>JAJPGS010001623.1:267500-403924 GCA_028654335.1 Alnus rubra | reverse complement strand
TCCACACTCACCAAATCACAACAACCTAATCTCATGCTCATCACACATATTTTGAGGTTCTCACATACAAATCTTAGGTATGCTCTACATTGCTTCAAAAATCATTTAAATCATTCAATGAATCCGTCATTGAAATCACAAAAGATATTAGGATTAAACCAAATCATCAAATGTATTAGTCGAACGAAACACAATGAATATCCAATGTTTTGATAGATGAAAAACCAAGCAATCGATTTAATGAAACTTATTCCACATCATCACTTGTATCCGGAAACCACAAGAGATATCAAAAATCATTTCAAAAATCGAAGTAGAACAATGAGAAATCAAGACCCATAAACTCAAATAGCATAAACAAGCATGAAACTCAGTTTCTCTTCAATGGTGAGGTTTCATCCTCAACCCTAAACGAAATATTAGCTACCCATAACAAAAGAAAGCATAAATAAACACAAGATGCATTAAAATCAAAAAACTTACAAGGATTTGAAGTTCTAAGACAAAATCACACTAAACCCTAAACTACAGTGAGAACGGCGCCTAGGGCGCTCCCAAGCGGCCTCCTCAAAAATGAGAAAAGAATGGTATTTATAGAGTTAGCTAGGGTTTCTGAAATTCCAGCTCCGCATAAATTCGATCGATCGACTTTAAATTCGATCGATCTACTTTTCGATCGATCTACTTTAAATTCGATCGATCTACTTTTCGATCGATCTACTTTAAAGTCGATCGATCCACTTTTTCAGCACTTCAGAAAATCCAGCTTTTCTATGTATTTTTGCCTTGAAAATTGTCATTTTACTCTTATTGCCCTGCAAAAACGCAAAAACACTAAAACTAACCAAAACATCAGAAAGTAACAAAGCTAAAGGTTTAACTAATGTAAATTAAGGGGTCCAAATATACACTTTTTGGCACTCATCAAATACCCCCAAACTTACATTTTGCTAGTCCCTTAGCAAAACAAAATGAAAAAAAAAATCAAAGCATGAAACATAAGTCCTCTTTCGTGGGAGACACGATTGCATTTAGCGTATGCAACAAGCCTTTTAAACCCCTAGGACTCCCTAGTGGACGAGTGAAGTCTCGTGAGGGTTTGCCAGAAATGATACCCACAAACATTCAAACACTATGTTGTCAACAAGAAAGAGTTTTACCCAAACCATGGTTCATACGTCATTGGCATGCTTAAAAAGACAAACCCCATCATAAACATCAACAGGGTATCCAATCATCAAATCACTCATAAATGGACAGTTAAGACATCACATTTCTCAAAAGTGTAGAGTGAAATCAACATGCAATTATGAGGTTTCATTTTAATCTCAAGATAAGTACTTCAAAAATCATTGGAATCCCTATCAAATGAAACAACCAAGGCAAGATATGCAAATTATTTTATTTTTATTTTATATATTTTTTTTTTTTTTTTTTTTTTTTTTTTTTTTTGTGTGGCTGTGCAATGCTCGGCTCCCTTAAGCTTTCTAATTGACCCATGTAACGAGTGTTGGGCCAGTGGCTCCCAAACCAGATGGTCTTAGGGCACTAGATGTAGAAACATCCCTAAGGGCTTAATTACTCAAGTCAAAAAGGCTACGAAGCCAAACTAGCCATACAATTAACCAAATTGAAATTCTCACCTTTTGACGCGAACACTCAATGCTTAGTGAGGCAAGAGGCCCGGTTACTCAGTGAAAAACTCAAAATGATTTTTTTTTTTTTTTTTTTTTTTTTAATAATAAATATAAATATCTTGCAAGCCAAGGTTATTTATCAATAAGTCATCCAACAATTCTCAAAATACACAATTAAGCACAAATTCATACCCCACAGATTACATGCTAATGTGCTCGTGATAATTCAACTCAAACAAGTGAAGTCTCACTAGCCCAAAAATAAGTCAAAAGATTCAGATTCCCAAAGACATGATGTGTTCAAAACTTTAAGCAAGCCGATGAAATGCAAACCACAGCTATGGCTTAACTCAAACTTGACAACATAATTTTTTTTTTTTTTTTTTAAACAAAAAACAACTAAAAATAACTAAACAACAGAAAAATAAACAAACAAACAAACGGACAGAATGTTTTTCCATACCCCCAAACTTGAATTACACATTGTCCGCAATGTGTAGTGTAGAAATACATTACCAGAAATACGGAAACATCGAGGTGTGAAAGGTCAAGGCGTCCCCCAAACTTAAACACCAAAACACCTGTCAACAAAACTAACAGCAACATTTCTCATAGAAACAAACATCAAAAGGTTAATTGCTGTTAGAAAAAAATAAAATGAAAAGAAATAAAAATGAAAGAAATCAACTGTACAAAAAGGTAAAAAAAGAAAATTTACAGCGCCTTCCCCGATCATGTGGATGTCCAACCAATCCCTTCCACCCTTTCTTCTTTAAGAATTGATGTCCCTCGGGGAATGTTTCGCCATCTTATGTAGCCAACTTGCTTGCTTCGAAGGATCTTCTTAGGACGATGGTTCCTAGATTTGCGCGGTTGTGTGCATAGATCCTTGACAGTTTTGGCATAAGATGGCTCTTTGAGACATTTAAGAATTGAAGCTTGGAGTTCATGAAATGTCTCAAGAGGGATTGTGATGAAGGATTGAGCTTCAGTACTCATTTCCTTATTATTGGATGTATTTGGATTTGGCGGGGCGCTGCTGCTCAAGGTGCTCCTCCTTTTCTTCCTCATTGCTATCCACAATTTCCTCATTCTCAAACATGGTGATGGTAGGGACATGCTCATGACAAGAATGACTAGCATCATCCTCATCAATCATGTAGTGCCCTGCAACCATCGACTGACTCTGAAGCTCTTCTTCCTCTATTCTGGTGACTTCAGCAACCAGATATTCAAGCTTTCCTTCTATCCTGGCAATCGCCTGAGTGTTTTCCGTAGTAGCATTCTTCACGTCACTAATAGCCTGGCCTGTGAGCTCCATGAAGACCTTAAGAGTGTCTTCCAAAGTGGACTGTGAAGAAGAGGCTGGATAAACGTAGGATGAAGGATGGGAAGATTGGTTATCAAACTGTGGATAATCAGGATAGTGCAGTTCCTGAAATTGGGGAGCACAATTTCCCATGGCTTGAGCTTGCCACGAGAAATCAGGATGGTCGCTCCAGTCCGGGTTGTAAAAATTGGAATTTGAATCAAATCCCGGACTAGAGATTGGTGTTCATTTGCTCATAAGACAGATTGCAGAATTGTTCCCAGGAGGGACAACTACTAGCACTATGATAAGGATCAGAGCAATATGAACATGGTTCATGTGGGTTGAAACTGTAAGGGTAGTTGGTTGGAGCAAGTGTCCTACCACTAGGTGAAACATGTTGTGCAGAAGAATCACAATAATTATCAAAGTAAGAATCCATGCTTCACTTGCACCCTATAGCATGCAAAATATCCCACAAAAGAATGAACCAAGTGTTTTTTTTTTTTTTTAAATTAAATTAACAAAAAAAAACAACAATAAATAATATAAAACAGAAACAAAATATTAACAAAATGAACTAAAAACAACTGATTTTTTTTTTTTTTTTTTGGTTTTCTGCTGCTTAGAAAATTCGCACGATCGATCTCGAATTACTTCTAGATCGATCGACTTTATAGGGCGAATGTTTTCTCGATCGATCGAAAATCGATCGATCGAATTGAGACTCGATCGATCGACTTCGCGGGGCACTCAGAAAGTGCAGAAACAGAACCGGGAACACAATTTTTTTTTTTTTTTTTTTTTTGAACGAAAACATAAACAAAACAACAATTATGAAAAAAAATCTACTAAACTAGTAGAAAAAAAAATCAATTCAAACAAAAATCAATTTCCACAAACAAAACAATTCCCCGAACGGCGCCAAAAACTTGTTGTGCAAATTTAATACTCGCAAGCGCACGAATCGTTTGCAATATAGTGTATGTGCAAGTGCGAGATCGTATCCACAGGAATTGCGTTGCAAAATTAATCTATTTAAACTAATCCTATTTTAACCTAGTTCCAAATTTAGGGGTTTTTAAAAAGAAAACATAAACAAAAATAATGAAAATAAAGGGGTCTAGGGTTTTGGAATCCACACTCACCAAATCACAACAACCTAATCTCATGCTCATCACACATATTTTGAGGTTCTCACATACAAATCTTAGGTATGCTCTACATTGCTTCAAAAATCATTTAAATCATTCAATGAATCTTCTTCCACAAATCACAAAAGATATTAGGATTAAACCAAATCATCAAATGTATTAGAACGAAACACAATGAATATCCAAATAGATGAAAAACCAAGCATCATTTAATGAAACTTATTCCACATCATCACTTGTATCCGAAACCACAAGAGATATCAAAAATATTCAAAAATCGAAGTAGAACAATGAGAAATCAAGACCCATAAACTCAAATAGCATAAACAAGCATGAAACTCAGTTTCTCTTCAATGGTGAGGTTTCATCCTCAACCCTAATGAAAATATTAGCTACATAACAAAGAAAGCATAAATAAACAAGATGCATTAAAATCAAAAACTTACAAAAGTTTGAAGTTCTAGGTCAAAATCACCCAAAACCCTAATACAGTGAAATCGGCCCTAGGGCACTCCTAAGTGGCCTCCTTACCGAAAAAAGAGAAAAGAATGGTATTTATAGAGTTAGCTAGGGTTTCTGAAATTCCATCTCTGCATAAATTTGATCGATCGATTTAAATCGATCGATCTACTTAATATTTGATCGATATACTTTTCCAGCACTTCCGAAAATCCAGCTTTTCTATGTATTTTTGCCTTGAAAATTGTCATTTTTCTCTTATTGCCCTGCAAAACACAAAAATACTAAAACTAACCAAAACATCAGAAAGTAACAAAGCTAAAGGTTTAACTAATGTAAATTAAGGGGTCCAAATATACACTTTTTGGCACTCATCAGGTCTCACAAAACACAATGCCAAAGGGAACGCAAGCCCAGTGGTCTAACCCAACACATGCCAAAGGGAACACCGGCCCAATAGTCTAACACAACACAATGCCAAAGGGAACACCGACCGACTGGTCTATCACATGCTCGTGCTATCATGCTCAACACAAGTCACATAATTCATATTTTATTCTCATCATACTTTAAAACTCAATCAAAACATAGCTCAATTCATACTTTCATACTTGTCATTTAAAACACATACATTTATACCTTCATCAAAATACACTTCTAATCATACTTTTGTATTCATATCTCAAATCACTAAAACATCATCATCATATCTCAACATACTTGAAAGTAATTGAAATCATTCAAACACATATAATCAACATATTGTCGGCTCGATATAAAAACAATGTATCATTAGCATTTCCATAAAATACATTAAACATAGTATCATTTTTCTCAGGGACTAGAATACTCACTTGGCTGTGTGGATATTTGACTCAGCTATGAATTCCTAGACAATGCCTTGCAATGTATCTTCTGTATGAACACATTGGACGATATATTAGCATTTTCTAACACTAAACTTCCCAAAAGCTTTTGAATTGTTCAAGGGCTTAACCCATGGGAAACCTATAGAATTTCTAGGGTTCCATTCCACAGCCCAAACACAAATAACACTAACTCAAAAGATAATCTTAGGGTTAGGCACTTAATTAAAATCACAATTAAATTGATAACCCAAAAAGCTAAAGTTTTGGAAACGTACCAAAATATACCCAAATGCAACCCGAAGCTTGGAGATCGTTGAGGAAGCTCCAAAACATGCAAAACCTAAAGAATAATAAAAAATTAAACTCAATCTTTCAAGAATCAACCCAAAATCTCAAGAGACAAGGGTTTTCAAAATTACCTCCAATTAATCGGTCAAAATGTAGATCGGGCTTCTTAGATCACGTTTCCGAAGTTAGATTTGAGTTTGGAGGCTAGGATCTTCAAAGATCTAATGTTATAGGTGAAAAACCTAAGAGAATTCGTCAGGGGGCAAGAGAGATCCAGAAAAATGAGCCAAAATGAGCTCATTTCCATTTTATATTGCGTGGTGTCCAGATACGGTAAGTGGTTGTCCGGACACGCGTTTGGTGAGTCGCAGAATTAACATTCTAGAACTTGAATCTTGTCCGTGTTCAAACACGCATGTCCTGTCCGTGTCCTATGCCTGTCCAAACACGACTTCCAGGGAGTGAATTTTCACTCATTGGAACTTGTGTCCTGACTTCGTCCTATGCCTGTCCAGACACGACCTCCCAAAACTCATTTTTACGCTTTTTATAAGCATTTCCAAGGTGTTTCCTTGTCATTTTACTAAACTCTAATCATTTACTTAATCTAATTTACATTTTAAACAACTAATTAATGTCTTGGATATTATACATAGTATAGTATTTATAGGCGCAGGGAGTGGATAAGAATGACTGATGTGACTAAAAAATTAAAAATACCTTTTAGGCATGATCAAATGTTCGGAGTATACTTTGAACTCTCGAGGAAACGATAGTTCGAACGTTCTGGTGGGATGTCGAATGTTCATCTAGGGCAAACATCTTACATTTGGGGAAAAGACAGCTTGATTGTTCTAGTGGGATGTTGAAGGTTTGGCTAGGGTAAACATCAAACGTTCAGATTTGGAGAATGGTGAAAATATTAAAGTTGAGTTTGTGAAAAAATTTGGTTTATTGCATTTAATGAAATCATTTTAATGTTAACTAAAACATGGGATACAATCAAAACTCTTGACAAGTAGCCCTTGAATTCCCCAAGGAAGTATTGGCCACCTCGATTAAATTGAATGACCTTTATATATTTACCAAATCATTTCTGCTTAAGCCCGAAACTCTTTGAATTTATCAAAAGCTTCATACTTCTAATGCATTAGGTATACATAACCTTGAGTAATCATCAATAAAGGTGATGAAATGCTCATAACTCCCTAGTGCCTGGAGACTCAGTGGACCACATACATTAATATGTACTACCTATAGCGAATCTTTGGCCCTATATCCCTTTATAGAAAATGGTCTCTTGGTCATGTTACCTTCCAAATATGATTCACAAACTGAGTAATCCTCAAAGTTGAATGAGCCCAAGATCCCATCACTAACTAGTCGTTAGTCGAATGAACCTTTCTCTTTAATGGTAAAGAGCCAGAACTTGGTTCTAGAATGGAGTTATTAATTGCATATTCATCAAGAGTAATAATATAAAGGCCATCCATGATAATTCTAGAACAGGTAAACTCTTTACCTTTTTAAACTATTGTAGTACCCCTAAAACAGAGGTATACCACCATTTACCCAAAAGTATCAAAGAAATTTACTTTCTGCATATACAGGGTACATAAAGACAGTCTGATAAAATTGGAAATCTTGATCCAAAATGCAAGTAAACAACTATAATGGAGTGAACTAGAATTCTTGTTCAATATCCAAGTGTTAGGTACATCTACCCTTCACTTAGCTGCCTCATTACTTGGAACCCCTGCAACGTATTGCATACATCATTAGTGGACCCTAAATCCACACACCAGGAATCTATGGGATTCACTACTAAACATATTTCAACTAAGAGGAAAGATTTATTACCTTTACCTATGGATGCTAGAAACTTGGTGCATTAACCAATTCGAACTTCTCACATTTTGACGTGAACACTCATTACTTAATTAGGCAATGATAGTTACTCAGTGAAAAACTTCAAAATGGTCTTCTTCTTCTTCTTTTTTTTTTTTTTTTTTATTTTTATTTTTATATATATTATTATTATATTATTATTTTTAATATATGATGCCAAGGTATCCATCCAACAAGTCACCCAACTTTACCCAAAACACTGAAAACATACACAATCAGGTTCACATGTAGCATTCTTTTCTCTTAGTAGGGTTTTGAGGGGTAGATGTGCCATTTTGAAAATATGGGGTTTAACTAGGGTTGGCAATTTTGACACGACCCGCGAATCCGACAAAAACACGACACAAATATATAGGGTTTGGGTTTAGACTATAAAAACCCCATGATAGGCACCACTTAGGACATATCCCAACATTGTACATAGTAGCAGCTGGGTTCTTTGGCTTTTATTCATTGTAAGTCTTTTATTTTTATGTTCTCAATAAAAAGTTAGTATTTGTTTTTAGTTATGAGAAGCCTCACCATTGATTAGATTTCGTGTTTTCATGTTTTGATTCGTATAATCCGAATGTATGTTCATTTCAATTCAATTAAAGGATTAAAACTCTTTTAATTGATTGTTTCGATTAATGTATATGGAAACACTTGATATTCAATGTGTTTCATCCAACGGATACATTGAATCTTTTGATTTAATTTGGATATCTATTGTGATTTGTTAATCAAACGGATACATTGGATGGTTTTGAATTAAATTGAATATTCATTGTGATTTGTGGAAATGATGGATTCATTGAATTTTTCAATAGATGATTTTATGAAAATTAGAACATGCATAGGATGTATGAACAAACATGAAAATATGTGCTTTGATTTGGCGAGGTGGATTCTAAAACCTTAGTGCTTTTTATTAATTGTTTTTATTCTATTTTATTTTAGCTAATTATTTTCCATCAAAGTACCAAAAAATTGGAACTAGGTTAAGATAGAATTAGTTTAAATAGAAATTAATTTTTGCAATGCAATTCCCCGTGGATTCGACATCGCACTTGCACATACACTATATTGCAAACAATTTGTGCACTTGGGAGTTAATTAAAATTTGCATAACAAGTTTTTAGCGCCGTTTTCGGGAAATTGTTGATTTGTGAAAATTAATTTTTGTTTGAATTGATTTTTATTTTCTACTAGTTTAGGTAGATTTTTGTTTTATTCTTCTTCTTGCAATTTTTGTTAATTTTTATATTTGCTTTATTGTCTAACCAAAAAAGAAAAAGAAAAAAAGGAGTTTCTGTCATTGTTTTGCAGCTTTGGTGAGGTAATCCACGGAAATGTGCTCGAGTACGCCAACGCAAAGGGCACCATTTGCGGCAGATCCGTGTGTTAATTTTCATTTTTTATTTTTTATTTTTGTTTATTTTATCTTGTAATTTTTTTGCTAGTGTGGGCTTACGGTGCTATCCAAGTGTCTAGGCAAGTTCTAACTTGGGACTTAAGAGATCCGTGTGACCCCCGTCACTTTCCTAGGGACGAACTTGGGTCCTTGGAGAATTCTGTTTACCACACTTGTATTTTCTTTTTAAGTTAAATTTTGGTCAAAAGAAAAAAAAAAATTGGTTCATATTTTATGTGGGATGTTTGCATGCTATAGGGTGTGAGTGAAGTATGGATTTTTATTTTGACAATTATAGTAATTTTTCTACACAACATGCTTCGCCTAGTGGTAGCACCTGCTCCAACCAACTACCCTTACAGTTTCTACTCACATGGACCATGTTCATATTGCTCCAATCCTTATCATTGTTCTAGTGATTGTCCATCCTGCGAACAATCCACAAAATTTCATATGAACAAATGAACACCAATTTCTCCAGCCCGAGATTAGATTATGATTCCAATGTTTACAACCCGGACTGGTGCAACAATCCTGATTTCTCATGGCAAGCTTAAGCCATGGGAAATTGTGCTCCCCAATTTCTTGAACTGCACCATCCTGAGTATTCGCAGTTTGAAAACCAAGTCCTCCATCTTTCACCATATGATTCCCTTTCTCAGAATTCTTCATTGGACGACACACTGAAGGAGTGTGTGGAAAGGAATTAGCCAATCCACCATTCAAGTTTCACAACCAGAGTCGTCATTGGAAGACACGCTAAAAAGAGTGTATGGAAAGAATTGGCCAATCCATCAATCAAGCGCCCCAACCAAAGTCATCATTGGAAGACACATTCAAAGCATTCATACATTTAAATAGCCAAACCATGCTCTTGCTTAAGATGTCACCATGGTCGATACCCTAGCCATTCAAGAGATTGAAGATACTCTCAAGGCCTTCATGCAAAACACAGGACAGGCGATTGCCAAGCTGGAAGGACAGTTCGATTACTGGTTGCTTAGTTAAATAGAATGGAGGAAGAAGAGATTCAAAGTCAACCGATGGCTGAAAGGCACTATATGATTGGTGAAGATAATTCCAGCAATCCTCATCGTGAGAATGTCTAAGCCACCACCACACTTGGGAGTGAGGTAGTTTCGAGGAGATCGTTAGTGAGCCAAGTCTAGATGATCCTTTTGGAGAGAATCGCTCAATTCAAAATTTGATCCTGTGTAGTTTGTAGTTGCCTACATTTTGTTAGACAAAATCACTTCTATGTAATGATGCATTTAAACAGGGATTCAGCTATCCAGAGTTCTTCTAGAAGATTCTGCACAGATTCAAGTCAAAGAAATCAGATCCGTTGCAGCCGTCTGGACGACGTGATATTCCGTCCGAATGCCTAATTGTCGAAAGCATCATCAGTCTGGTCGTTCCTTTGTGTCGAGAAGCTTCGAACTGCTCCAGCTTGCATCCGTCCGGACGTTTCAGCAGCACGTCCGGACGACACTCAATGTTTGATCAGCAATGGGATTTCTTTCCAAAACACAGATATGGGAAGATCGCTGCAATCGTCCAGAAGATGTGGATTCCCGTCTAGACGCGCTCATCCATAAGGCAAGTCACGCATTCAAAATTCAGGCATCCAGACGCTAGCCTTCATGGTCCGGACGCTTGAGCTACTTCTATGGAAATTGCGTGCATCTAATCAACCATCCGTCTATGTAGAAGTGTACTTGAGATATTACGATTGAAGCTTGCCGCGACGGTTGTAATTGTCAGACCACGGGTGTCCATTGTTTTATAGTTTTGGATTATGGCTCGTGTCGCCTGGGACACTTGTATTGTTGAGCTATTTCTGTTATGTATTTATATTGAGGAAATACTTAAATAAATAGAACACAGATATGGGAAATCACTGCAACCGTCGGAAGATGTGGATTCCCGTCCGGACGCGCTCATCCATAAGGCAAGTCACGCATTCAAAATTCAGGCATCCAGACGCTAGCCTTCATGGTCCGGACGCGCGAGCTACTTCTATGGAAATTGCGTGCATTTAATCAACCATGCCGTCTATGTAGAAGTGTACTTGAGATATTACGATTGAAGCTTGCCGCGACGGTTGTAATTTTCAGACCACGGGTGTCCATTGTTTTATAGGTTTTGGATTATGGCTCGTGTCACCTGTGACACTTGTATTGTTGAGCCATTTCTGTTATGTATTTATATTGAGGAAATACTTAAATAAATAGATGTTAAATGGCTCTTGTTGTTATTAATATGTGATAGATGTTTAAGATGTTATTTTCGCTATTAGGTTTATGTTTTCCGCTACATAGTTAAATAGATGTAACTCTTATTATGAGGTACATATTATGGGGTATGTACCATATGTTGGCTTTGCGACACATCGTCATGCCACTGTGAGGATCCATTTGTATTTTAAGAGATTAATGATTAAGCAAATGATTTGTAAATAAAAAAATTAAAAAAAAATGGGTCTTCACAGTAAATGTTGTCAGAGCAGTTAGCTCTAGGGTTGTTTGGAAAAGTGGAAGTCTAGGTTTGTATTAGAGTCTAGGTATAACAAAAGAGCCTTAGGATTTTAAAAATTCAACAAAGATAAGAAGATTTAAAATAAAATCCTTTGTGTGCATTGCATGTCTATTGTAATGCATCTGTCAAGATTTGTGTTGTCTACGTAGCATAGTTTTGTGTAGACAAGCTATGCCACTTAGACAATGACCTCTTCCTTTGTTCGGAAGTGTTGCATGTGTCTCGATAGATTTGAGTGCAACACATCCCATTGTCCTGTCCATGTATGTGGAGTCGCGTAGGTAGAGTACCAACCCTTAGGTCGAAGTATGCGTGGCCACTCTTGTGGTGACGCTATTATGTGTAGACCTAGGTATCGAGTTACTTAGTCTTTTAGAAGAGTTTAGCAAGGATGTGTTAGGCTATAGGTGATGTAAGAGAGAGCTTCTCGTGAGAGTAGACTAATTACCGCTCTTTTGAGGGAGACAACGATCAACAGAGACAACATCTCAAACGACGAGAGATGTTCCTCTAAGAATTCAACTAATAGGTACGAGTTAAGATAATAAAATATTAATGCGAAATAGATCAAACAAGTAATTAAAAAAAAATGATAAATTTGAAGATACCATGTTTTAACAAACCACAATTAAAGAATGATCTAAAAATAGGTAGATAAGTTAAATATGACTATTTAATAAAATTTATGGGCTAAGCCAAATTACTTTTAAAACACAATTTAAAACATAAGAATTAACTTAAAAGTTAGTATTTCAAACATGCTTATGTGTAAAGTATAGAGTTTAAAACAAATGATTATTAAAGTAAAGGTGATAGTTCAAATATGAACTTTCAATATATTATTAAAAATATGTACGTGTTAGAGAATGTTGGTTGAATTATGTCCAAGTGTTAGAAAAGAAGTTATTGCTAGTTTACCTTTGACAAGTAATGGTGTCATAGCATACTTTCAGTTGTAAACCATTATTTAGTGAAAAATTTATGTTTTGAAGGTACCAAAGACAGTGAACTAGTAAGGAGATAACGGATCGGATCGATAAAATATTGAGGATAAGCCACCGATCATAAATAAGAATCTAGTTGAGGCCTAGTAATACTAGGTTAAGTGTGTAAGTTTCAATGATATACCTGTTTGAGGATGGTGGCACTTATGATTTAAAGAGAGATAGATCATAACATTACATGAGGTTAAGTAAAATTTTGAAAATTGGAGACACTTAGCAAGCCCACACTAGATCCTTGATGTCTTAAAGGTCACAATTGAGACACAGTTAGAGTTATTCCAACATGATTTTAGGAGTGGATGAGGTAAATGATAGACAAAATTTGTGTGAAACAATCAAACTATACAAATTAAAGGAAGTTACTCTCTAAATGCGATCAAATTATTGTTGAGGTTGCTTAAAGAACAAGTTACATGGCTAAAGTTTGGAGATAGTTTGCCACAATGACTAAGAGTTTGAGGCACTAAGGATAAACTAGAGTATATGGTATAGAGGAATGAGAATGATTCACCTTAAGTTGTAGTTTGAATAATAAGTTTTGAACTAAGGAGGGGAGACTTAGTGAAATGACTTGAACTTGTGATGAAAATATATATATAAAGACACAAGTGATACTCGTAAAGTGATGCGAAAGTTGAAGTGGTTGATGATTGTAAAGGATGATGAAAAGATCAGATGAATAAGTATGGTTTAGTCAAGTGTAAAGATTAGTTATGACATTGAGGATAAGATATAATGCTCGGCACTAATTATCTTGGAAGACAAAAGGGGGTAGCTTCATGTAAGCAAGTGCAATAAAAATTTTGTTTGCAAATTTCGAGGACGAAATTTTTATAAGGAGTGGAGGATGTAAAGACCAAGAAAAATAAATAGGGAATTTAGTGTTAATAGATTATATTATTTAATAGGATGAGACTAATAATAATTTTTAAGGAGATAAATTTATATAATTGGAGTAAAAATAAGTATTAGTAAATAAATAATTAATTGCATTAGTAAAAATGTAGTTAAAATAAATATGGTGTCAAATATAAATTACTAAAAGAGAGTTTTAATATAGTGGGGTCCTAGTGTAATTGATAGAAGTTTGTGCATTTAAATAAAAAGGTAATCTCACCTTGCCACGTGTCGCTATTGGATTGGCTAGGAGAAGATTACCCCATTTTCTCCCAACCACTTACAATGGGACAAGTGTCCCACTTCATCTCTCTCTTCCTTTTCTCTTTCTTTTCCCTCTTTTCTCTCTCTTTTTCCGAATCCCTCTCTCTTCCCTCACCCGCACGCCTCTCTTCTTCTTCTTCCTTTTCTTTTTCTTTTCCTTCCTTTTCTCTCCCTCTCCTCTATGTCTTTCACGCAACAGCAGCAGCCCCTCTACCCCATCTCACACTCGAATTTCCTCTTCTTTCTTCTTCCTCTCTTTGCCCTTCCCTCGCACTCCCACACACCCGCTCAACCGAGACACAGAGAGATAACCGAGAGAGAGATGCATTGAATGAGACCCAACCCGAGTGTGAGAGATTTATACAGAAATGGAGAGTGATACAGTCCTGGGTAAGCTCGGGAAAAAGAGAGATCCGGCTGTGAATCATACCGCATGTGAAAGAAGATGATGAAACCGATTGATGGGGTTTTCGGCCTTGGATGTCAAGAAGGTAAAATCTCTAGCTTTTCCCTATATTTCGTGAAAAAATAATATGGACTTCTAAATTTAACAGTGTGTGTGAACAGTGTGCAACAAATATTAAATGCGGAATTAAAGGAGACAAATATTTTGTTGACGAAGTGGAAACTCAATTAAGAGAAAAACCATTCCGGGGCAGCCAAACCCAGGATATCCACTATTCAGAAGACAAAGCTAGATACAAAGCAGTAACACTCACATACCCCTGATGCAGTGGTCGTACCTTGCTCTCTGACGTGTAACCCAACACGAACGCTTCCCAACCAGGTTCACCTACCTGAAGAGGTCTTCAATGGAATCCTTTACCTTAGGGCCAACCCTAAGATAGACTTCACAGCTGATCAAATCACACACTTGGCAAGGCTTTAGAGGAAATATCACGTCTCTAAACTGTGGAAATTCACCACCGAATTCTGTATTGAAAGCATGCCTCAAGCCTCTTATTTATAGGCTTTGGAAACCCAAAATTGAGTCAAAAACGGATTCTGGCACGCGTCCGGACGGGAGCCAAGGCCGTCCGGACGGGTCAAGTTTTTCTTGTCCGGAAAGTAATTCCGGAATTTTTTGAAGGGCCGTACAAACGGGCAAATCTTTCCATCCGGACGGAGGCTGTCCGGATGCTTCTAGGGTCCTTCGGATGCTCAAATTACATAATTTTTTCTAAGCTTTCCAATGAAGCCGATTTCGTCCCAATCCAATATTTGAGTAAAAAGTTATGATCAAATTACCGAGGGTGTCCGGACAGCTTGACCGAGCGTCCGGACGGTCAACTGCAACTGCCTCTCCAAGATAGCGCTGAAAGCTTCCATAACAAGGCCGCGTCCGGGAGGTGTTGCCCTAGCGTCCGGACAGTTGCACTTCGGCTGCACGAAATTACCAATAAGGCTTGGAGCATCCGGACCTTGAAGGCTAACGTCCGGACGGTTGAACTGGTGCACGCAACTTCCATATATGAAGCTTGATCATCCGGACCATGAAGGCTGACGTCGGACGGTTGAACTTGGTATGCACGTTCTTGCCTTATAGAGCACATCATCCGGATGGGATCACACATCGTCCGGACGGTAGCAGCCGTCTTCCCATAACTATGTCTTGAGGCAGAAACCCTATTTCTTGTCAAACACTGAATGGCGTCCGGACGGTATAACCAAGTCTTCCGGACGGATGCGTTGGAACACTGGGATTTTCTCGAACTCTGAAGAGCGTCCAGGCGATTTGCCATTATGTCCGGACGGATGCAATCTTGAACTGTTCGAATCTTCTAGACACTGATGGGCGTCCGGACGGAAAGATCGCGTCGTCCGACGGATGTTGCTAACTGATGAGCGTCTGGACGAATACCACGTCGTCCGGACGACTGACAGGGAACCGAAATAAATCCTTGAAAACTTCACAGAATCTTCTCGAAGAACATAGCTGAAGAGTAGACTCTGGATAAAGCAGCATCCCTGTGAAAGCAGCAACATTACATAGAAGTGATTTTGTCCAACAGAATGTAGCCAACACAAAAACTAACAAACTCCCCCTTTGGCCATTCTAGGACAAAAATCACTTGACCGGTTAAAAATATAATCCGGGTCCAAATCAACAATTACTCCCCTTTTGTCTCAAAGGGACAAAGGGTAAAACAGAGGAATGAGAAAAACCACACAACAATTACTCCCCTTAATGTCTCAGAAGGACAAGGGTAAACAGAGTAATAATATCCACAGACAAAAACATTCTAAAACCAAAACAATAGGAAAGTAGAGAAACGTCTGCAAATGGCCAAAAGAGAGGAACATAAATCCTCCAAGTATCAAATCCCAAGACCTTTGGAAATTGAACATCCGACTTCAACAATAGTCAGTTTTCCAAAGGATGCATCTGTCAATCACTGTGCTGGGAGCCGCTAGATGACGTATTCCTGAAAAACCAATCAGAAATATCTCCAAAAATACCATTAGATCCTGTTAGTTCCAAACATAATGTGGTATTTAAGACGGCTGTCAAATGGATGCCAAAGAGAAATATAAGCAATGCAGCTATTCATAAAGCGTAAAAGATCAGCCCAGCACATAGACAGAAAAGGATTTTCATGCACAATTTCTCAAGAAAAATATCCCAACAAATATTCCAATATTCTAAAAGCACAAAGACTTAAAAGAATAACGGAAGACACAATGAAGATCATGGGATGAGAAGAGATGTGCACAAAATGCCAAAATCTCGGGAGAAATCCACGAGAAAAACACACAAGATGCCATGATAAATCAATAAAAATGCAAAGATGTGTGTATGGCAGAGAAAGAGAAGCAAGTCTTAAACCTATAGAGATCCTGACCGGATGAGCAATTGCTAGGTCAGCATATGGCAAGACTACTCTCGTTTTGGACGTAAGAATAAGTCCGTCCACACACTTCACACTGAAAATCTGAAACTTGAGGAAAATTTGCAGAAAATAATTTTTCCAAAGTCAGTTTCAGAACACGCATGTATAATCCACTGATAATACAATCAGGGAGCATCTCAAAACTAAGCAGAGATATAAAAGAGAGTTGAGAGTTCAATCAGCACAAACATTTTCCTGGACATAGAAAATTCAAATAGACAACTCAACTCATGCAATATGTGTGTGTGTGAAGACTTAACCCACAAGGTATAACTATCACAGAAATGACAAAGAGCAACCAGATTTTCTAGACAAGAGAGAAAATCTGTGACAGATTAGCCAAAAGTCAAACCTTATAACTTACTAGGGCCTAGTCACCCTCATCTGATACACTCCCCCTGAGTTGCAGCACCTAATTGATTTACTTGTACCATGAATGACAAAGTAAATGTTTTACTTGCACGTAGAGGGCAAGTCATATATCAATTTCAGCACATAAGCAATGAATATACAATTTAAAGTGCATAATTCATATGATTTACTGCTTGATTCTTATGGTGCTGCAATCTAGAGGGAATGCCAGAGTTTTTAGGTTCTAGGTTCAACTAGCATGTGGTCAATTTGGCCATCTTATCAAAAACATCTTCTCTTATCCAAAAATTCTTAGAAACAAAAAGTTAGAGAAGGAAAGATGTACCTTTAGGGGAGTCATAGATAGTGCACATTTTCATCGCATGGGAAAATGAGCTATCCAATTTTTATTTTATTTTTATATACAGGAAAACACTTGGCAAATTATAGTCAGAAACTCTCAAATATATCTAAGCAAAGTAAATTAATACCCAAAGAATTTAGATATCAGGAAAAAATACATGCAATATCTGATATGCCAAGAGAAAAAATATCCTGCAAATTCTCCCCAGAAATTTTTTTTTTTTTTTATTAAAAAAAATGCAATATGGAAATGACATCATATGCAGGGCAAGATCAAACCTGATGATGCCAATACAGAAAAACAGTCGCTCGACCTGCTTTTTCTGTCTTCCCCAACAAGTACCTGCAATGCTCTCTCAAGAGAATAGGGGGCACAACAAACTGGTTCCTAGATTGCATAGTAGGCACACAAATATAACAAGTGAAAGTGCAAGCAATCAAACCTGATACCTTAGGATTAGAAACCAAATCCTAGGCATGAACACCTTCTCCTGCTAGGTACGTTCATTCCCCCTCATGGGGTGAATGGTCTCATCACTCTTGACCCATACCTGCTTGACTCGAGGCGGTGGCTTGCAGGTCTTGTCCATGTTGTCCATTCTCCTTAGCATACCATGCATTAGGCTAAGCAATCCTTCATAGCCATGGCTGCCATTGGGCTTCTGCAGCTTTCTCTTGTAGCGCCTTGATTTGTTCTTCTTTGGTTTGCCACTCTGATTGGCAGGAAAAACCTTTGTTGATGCTGCGGAGCCTGAAGTGCCGTAGGAAGTAGAGTGCCTGATGTAGCTTTTGTTGGCAGCTCCTTCTGAACCTTCGACTTCTGAGCCTGGAGATGTGGACAATTGGGTTGGATGTGACCGGTGATGCCGCAGTTATGGCAGGTAGGCAAGCTTCTTTTGTTTGAATGCTTCTTTGTATTCTCTGCAAAATTATAGTTAGCATTCTTACAAATAACATTGTCCTTACCTTTTATATGTCTCCTATGCGGAGGGACATATTTTGATAAGGAAGAATCATCAACTTCACTTTTCCTCATAGCATCCTGCTTAATCCAAGGCCTGTGGGATTTCAACAAATAACAATTTGGCCTAATATGACCAATTTTCCCACAATTATGACAAGTAGGAACAAACTTACCTTGTGTTCCTGATTCCTTGGGCTTGGGCATCACACAATTATTCAAGCAAGAATTATCCAAACAAGCAGTGTCTACTATCACAGGCTTAATAATAATGGAATCTAATTCAGAATCAACAACATGTGAAGTAGAAGCACTCAAGTCATCAACAACTAAATCAGGCTTGTTGGAAATATCTGAATGAATACAAAGCATGCTTTTCAAATTATCACTAGAGAATTTTTCCAATTTCTTCTCAAGTGAATCAATAATGTCAAATAGCATGGTATTCTCAGATCTCAAAGAGTCAATCAAAGCATGTGATTCAGACAATTGAACAATCAAAGACTCTTTTTCTTGCTTCACCTTTTTAAGCTCTTTATGAACAATTTTAGAATGTTGAGCATTCTTCAATTTATTAAAAACCTTAAAGAGCATAATATCAGAATCCTCACTAGATAACAGAGAAGAATTCATGATAAAAGGTGTAAAAAAATAGAAGTCACAAAAGATGAGGATCACACTCAGGAAATAAATCCTAAACAGAGTGTACCTGCTTTGATACCAATTGAAAAAATAATATGGACTTCTAAATTTAACAGTGTGTGTGAACAATCTGCAACAAAATATTAAATGCGGAATTTAAAGGAGACAAATATTTTGTTGACGAAGTGGAAACTCAATTAAGAGAAAAACCACTCCAGGGCAGCCAAACCCAGGATATCCACTATTCAGAAGACAAAGCTAGATACAAAGCAGTAACACTCACATATCCCTGATGCAGTGGTCGTACCTTGCTCTCTGACGTGTAACCCAACACAAACGCTTCCCAACCAGGTTCACCTACCTGAAGGGGTCTTCAATGGAATCCTTTACCTTAGGGCCAACCCTTAAGATAGACTTCACAGCTGATCAAATCACACACTTGGCAAGGCTTTAGAGGAAATATCACGTCTCTAAACTATAGAGAATTCACCACCGAATTCTATATTGAAAGCATGCCTCAGGCCTCTTATTTATAGGCTTTGGAAACCCAAAATTGAGTCAAAAATGGATTCTGGGCACGCGCGTCTGGACGAGAGCCAGGGCCGTCTGGACGGGTCAAGTTTTCCTTGTCCGGAAAGTAATTCTGGAATTTTCTGAAGGGCCGTCCGGACGGGAAAATCTTTCTCGTTCCGGACGCTTCTAGGGTCCTTCCGGATGCTCAAATTACAGCATTTTTTCTAAGCTTTCCAATGAAGCCGATTTCATCCCAATCCAATATTTGAGTAAAACGTTATGACCAAATTACCCGAGGGTGTCCGGACGGCTTGACCTAGCGTGCGGACGGTCAACTGCAACTGCCTCTCCAAGATAGCGCTGAAAGCTTCCATAACAAGGCCGCGTCCGGACGGTGTTGCCCTAGCGTCCGGACAGTTGCACTTCGGCTGCACGAAATTACCATAATAAGGCTTGGAGCGTCCGGACCTTGAAGGCTAACGTCCGGACGGTTGAACTGGTGCACGCAACTTCCATATATGAAGCTTGATCATCCGGACCATGAAGGCTGACGTTCGGACGGTTGAACTTGGTATGCACATTCTTGCCTTATAGAGGACATCTTCCGGATGGGATCACACATCGTCCGGACGGTAGCAGCCGTCTTCCATAACTGTGTCTTGAGGCAGAAACCCTATTTCTTGTTAAACACTGAATGGCATCCAGACGGTATAACCACGTCGTTCGGACGGATGCGCTGGAACACTGGGATTTTCTCGAACTCTGAAGAGCGTCCGGACGGATGCAATCTTGAACTGTTCGAAGCTTCTAGACACTGATGGGCATTCGGACGGAAAGATCGCGTCGTCCGAACGGATGTTGCTAACTGATGAGCGTCCGGACGGAATACCACGTCGTCCGGACAGCTGACAGGGAACCGAAATAAATCCTTGAAAACTTCACAGAATCTTCTCGAAGAACATAGCTGAAGAGTAGACTCTGGATAAAGCAGCATCCCTGTGAAAGCAGCAACATTACATAGAAGTGATTTTGTCCAACAGAATGTAGCCAACACAAAAACTAACATTTCGTATAGCCCATTACATGTATAGCACGAAAATTGCATAATATTATTAGGGTTTTGACTGGGTTTGGTTTAGTTTGATTGTGATTTTTGGAATGGATGGCCTTATAGCATTTTTCTTTTATGGGTTTTAGTTTTTGATAATGTTAGATGGTGCTCGATGTTCTAAAATGTGGTGTTGGATTTTTTATTAGGCTTATATAACGTTGTTCTTGGTGGAATCCGAATTTGGTGTGGATTTGTAAATTTGATTGATGATTTTAGTTTATGTTGTTAGAACTTTGAATGGACTTACATAGTGGTTGGATCGATTGAGTTCTCTTAGGGTTTTGGTTCTTGAATATGTTAACCTATGATTAATGCTCTAGTGTAGGTTGTTGATGTTTGATTGGAAATTAATTTTAATGGGTATTTTGATAGAGATTCAAACCTGGTTTGGTACTTGTAAATGGGATAATTGTGTTAGTTTAGTTTCGCTTGTTAAGGAGTAAGTTTATTATGCTTTAGGGTTGATGTTGAGAGAAATTGGAAATGGATTTTAAGGGTTTGGTGTTGGGCTGATTTGTTGAATATGGATTATTATTGGTTAGTGTGGTTTGTTAGTATTGAAGAAGGTTGTAATTGATTTCAAGTTGTTTATTTAAGAGATTAACTTTGTGTTGGGTATGTTGATACCCGTCGGCTCGAGATTTTATTGTGATATTGGATAATATAATTGTTAATTGTTAGTGATAGTTGTTGTGGAATATTGGTAGAAGGTAATTCCAATTAAAGGAGATTGATCTTGTTATGTAAAGAAGGGATTTCGCTTGCCTTTTGATGAATAACCATGAATGTTGACGGTGTGATTTTCGGTGTTTTGGGTTGGATTGACCGAATGGGTCTTGATATATTGGTGGCTGAATGTTGTGATGGGTTGTGATTTATGTGGAGATTTTGGGTAACTCGATAGTTTGGCCGATTGGATGTTTTGATTACATTTTGGGTCTTGATATATATATATATATATGAATTTGTATTGGGTCGTGAATTTATGATTATGTGAAATGGGTGATATGGGGTTATATATAGTGGTTGAAAGGTTTCTTGATGGGGGAAGCTATTGAGAGTCATTGTTAAATGTGAAGCTAATGTGTGATCCTTGGGTGTAATTGGCATGGGTGGTTGAAAAAAGGAATAAAATGTTATGTAGGTATGGTTATGAGGTTGTGTGCTAATAGATGTATTTGGTTATGTTTATGAGCTTTTGATGGTTTGGATTTTAGGTAAGGCATGAGAAGAATTAATGTATAGGACACTAAGACAATATGATAAATAAGTAAGTGTTGAGCGTTAGGTTTTATGAGCCGATTGATAGAACATATACTTAACTAGAAATAAATTAAGGGAATAAGTAAATAGAGTAAGTGAAGGAGTATAGTAAATAAATGGAATACATAATGATTATAGCATAAGAGACATAACTCATATAAGTAACTACTAAACCAACCTTATGTGTATCATTAGATTAGATTTAAGCATTGTATGTATATATGTATAAATGAATATATATACACACATTCATGTATGCGAGTTAAAAATATATTAGTAAATTAGTAAATAAGTGACAAACTATAAAAGGGGCTAACAATAATAATGTAATACAATACTTATCAAAAATAATAATGTAATACAACAATAGTAGATAAACTAATGAAAATAGTAAATACATCCTTGTAATAATAAACAAGATACGATACGAACCTAAACCTAAATGTTAACCTAATAATAGTTTTGGATACCTTGTTAGCTTTAGAAGTGGGTTACGCGACGTGTGAGCACGCGGGAAGTTTATGTGTCATAGAATATAGGTTCATTAGAATAGTCTAACATTACAAGTGTTTGCAGGATAGTGTCTGGATTGGAGACTTCAATCGGTTCTCCAATGTTGAGTCCAAGTGACTAGAATCCAAGGGGATGTTCAGGTCAAGAGTCCAATGCAACCAAGGTGATATTTTACTCACTGAGAAACTATTATTTTTATGTATATTAGAATTGCAAAATATATGTGTTTTATAAATCCGAACCAACTGTATGTTTTTATGTATATCTGTTTTGGTTGATTTCAGTAGTTTCAATTATGTTCAAAATATATCAATGATGTTATGAAATGATGTATGTATGAAGTGTGTTGAAATGATTTAAAGTGTTTGAATGTGAGCTGCGGTTGAGATTTAAATTATGTAAAGTAAAAGGATAAAATTACATGTTGATTGGTTTATCGTATTTGAAGAAAGCATGATTTGCAAAGAATAGGAGTATAGAGTTTGAATTGTAAAGCATAAAGCATGAACATAAGAATGAAAGGGAGGGTAAGCCTCACAAGGAATGAAAAGACAATCATGAGCATGTATATATCATTGTTTCAATTGTGTAATGTTTTCATGATATAGAATATTGTGATTTTTATGGTAGACATATTTGTATGCCTTAAAGTTTTACTGGCAAAGAACTTATGTATACTTTTATCGTCTAGTTGCATGATTTAAGAACATTGAGCTTGGAGGTGCAAGGGTATTGTTATTGTTCGGTATGAGTAATACAATGTCCTAGGAGTAGGTAGATGGATTGCCGTGGTACATCAGTAAGAAGTGCCTAGATATCAGAGTTTTACTCTAGTAACCGCATGGACAACTATGTGTCATAGACATGAAGTTGTAATGCCCTAGGATTTGGTGTTACCTGTATTCGGGGGATGATAGTATATACTCATACTAAAAGTAAAATGGCATGTTTTAAGATTGGGTACTTGGATGTGACGCTATTGGTTGGGATATTAGTGTGACTTGGGAGTAGGTAGATGGATTGTCATGGTACATCAGTAAGAAGTGCTTAGATATCAGAGTTTTACTCTAGTAACCACATGAACAACTATGTGCCATAGACATGAAGTTGTAATGCCCTGAGGCACGGTGATATCACAGTTAATAACGTTAGTTCTTTGTGCATTTGAGTTACCAACCTAAAAGTATTATTGTAGATGAGTGCGTACGTAGTTGCTTCCAAGCCAATGAAACTTCTTCGTATGGGTCCAATTACATAGTATGTTTTAAATGTTTTCTGATAGTCGGTGTTTGGTATATTAGCTATGAGGGTTTTCAAACAAAATTTTATAAATTGGTAGCTGTTATAGTGTACGTGAGACTAAAAAGAAAAGTTGGTTCATTGCGAAAACTCAGTTAGTTTAATATCACTGAGGTCTCAGTATTATGTACTGAGACGGTGAACTCACACTTTCACCTATACGGATGTGGCCAACCCCCACAACCGTATAAACGATGTTTCTTTTGGCTGCAGGTACTCCAGTCGTAGTTGATGTCGTTGTAGAAGTGTACTTGAGATATTATGACTGAAGCTTGCCGCGACAGTTGTAATTGTCGGACCACGGGTGTCCATTGTTTTATAGGTTTGGATTTATGGCTCGTGTCTCCTGTGACACTTGTATTGTTGAGCCATTTCTGTTATGAATTTATATTGAGGAAAGACTTAAATAAATAGATGTTAAATGGCTCTTGTTATTAATTTGTGATAGATGTTTAAGATGTTATTTTCGCTATTAGGTTTATGTTTTCCGCTGCATAGTTAAATAAATGTAACTCTGATTATCAGGTACATATTATGGGGTATGTACCATATGTTGGCTTTACGACACATCGTCGTGCCACTATGAGGATCCATTTGTATTTTAAGAGATTAATGATTAAGCAAATGATTTGTAAATAAAAAAATAAAAAAAAAGAGGTCGTCACAAGACTTGGTTGGGAGGCGTTCGTGTTGAGTTACACGTTAAAGTTCAAGGTACGACCATTGTATAAAGGTATGTGAGTGCTACAGTTTTGTAACTAGCTTTGTCTTCTAAATATTGGATATCCTAGGTTTCGCTGCCCGAAGTGGTTTTTTTCTTAACTGAGTTTCCACTTCGTCAACAAAACATCTGTCTCCTTTAATTCCGTATTTTGATATTTTGTTGCACACTATTGCACACACTTGTTAATTTTAGAAGTCATTCATTTTTCAATTGGTATCAGAGCTTAGTACACTGTTTAAGATTAATTTCTTGAGTGTTATCTTTCATCTTTGACTTCTAGCTTTATAATGTCTCAAAGTCTTAATACTGTTCGTGTCTTTGATAGTACGAAATATGGCTTTTGGAAAGCTCGTATGTGGTTCTTTTTAAAATCTATTGATTGTTGGAGTATTGTTGAAACTGGTTGGACTAAGCCAGCAGATGCAGCTTTTGAACTAGTCCTTCATAAAACCGCACGGCTTTCTAATGATAAAGCCCTCCATGCTCTTTTGTCAAGCGCTTTCACCATCTGAATTTACAAAAATTTCAAATTGTGAATCCGCTCAAGAAGCATGGCCAATCTTGGAAACAACATATGAAGGCACCAAACTTGTAAAATCTGCCAAACTTCAAATGTTGACTTCCAGATTTGAAGAAATTAAGATGCTGGAAGAGGAGACATTCAGAGAGTTTTACTCCAAAATGAGCGACCTAAGAAACTCCATGGTGAGTCTTGGGAAACCCGTCTCGGATGTAAAACTCATCTGTAAAATTATAAGATCTTTGCTTGAGCGTTTCAGAATCAAGGTGACCACCATAGAAGAAAGCAAAGACTTGGAAGATATGAAGATTGAAGAGAGTTGGTGAGATCTCTTCAAACTTATGAGCTGTCCTTGCACTCGGTGAAAAAGCTGAAGGCCATTGCCCTGAAAGCCTCCATGAAGAAGGTAGAAGCTTCATCTAAAGACGACTCCGAGGAGGAAGAAAAAGCTGTGGCTATGTTGGCCAAAAATTTAGGAAGATTAATGAGAAATGAGCGGTTCAAGAATAAGTTTTCCGAAAAGATGAAGAAAGCTCCCAGAGAAGTTGAACCTGAGGAAGCTGAGAAGAAAGATCCCAAAGGCCCAAGATGTTTGAATGCTTAGGGTTTGGGCATATACGGGCTGATTGTGGGAACCTCAAGCAGGGCAAAGGGAAGGCATACAATGTGACTCTTAGTGATGAGTCAGAAGAAGAAGAAGCTCTTGAGCCTGAAAATTTTTTAGCCTTTGTGGCTCCACTTGTAGAAGAGGAGGATTCTTACTACTCATAGTACAGTGATGATGGGGAAGAACTCAAAGAGGAAAGCTCTTTATGTAGAGTATGAAAAACTGAGGAAAGCGTGCAAGCATCACATTCATGAGCTAAACAGTTTACAAACAGAGAAAAGCTCATTGATGCTCAAGATACAGGGTTAGAGGAGAAGCTGCTAGAGACAGCTTCAACTAGAGAGGGTCACCGATGAAAAGTTGACTCATATGCTATCGATTCAGAAGAGCCCAACTGATAAGGCTGGTCTCGGGTATGTAGCTCCAAATTCTAATATTCCCTCACTTCCAAGACTGTCTTCGTTAAGCCTACAGTCCTCGAGCCTCCACCCGCTGTTAAAGAAAAGGAAGGACATAACTATTGGAGATGTTTCGGGTACTCAAAAGCCTCCAACCATCAGAAAAGCTCCCATATGCCATCACTGCGGTTTAAGTGGGCATGTCCGACCCAGTGCTCTCTCCTCAAAGCTCAGAAAGCAAAGGTCAAGAAAGAAGTGTCCAGACAAGCAAATTATGGAACAAGACCTCTGACCCAGTATCAGGCTCCATGGCATCAGGATTCTTATCAAACTCCATGGAGGTAAGATCCCAGGCATCAGGCTCCTCAACATCAAGCCTCATGGCATCATGCCCCACGACGCCAGGCTCCTCAACGTCAGCAGTCTCAGCAGCAATTTACACCTGCCAGTCATAGTGGCAAATCCAAGACCAACAAATCCAAGCCCTTTAAAAGGCCGTAGAAGGTGGAAGATGATCAATACTATAGAGAGCCACCTATTTCGATGCAAAGCATGATGAAGTGGATGGGTCAACAGATGAAGTCCTACAGCAACCACCCATAGGAAGGCAGGCTTGGGTTAGAAAGAAGGAAGACGTTCACCCCATGAGGGTGAATAGACTCACCTAGTTGGTGAAGGTACTCATGCCTAGGATTTGGTTTCTAATCCTAAGGCATCAGGTTTGATTGCTTAATCTTGTACTTGCTATATCTTGTGCTTACTTGGAACCATATTTCTTTTCAGAGAATATTGCAGGTACTATCTGGGGAATACAGAAAAAGCAGGTCAGGCAACTGCTTTTCTGTTTTGGCAACTTTGACCTTTCACAGGTTTGATCTTGCCTTGCATGCTTACTTTATGATGTTATTTCCATAAAGCATGATTTTAGTTTTTGTTTAAAAAAAAAAAAATCTGGGGAGAAATTGCATGAAATTATATTTTTTTTCTTGGCACGTCAGATATTGCTTGTATTTTTGCTTGATATCTCAGTTCATTATGAATTAATCTATTTTGCTTAGATATAATTGAGAGTTTACGACTATATCTGCCAAATTTTTTCTGTGCATGCAAAAGTTGGATAGTTACTTTTTTCATGCGATGAAAATGTGCATTTTTCAAGGCTCCCCTAAGGTACATATTTTCCTCTCTGACTTTTTGCTTCTAGAGATTCTAAATAAGGGAGAGGTTTTTGATAAGATGGTTAAATTGACCAACTTGCTAGTTGAACCTAGAACCTAAAAAATCTGGCATTCTCTCTAGGTTGCAACACCAAAAGAATCAAGCAGTTATTCTTAAGATTTCGGTGCTATATGCTTATATTCACTGCTTCTGTGTTGAATTAGCAATATACCTTGTCCTTCATGGTACAAGTAAAACAATTAGGTGCTGCATCTTAAGGGGAGTGTATCAGATGAAGGTGGCTAGGCCCTAGTACCCTATAAGGTCTGACTTTTAGCTGATCTTTCATTGATTTTCTCTTTTGTTTGGAAAATCTGGTTGCTTTTTGTCATATCAGTGAATTTCATACCTTATTGAGAAAGTCTTCACACACACACACACACGCATTGCATGAGTGAGTAATCTATTTAAATTTTCTGTCTACAGAGAAATTATGTGCTGATTGAACTCTAAACTCTCTCTTATATCTCTGCATAGTTTTGAGATGCTATTTGACTGTTTTATTAGTTGATTATACATGTGTGTTCTAAAGCTGACAATAGGAAAATATCTGGACGGCTTATCCTAGAGTCCGAATGGATGCGGCACAGACGGCCGGACAGTAAGGTTACACGTCCAGACGCATGCGGCTTGTCACTTGCTTATGTGGCAATGCGCGTCCGGACAGGGACCCCTGGTTTTAAAAACCCTAGCCGCCGCATCTCTCAGCATACCCCACTCGATTTCTCTCCTTCTTTTGTCTTTTAGTTCGTGGTTTCTCGAGACTTTTGCTTTATCTCGCCCTATTCTGTCCTCTTGTGCTTACATCTCTTTTCTCCAAGTATTTTTTTTTTAGCCCTTAGTATTCCTTTTAGTATTTTGTTATCTATTGGACTATTTTATCTTTGGAGAATGTTTTTGAGAATATAAAGTGCATATCTGTGATATCTGCTCTGTTGGGAATATATGATTCGGTATTATTTTGGACTGTATTGTGATATTTGTTGGTTGTAATTTTTGGAAAAGTACCGTTATAATGCCTGATTTTCTTTTGGAACTAACAAGAATCTGATCTTTTCTTTGAATTATTTTTGGCAAATCTTGTTGGTTATTTTTTGCAGAAACATGTCTGTTGGAAGTCCACAACGCAGAGTCCGACCGAGGAAAAACGGAGAGTTGGTAGCCCTAAGAGCCAAAATTATGAACAGATTTGTCATTGCCGAACGGAATGTGGTTCGTGCAAATATTATGGTAGCTCCTCTAGACAGCATTCATGATATCATCCAGACCTACCACTGGGGATATCTTCACAACTGCGCTTGTGTGGTGCTCACCAGGCTGGTCAGATTATTTTATGCCCATCTTGAGGTTGTTCAGGATGATGACCGCGGGATGGTCCTTCAGTCCACTGTGGATGGGCATACACTATCACTGTTCTCCAGATCTCTGGCAGCCCATACAATGAGGTGGTAATACCTCATTCTCTAGATGATCTCAGAGAATTTTTCATGATGTCCCCCAAGGAGAGGAGTGTGCCACCACCATCAGGATCGGTGCCTTATCTTCCCCACACCGCATGCTTGCCAAGATTGTCCAGCACAACCTCTGGCCCATTGTTAGGCACAGTGATCTGATATTGAAGAGGGCTCAGTTCGTATATGCCATCAGTCTTCGCTTGCATTTCTGTTTGTGCAAGAATATTTAGGGAGTTATTTTGGAGGCTCGTGATGAGAGCAATACTAGTCTCCCTTTTGGTTACCTGTTCACTCAAATTATTTTACAGTCAGGCATCGGCGTCACTAGAGAGCCGAAAATGAATATTCAGGATCCCATCAGGAAGCAGAAGCTAATGAAGTCTAACACCCAGCTGAGGTGTGATGATCTGGATGATGCTCCACAGCCCCCTCCCATCCATGTAGTAGTCCCTGACATGGCATCCTCTTCACAGACTGCTCTTCCACAGCAGGATGGCAGCTATGCTCAGATTTTGGAGGCTTTAGCTGCACTTCAGAGCGGCACGAGCACTATACTGCTAACACTTTCATCTTTGCAACAGGAAGTTCACTCGATCAACCTCTGAGTGGAGCGGAGCCAACTGGACATCCAGGAACACCTCAGGCATTATCATCCATCTAGCAGTGATGATGAGGACGATGCACCGATGGCAAATGCATCCTGATTTTTTTTTTGTCTTGTTGTATTTTGAGACTATGAATTTTGTTTTTGGATATTTTTGTTAAACTTGTTTAAAACTCCTGGATATTATTACTTTGTTTACCCTGGTCCTTCTGAGACATTTAGGGGAGTAATTGTTGTTTGGTTTTCTCATTACTCTATTTTACCCTTTGTCCTTTTGTGACAAAAAGAGGGAGCAATTTTTGATTTGGACCGGAATTATATTTTTAACCGGTCAAGTGATTTTTGTCCTAGAATGGCCAAAGGCAGAGTTTGTTAGTTTGTAATTGGCTACATTCTGTTGGACAAAATCACTTCTATGTAATGATGCATTTAAACAGGGATTCAGCTATTCAGAGTTCTTCTAGAAGATTCTGCACAGATTCCAAGTCAAAGAAATCGGATCCCTTGTAGCCGTTCGGACGACATGATATACCGTCCGGACGCCCAACTGTCCAAAGCATCATCCATCCGGATGGCGAGTACTTTTCGTCCGGACCTTCCTCTGTGTCGAGAAGCTTCAAACTGCTCCAGCTTGCATCTGTTCAGACGTTTGAACAGCACTTCCAGATGACACTCAGTGTTCGACCAGCTATGGGATTTCTTTCCAAAACACAGATATGGGAAGATTGCTACAACCGTCCGGACGATGTGGATTCCCGTCCGGACTCGAGAAGCCTTGGTATGGAAATTGCGTGCAGCTGAAGTGCAACCATCTGGACGACAGGGCAACACCGTTCGGACGGGGCTCAAATCAGGAAAGAATTTTAGCGAAATTTTGGAAAGCCGATCGCATAGTTGTCCATCCGGACGGTGCCTAAGTTTATCAAGCTAGACGCTTATTTGAACCTGCAGCCTATAAATAGAGGTCCCCTAGGCTTGAGAACTACAAGAATTCGGTATTGAATTCCTTAGTGCTTAGAGAGTTATATTTTAGAAGTATTGTGCTGAGTTAGTCTCTCTGAAGCCATTGTTGTGTATTCTGTTGCTGCACTGAATTGAAGTCTATCTTAGGGATTGACCCTAGGGTAAAGGATTCCATTGAAGACCCCTTCAAGTAGGAGACTTGGTTGGGAGGCATTCGTGTTGGGTTACACGTTAGAGTTCAAGGTACTACTACTACATAAGGTATGTGAGTGCTACTGCTTTGTCTTTTGAATAGTGGATATCCTGATTTTGGCTGCCCTGGAGTGGTTTTTCTCTTAACTGAGTTTTCACTTCATCAACAAAATATCTGTCTCCTTTAATTTCGCATTTTGATATTTTGTTGCACATTATTGCACACACTTGTTAATTTTAGAAGTCATTCATTTTTTCAGATCCGGACCTTAACTTGGTACTTGAGCAAGATGAGGCTTTATTGCATTCCACTCCTGAGATACGACCTGAGAATGGGGAAACCACTTAGATACCACTTAGACACATCTTCATCAGTAGCTAAGGAGGAAGAGAAAGGAGAGCACTTGGAGTCTGTTGAGCACCTAGAGCAAATTGAGCCCCCACCAGCTCCAAATTTGTCCAATGACAAGGAAGATCTCTGCACACAGGTCGCAATTCTAGGAATTATTTCCTGAAGATCCTTCCAAGCATGCAAGTAGGCTACCTGAGATGGAGAAACATTCTTCTAGAGGACTATCAAATTCTAAAGAAAAAGGGTAGAAGGGATTGGTTGGACATCCCAATGATCTGGGAAAGTATGGTAACTTTTCTTTTCCATTTTATTTTCCGCACATTTTCTTTTAGTCGTCTTTCATTTCATTTGTCTTTTTCTTTTGTTTCTAATAGCAATTGACCTTGTGATGTGTGTTTCTGTGAGAATATTGTTGTTAGTTTGTGACAGGTGTGCTCGGTGTTTAAGTTTGGGGGATGCCCCTGGCCTTTTCACACTTAGATGTTTCCTTACCTCTGGTAATGTATTTTTATACTACACATTGAGAATAATGTGTAATTCAAGTTTGGGGGTATGAAAAAAATATTGTCTGTCTGTTTGTTTGTTGTTTATTTGTCATTTGTTCTAGATTTTTTTTAAAAAAAATAAAAATATTGTGTTGTGTTGTTGATTGAGCATATGTCATTGGTTAGTTTAATATCTTGAACACTGCATGTCATTAGAATCTGAATCTTTTAACTCAATTGTTGGATTAGAGAGACTTCACTTGTTGAGATGTTTATCACAAGCACATTAGCATAGGGATGTGTCTTGAAATTTGTAGGATGACTTCTTGATGAAACCTTGGCTCAAATCTTAAAAAATAAAAAATAAAATAAAATAAAATAAAATAATAATAATAAAAATAAATAAATCATCAGTTTGAATACTCATTGAGTAACCGGACCTTTTGTCTCACTAAGCATTGAGTGTCCATGTAAAAAGATGAGAAATTCAATTTGGTTGATTGTATAGCTAGTTTGAAGTCGTAGCCTTTTTTACTTGAGTAATTGAGCCCTTAGGGATATCTCTACATCTGGTGCCCTAAAACCATCTGGTTTGGGAGTCACTGACCCAACACTCATTACATAGGTCAATTAGAAAGCTTAAGGAAGTCAAGCATTGCACAGTCTACGCCAAAAAAAAAAAATTGATTTAAGCCTTAGTTGTTTTCATCTTGTAAGAATTCCTATGAATTTTGGGGTACACAAGCTTTGAGAAAAATTGAAACCTCATGAAGTTTAAGTTAATCTCACTTTACACTTATTGGAGCATTTGTTATCTTAATTTTCCAGCTATAAGTTGAATGATTTATGATGTCCTGATGATGTGATTGTGATGTTCACCTTATTAAACCTACTCATGATGTATGAACCATGTGTTTGGTGTGGAAATCCTTGTTTGTCAACAACATAGTGCTTCAATGTTTGTGGGTATCATTTATGGCAAACTCTCACGAGACTTCACTCGTCCACTAGGAATCCTAGGGTTTAAAAGGCTTGTTGCATATGCTAAATGCAATTGTCTCTCTCACGACAGCGGAATTATGTTTCTTGCTTTGATTTTATTTTTCATTTTGTTTTGCTAAGGGACTAGCAAAATGTAAGTTGAGGTATTTGATGAGTGTCAAATATTGTATATTTGGACCCTTAATTCACATTTGTTAAACCTTTAGCTTTGTTATTTTTAATGTTTTTAGTTAGTTTTTGTATTTGGTATTTTACAAATCATTGAGAGAAAACGACAGTTTTAAAGTGAAAAAATACAGAGGTTTGGAAGAAAGCACACTTGAGAAGATTTATATGTTATGGTTATGTTTAACCAAATCAATGAAATGATTAAATCGGATTGGATTAAATTTTTTACGTTTTGCATAAGTCATAGTATTTTGACCATAACTTTCAGTTCAAGTATTGGAATAAGGTGAAATTAGTGACGTTGGAAAGCTAATTAAAAATACTAGAAATCATTGTGAAATAGAATTTTCCTAATTCAAACGTCCGCTATGAAATAAGTGTCCCACAATATAAGAACGCAAATTTCCTTGCTCTTGGCAGCTGCAGACACTTCAAACCCTAGCATTCTTTTATCTTATTACGGTTTTGAAGGGTAGAGGTGTCATTTTTGAAAATATGGTTCCAAACCCTAGCATTCTTTTCTCTTAGTAGGGTTTTGAGGATAGAGGTGCCATTTTGAAAATATGGGGTTTAACCTAATGTTTTTCTATAAAAACCCCATGATAGACACCACTTAGGACATATCCCAACATTGTACATAGCGGCAGCTGGGTTCTTGGCTTTATTCTATGTAAGTCTTTTATTTTTATGTTCTCAATAAAAGTTAGTATTTGTTTTTAGTTATGAGAGGCTAAGTCTTTGGTAGTTTGTGATTGGCTAGATTCTGTTGGACAAAATCACTTCTAAATTTCTATTTAAACTAATTCTTTCTTAACCTAGTTCCAATTTTTGGTATTTTGATGAAAATAATTAGCTAAAATAAATAGATTAAAACAATTAATAAAAGCAAATTCACCTATTTAGAATCCACCTCGCCAAATCAAAGGACATATTTTCATGTTTGTTCATACATCCTATGCATGTTCTAATTTTCATAAAATTACCTATTGAAAAAATTCAATGATCCATCTTTCTACAAATCACAATGAATATCCAATTTAATTCAAAACCATCCAATGTATCCGTTTGATTAACAAATTACAATGGATATCCAAATTAAATCAAAAGATTCAATGTATCCGTTGGATAAATCACATTGAATATCCAACGTTTACACATACATTAATCGAAACAATCAATTTAAAGAGTTTTAATCCTTTAATTGAATTGAAATGAACATACATTCGGATTATACGAATCAAAACATGAAAACATGAAACACGAAATCTAATCAATGGCGAGGCTTCATCTTCAACCTTAATTGAAGACTGAAAATTAAAGGACTTCTAATTTTAACAAGTGTGTGCAATAGTGTGCAACAAAATATCAAAATACGAAAAATAAAGAGACAGATATTTTGTTGACGAAGTGGAAACTCAATTAAGAGAAAATCCACTCCGAGGTAGCCAAACCCAGGATATCCACTATTCAGAGAACAAAGCTAGTACATAGACAGTAACACTCACATACCCGATGCAGCGATCATATCTAGCATTCTGATGTGTAACACAACACGAATGCTTCCCAACCAAGTCACCTACTTGAAGGGGAATCCTTTACCTTAGAGCTGACCCCTAAGATAGACTTCAATTCAGCAGAGCAATACCACTTGACAACGACTTTAGAGAGGACGCTTTAGCACAATAATCCTTATAATGAACTCTCTAAGCTTCTATGGAATTCAATACCGAATTCTTACAATTCTAAGCCTAGGGGCCTCTATTTATAGGCTACAGGAGTTCAAATACGCGTCTGACTCGAAATACCTAGGCGCCGTCCGGACGGACAACTGTGTTATCGGCTTTCCAAATTCGCTAATATTCTTTCTTGAATTGAGCTGAGTCCGGACGGTATTTCCCTAGCATCCAAACAGTTGCACTTTAGTTGTACGCAATTTCCATATCAAGGCTTGCCGTGTCCGGACCATAATTGCTGTCGTCTGGACGGTTGATCTGATGCACGCAATTTCCATATATGAAACTTGAGCGTCCGGACCATGAAGACTGTCGTCCGGACGGTTGAACTTTGAATGCCACGACTTGCCTTATGAATGAGCGCGTTCGGATGGGAACACTCATCGTTCGGACAGTTGCAGCTGTCTTCCCATATCTGTGTTTTGGAAAGAAATCTTATAGCTGGTCGAACACTGAACTGCGTCCGAACGTGTTGCTGAAACGTCTAGACAGATGCAACTTGGAACAGTTCGAAGCTTCTCAACACAAAGGAAGATCCAGACGGAAAGTTCTCATTGTCCGGACAGTTGAGCGTCCAGACGGTATAACACGTTGTCCAGACGGTTGCAAGGGAACTGAACTACATCCAAAGTGTACAATACTTTACATCTAAGTTCACGAACTTATTAAGATTTAGAGTAACTGTCATTAGTCGTAGTGCCGGTACATCATTTTTCATCACAATGTTTATAGAGGATAATGACTCACATAGTCCTCTTTGGTGCATAACACTACATTTCCTTACACCAACATATCAACCCGTAGCCTACTTGCTTCTCCTGATCAAGATAGATTGTTGAGGTTGACATGCTATAGTCTAGATGGAATTCCCAGTTCCATTTACGACTACAAACAAATAATTTTATAAGTCGCAAGGACCTTTGACTATGATATTTTGTGTGATAATTCTCTTACGTCATAGTCAACTACAATGCAACTTAGGGATCTTACATTTATATAATCGGACAATACACAATCACACATATATACCATGCAAGAAAATATAAATCTATATGCCGTTGTTTAATAATAAATCGGAGAATAAACAATATATTCTAACATCATTGAAACCATTGGAGTTTTTGAAACTAATTTCAACACCATGTGCCCGCCATCGAACATGACAATCCACACATCATATGTTCAATTATCATAACTCATTTATCATATACAGTTCTAATCATTGATTAAAAATATTAGGCTGACAATATAATTATTTAAGTAAAAGCATGCATAAAATATCTCATAAATTATGAAGCGAAAGATCACATTTGCATGTTAAAAATGGTTTAATCATTACGTAAGTATTTACGTACCTCGAATGCTCATCCTCAATTACGAACATCTTAACTTCATGTCATTACAAGTCATATACTAATGTTAGGTATATTCCTTAATAGAAATCCTATTCTTATATGTGAAACTCTAAGCATACATTAAAAACCCTAGTGTTATCATTCTTTTTCTGCATGAATCGTTCGACTCTCGGGGGTGGGTCGATCATTCGATGTTGACCAGAAACAAAAAGTTGCCTAAAATTCCTATCAAAACCTAATCTCAAGTTTAAACAAGACTCCTAACACTCTTAGAAAGCCTAGAAAGCATCATCCATTTCAATAAAATATCTAACCCTTCATCAAATCTATCATGCTCAACCTAGAAACTTAAATCAATAACAAAAATCAATAAACTACAGAAATGAAACCTAATCAATAGCTAAACATCAAACTAATATACTTATAACAACAAGTAAATACGAGATTAAGGCAAGGATTTACTTCTCTTGAAGATAAATTCCATGAAACCACCTTCCTCTCTCAAACTCACGCTCTAGAATATTTGAAGCAAGGGAACGACAAAATGTCTATAAAGGGGGTAAAGATGAATATAAAGGCCTCCCATACACGTACAAAAGGTTGAGGTGTCTACATTTTATTGCATGATGGTTATCCTTGATTGTTCGTTGAAAATTGTGCAATGATTGTTCGACGTGGGATCGATCGTTTGAGGGCAACTGCACATCGATTGTTCAAGCCTTGAAATTCATTTTAAATATTTTTTTTAAAGTACTTTTGAATACACTTAATGGAACACTTGTTCATGCATGCATTAAAAAATATTTTAATGGGGCTTTTCATACATAATAGGTTTTTGAGAACATTTCAAAGGTCTCAGTTTGTAACTCTTTTTTATTATTAATAAGATAATTGGCAAAAGTGTTTAGGCGGGTGTTACAACATATGACACTTTATATTAAAGTTTGAAGTTGTAATGACATTATGAGGTGAAATAGAAGCTCCGGAGTATTTATTTAATAGTGAGTATATGATGTGAACCCGTGGGATCGAACTCCCTTGAACCCACAATCAAATTGAAACCTACCCAAGAAAGCCAAGAATCAAGTCAAGAAGATCTAGACCCTTTGAAATTTGTTCTATGAAAAGTTTGTCTTTGATAAGTTCTTAGTTCAATCAAGAACAAGTAGAGAAAACTAAAAAAAATTTCTATGAAGAAAAAACTCCATTCACATTCAACTTCCCTAGAAAATGCGGCTAGAAGTCTTTTTAAACCTCTCCATGAAACCCCCTAAGCCTACTAACGCCTACATCAATTAAAAGACATGGGCTGAACATCTTCAAGCCCAAAATATCCTAAACTACATGCGTATAGCTAATAAAAGAAGTCCATTTAATGAATTAAATAGGCCTAAACGCCTACAACCATAGAAACATAAAATAAGCCCACACGCCTATACTTAATGAAATAAAGAGTCTACACTAAACCACTAGGCTATGCAGCCCCCTCTGTAGCTTGTATCACATGGATTAAAGTTGGTTCTTCTTCTTTCAAGCCTGTCTTTAATGTTGGGGTCTTGCTCGATAAATTTGCAAACTCGACCAAAGTGGATTACACCATTCTTGCATTGCTTCATTGATCTTCTTAGCTCTTGACCTTGTGATTGGCCCATTTGGAACTTGCAAGGGATCTTTACTGAAAATACATGAGCCATATAATTCATCAAGCATATCATCTAATCTAGGAATGGGATGACAATACTTTACCGTGATATTGTTGACTGCTTTGCAATCAACGAACATCCTCACTCCTAGTCCCATCCTTCTTTGACACTAGTAGCACTAGTACTGCACATGGGCCCATGCTCTCTGATGAGTGCCAAAAAGTGTATATTTGGACCCCTTAATTTACGTTAGTTAAACCTTTAGTTTTATTACTTCTAATGTTTTATTTAGTTTTGATGATTTTACGTTTTTGTAGGACATAAAGAGAAAATGGTTATTTTCAAGTGAAAATGCATAAAAGCTGGAGATTTGGAATTGCTGTGAAGTCGATCGATCGAATCTCAAGTTCGATCGATCAAAATTTTCCTGATGTCGATCGATTGAATTTATGCGGAGCTGGAATTTCAGAAACCCTAGCTAACTCTATAAATACCATTCTTTTCTCATTTTTAGAAGAAGAGCCGCGGAGGAGGCCGCTTAGGAGTGCCCTAGGGGCCGATTTCACGTATCTTAGGGTTTTTGGGTCGATTTTGACCTAGAACTTCAATCTTTTGTAAGTTTATTCGTTTTTAATGCATTCTTGTAGTTTATTTATGCTTTCTTTGTTCATGTCTAACTAATACTTTCATCTAGGGTTGAGGATGAAACCTCACCAGTGAATAGAAACTGAGTTTCATGCTTGTTTATGCTATTTGAGTTTATGGGCTTGATTTCTCATTGTTCTATTTCGGTTTTTGAGATTATTTTTGGATATCTCTTCTGATTTCGGATACAAGTGATGATTTGATATGGTTTCATTAAATTGATGGCTTGGGTTTTCATGTATGTTGGATATTCATTGTGTTTCATTCTATGGATACATTTGATGATTTAGTTGAAACTAGATATCTTTTGTGATTTGTGGAAGAATGATTCATTGAATGATTTAAACTATTTTTGAAGCAAAAGTAGAACATACCCAAGATTTGCATTTGAAAACCTCAAAATATGTGTGATGAACATGAGATTAGGTTGTTGTGATTTGGTGAGTGTGGATTCCAAAACCCTAGACCCCTTTATTTTCATTTATTTTGTTTATGTTTTATTTTATCAAAACCCCTAAATTTAGAACTAGGTTAAAATATGATTAGTTTGAATAGAGATTAATTTTCGGAACTCAATTCCCTGTGGGATCGACCTCGCACTTGCAGAACGCTATATTGCAAACGATTCGTGCACTTGCGAGTATTATAATTTGCACAACAAGTTTTTCGCGACGTTGCCGGGGAATTGTTTTGTTTGTGGAAATTGATTTTTGTTTGAATGATTTTATTTTTCTACTAGTTTAGATAGACTTTTCTTCATATATTTGTTGTTGTTTCTGTTTTCGTTCAAAAAAAAAAAAAAAAAAAAAAAAGAAAGAAAATTTTTTGTGTTCCCGGTTATGTTTCTGCTGTTTCTGCACTTTCTGAGTGCCCTGTATAATCGATCGATCTAACCAAAAGTTGATCGATCGAAAATTGATCAATAAAGTTAACATTCGCTCAATCGAAAATAGATCGATCGAACTTAATTTCGATCGAGCGAATGACCGAAGTCAGCAGGAAACCGGAAGCAGTAAAAAAATTCAGTTGTTTTAGTTTATTTTGTTAATATTCTGTTTTTGTTTTATATTATTTTATTGTTTGTTTTCTTTGATTAATTTATTTAAAAAAAACACTTGGTTCATTTCTGTTGTGGGATATTTGCATGCTCTAAGGCGCAAGTGAAGCATGGATTTTTTATTTTGATAATTATAGTGATTTTTCTGCACAACATGCTTCACCTAGTGGTAGGACACTTGCTCCAACCAACTACCCTTACAGTTTCAACCCATATGAACCATGTTCATATTGCTATGATCCTTATCATAGTGCTAGTAGTTGTCCCTCCTGGGGACAATTCTGCAATCTTTCTTATGAGCAAGTGAACACCAATTTCTCTAGTCCGAGATTTGATGTAAATCCCAATTTTTACAACCCGGACTGGAGCAATCATCCTGATTTCTCGTGGCAAGCTCAAGCCATGGGAAATTTTGCTCCCCAATTCAAGAACTGCACCATCTTGATTATCCGCAGTCGATAGCCAATCTTCCCATCCTTTATCCTACAATTATCCAGCTTCTACCTCACAGTCCACTTTGGAAGACACTCTCAAGGTCTTCATAGAGCTCACAGGCCAGCTATTAGTGACATGAAGAATGCTACTATGGAAAACACTCAAGCGATTGCCAGGATAGAATGACAGATAGAATATCTGGTTGATGAAGTCACCAGAATAGACGAAGAAGAGTTTCAAAGCCTGCTGATGGCCACAAGGTATTACATGATTGATGAGGATGATTTCAGCATTTCTTATCATGAGCATGCCCAGGCCACCGCCACACTTGGGAGTGAAGTAGTTTTTAATGGGGAAACCATTGAGATATCACTCCCCAGCACATCTTCTTCAGCGGCTGAGTTTGAAGGGAAGGAGGAGAGGAGCACCTTGAGCACACAGTGCCCCCGTTAAATCCAAATTCGTCCAACGACAAGGAAATGAGTACTGAAGCTCATTCCTTCATCATTCCACCTGAGGGATATCAAATTTTAAAGAAGAAATGGTGAAAGGGATTGGTTGGACATCAACATGATCGGGGGAAGGCGCTGTAAATTTCTTTTACCTTTTTGTACAGTTGATTTCTTTCATTTTATTTTTATTTCTTTTCATTCTTACTTTTATTTCTAACAGCAATTAACCTTTCGATGTTTGTTTCTATGAGAAATATTACTGTTAGTTTTGTTGACAGCTGTTTTGGTGTTTAAGTTAGGGGGACGCCTTGACCTTTCACACCTCGATGTTTCCATATTTATGGTAATGTATTTCTACACTACACATTGCGGACAATGTGTAATTCAAGTTTGGGGGTATGGAAAAACATTATGTCCATCTGTTTGTTTGTTTATTTATTTTTTCTGTTTGTTTAGTTATTTTTAGTTGTCTTTTGTTCTAAAAAAAAAAAAAAAAAAAAATTGTTGTCAAGTTTGAGTTAAGCCATAGCTGTGGTTTGCATTTCATCGGCTTGCTTAAAGTTTTGAACACATCATGTCATTAGGAATCTGAGTCTTTTGACTTATTTTTGGCTAGTGAGACTTCACTTGTTTGAGTTGAATTATCACGAGCACATTAGCATGTAATCTGTGGGGTATGAATTTGTGCTTAATTGTGTATTTTGAGAATTGTTGGATGACTTATTGATAAATAACCTTGGGTTGCAAGATATTTATATATATAAAAAAAAAAAGAAAAAAAAAAAAGAAAAGAAAAAGAGATCATTTTGGTTAATTGTATGGCTAGTTTGGCTTCGTAGCCTTTTTGACTTGAGTAATTAAGCCCTTAGGATGTTTCTACATCTAGTGCCCTAAGACCATATGGTTCGGGAGCCACTGGCCCAACACTCGTTACATGGATCAATTAGAAAGCGTAAGGGAGCCGAGCATTCCATAGCCTACACAAAAAAAAAAACAAAAAACAAAAAAATATATATAAAATAAAATAGTTTGCATATCTTGCCTTGGTTGTTTCATTTGATAGGGAGTCCAACGATTTTTGAGGTACTTATCTTGAAATTAAAATGAAACCTCATAATTGCATGTTGATTTCACTCTACACTTTGAGAAAATGTGATGTCTTAATTGTCCATTTATGAGTGATTTGATGTTGGATCCCTGTTGATGTTTATGATGAGGTTTGTCTTTTTAAGCATGCCAATGACGTATGAACCGTGGTTTGTGTGAAAATTCTTTCTGTTGACAACATAGTGTTTCAATGTTTGTGGGTATTATTTCTGGCAAACCCTCATGAGACTTCACTCATCTACTAGGAGTCCTAGGGTTTAAAAGGCTTGTTGCATATGCTAAATGCAATCGTTTTTCTCATAAAAGAGGACTTATGTTTCATGCTTTTTTTTTTTTCATTTTGTTTTGCTAAGGGACTAGCAAAATGTAAGTTTGGGGGTATTTGATGAGTACCAAAAAGTGTATATTTGGACCCCCTAATTTACGTTAGTTAAACCTTTAGCTTTATTACTTTCTAATGTTTTGTTTAGTTTTGGTGATTTTACGTTTTTGCAGGACATAAAGAGAAAAATGGTTATTTTCAAGTGAAAATGCATAAAAGCTGGAGATTTGGAATTGCTGTGAAGTCGATCGATCGAAGAAGAAGAGCCGCGGAGGAGGCCGCTTAGGAGTGCCCTAGGGGCCGACTTCACTGTATCTTAGGGTTTTTGGGTCGATTTTGACCTAGAACTTCAATCTTTTGTAAGTTTATTCGTTTTTAATGCATTCTTGTAGTTTATTTATGCTTTCTTTGTTCATGTCTAGCTAATACTTTCATCTAGGGTTGAGGATGAAACCTCACCAGTGAATAGAAACTGAGTTTCATGCTTGTTTATGCTATTTGAGTTTATGGGCTTGATTTCTCATTGTTCTATTTCGGTTTTTGAGATTATTTTTGGATATCTCTTGTGATTTCCGGATACAAGTGATGATTTGATATGGTTTCATTAAATTGATAGCTTGGGTTTTCATGTATGTTGGATATTCATTGTGTTTCATTCTATGGATACATTTGATGATTTAGTTGAAACTAGATATCTTTTGTGATTTGAGGAAGAATGGATTTATTGAATGATTTAAACTATTTTTGAAGCAAAAGTAGAACATACCCAAGATTTGCATTTGAAAATCTTAAAATATGTGTGATGAGCATGAGATTAGGTTGTTGTGATTTGGTGAGTGTGGATTCCAAAACCCTAGACCCCTTTATTTTCATTTATTTTGTTTATGTTTTATTTTATCAAAAACCCCTAAATTTGGAACTAGGTTAAAATATGATTAGTTTGAATAGAGATTAATTTTCGCAACTCAATTCCCTGTGGGATCGACCTCGACTTGCAAAACGCTATATTGCAAACGATTCGTGCACTTGCGAGTATTATAATTTGCACAACACTCTCTCTCACGTAACTTGCCTTTGAAGCTCCTTGGTCTCCTTTGGATTATTCTTATAGGCTGGTCGGTTTGGAATAATGGCCCCAGGTACGAAATCAATTTGATGCTCAATGCCTCTAATGGGTGGCAACCCACTTGGCATCTCCTCCGGAAATACATCCTCGAACTCCTGCAACAAAGAAACAGCCAAACTAGGAAGTGATTGGTCAGTTTCATCAAGATAATCATAGGCTGATCTACTAAGAAGGCCCTCTTAACCTCACTCTCCTTTGCATAAAAACTCATATTTGTCTTTCCTTTTCTCTCTGCAGGTTCTCTTTCTTTTTTCTCTTTTGTCTCCACTCTCTTTTCTTTATTCTCAGCACCTCTCTATTTTCTTTTTCACTCTCTCTTTTTCTTGAGGTTTCGCTTTACCCTCATTTTTCTTTCTTGGGTTTCAGCCTCACCCTTTCTTTTTTGCTCAATCTCACTTTTCAGCTTCAATTGGTCCTCATAGACCTGTTTTGGGGTTAAAGGGGCAAGCTTCATTGTTTTTTTATACTTTACAAAGCTGTACCTGTTCCTAAACCCATCATGAATCACTCTCCTATCATATTGCCACAGCCTCCCCAACAAAATATGGCCAGCATGCATATGAACTATATCACAAAGCACCTCATCACTATACCTCCCAATGGTAAAAGCCACCAAAACCTGCTTATTGACCTTGACCTCCCCACATTCATTTAACCACTGCAACTTATAAGGTCTAGAATGCTTTAGTAAAGGTAAGCTCAACTTCTCAACTAGGGTGGTACTAGCTACATTGGTGAAACTTCCCCCGTCTATAATTACCTAGTTGTTTACATATTATCTAGTATGAAATATGTTATCTCTTTGCTGCTCCATATCGTCTACCTTAATTTGAGTATTGAGAGCACGCCTGGCAACAAGAGACTCACATTCTACGGGGTATTCCACTCCATCATCATCACTAGCATTGACCAACTCGGGCATCTCATCACTATCATCCTTTCTATCAGTCATCACCTCTCCATTGTCACGTATAACCATCACCCACTTGTTTGGACATTGAGACGCGATTGCCTTGAACCCAAACATTTAAAACATTTAATATCTCTATTGCTTGAAGGTTGGAAATATATCTTGGGTTTGTTCTTGTTAGTTCCCTCATCTTTTCCCTTAGGTGGTTCGGCTTTCCCCTTTACTACAGCTCGATCATTTCTATCCCACTTTGGTTTCCAAGGAGTGCTAAAAACTGAAGTATACCTTGTTGTCCCCTTTCTCTTTAACTGCCTCACCACCTTCATAACCATGTGCACCATGTCTTCTACCTCCACATAATGCTACATCTTCTTATCGTAATCCTCTACACTCCTATACCCTTATGTAAGGTTTTGTAATTTTGGTAGAGGTCTCTATAGTAGTAGCTAGATACAAAACCTCCACCTCATTAGAGCTTTCAACTCACCCCATGTTTCTACAGGTCTCTCATGATTCCTCCTCCTATTGGTTACTAATTGATCCCACCAAATAATTGCATAATCATTGAACTCAATTACCGCCAACTTCACCTTACTCTCCTCTAAATAATTGTGACAATAAAAAATCAACTCTATTTTCTTCTCCCACTCTAATTAGGCTTCAGGGTCATTCCTACCTTGGAAAGATGGTATTTTCATTTGATCCTCCTATCTACCCCATCTTGACCCCTTGGATTTCTCCTACGTTCTCTTCCACGCCTACCTCCTCTAGGTCTACCCACTCCACCCATTCCAACTTCAGATACTATGTCTTCCTCATTCTCATCATCTCCTTTGTTCTCATACTCATTTTCAATGCTAGGCGCACGTCTCCTCCTATCTTGCCTACCTTGCTGATTTCTAATCACTACCTCTTGTTGATCCATCCTATCCTTCACCTCTCCCAACACCAAATTCAACCATTCAAACTGTTATTGCATGACCCGCTATACAAAGAATGAATTATCCGCCTCCTCCTTAGGTATTGAGTCACTCTTATGAGAGATTTTCAATGCGTTGCAAAACAAGAAATGAATAAAATGACACGGATCTCAAAGAATTTATATGAGAAAAGAGCAATTAGGAAACAAGATACTAAAGATGATACATTCGACCCCTTAAGATAAGATCAATCAACACCAAATCACTTCAATCTTCCGATTGTAAAGTATATCAAACACCCATTTCCGAAATTTCTTTCTTTCTTTCTTTCTTTCTTTTTTGACTCTTTTGAATACAGATTCAGTCACAAGCAGCAAAAAAAAAAAAATTGATCTAATTTCAACAACAACAAACGAAAATAGACAAAAGACAATAGAAAACGAAATGGAATTCAAATTTGGAAATTAAAGCAAGGATTCAAATCTGAAAATTACAGATCTAGAAATCAAAGAAAAGATTCAAATCTGGAAATTAAAGCAAAGATTCAATTCTAGAAATTACAGATCTGGAAATTAAAGAAAAGATTCAAATCTGCAAATTACAAATCTGTAAATCAAAGCAAAGATTCAAATCTAGAAATTAAAGCAAAGATTCAAATCTGGAAATCAAAGCAAAGATTCAAATCTAGAAATTAAAGCAAAGATTCAAATCTGAAAATTAAAGCAATGTAATTCATTTTAAATATATATATTTTAAAGTACTTTCGAATACACTTTATGGAACACTTGTTCATGCATGCATATTAAAAATTATTTTAATGGGGCTTTTCATACATAATAGGTTTTTTAGAATATTTCAAAGGTCTCAGGTTTGTAACTCTTTATTATTAATTAGATAATTGGCAAAAGTGTTTAGGCATAGTGTTACAACATATGACACTTTATATTAAAGTTAAAGTTGTAATGACATTATGAGGTGAAATAGAAGCTCCGATTATTTATTTAATAGTAAGTCTATAATGTGAACCTGTGGGATCGAACTTCCTTGAACCCACAATCAAATTGAAACCTACCTAAGAAAGCCAAGAATCAAGTCAAGAAGATCTAGACCCGTTGAAATCTTGTTTCAAGAACCTAAATTCGGTGAGAACGCCACAAAAGGTTTGCTTTTGATAAGTTCTTAGTTCAATCAACAACAAGTAGATAAAACTGAAGAGTTTCCATGAAGAAAAAACTTCATCCACATTCAATTTCTCTAGAAAATGCAGCTACAAGTCTTTTAAACCCCTCCATGAAACCCTAGGGCCTACTAACGCCTACATCAAATAAAAAACATGGGCTTAACATCTTCAAGTCCAAAACATTCTAAACTATATGCCTATAGCTAGTAAAAGAAGTCCATTTAATGCCTACAACCATAAAAACATAAAATAGGCCCACACACCTATACTTAATTAAATAAAGAGTCTACACTAAAGCACTTGGCTATGCCGCCCCCTCTGTAATTTGTACATGGATTAAAGCTGGTTCTTGTCTTGCTCAATAAATTTGCATACTCGGCCCAAGTTAATTGCACCAATCCTTACATTACTTCCTTGATCTTCTTAGCTCTTGATCTTGTGATTGGCCCATTTAGAACTTGTAAGGGATCTTTAAGACTCGGTCCACCATAGTGCCCACCAGTATATGTTATAAAAGAAATGAAAATTTTAATACAATTTTTGCCCTGGCTATATTATAAGTTTATTGTAATAGTGTCATGTGGGAATTTAGATAATTCCACTTATGGCTTGTATCAAAAGATTCGGCGTTACAACTTGATTAGTTATTTTGGAGTGATAGTGCATATGTAGTTTGCACCTTCACTGAGGTTGTTACAAATGGTATCAGAACCATCTAGTAATGCCATATGGTATTAGAGCATTGCATGACATGGCCCTAACAAGGACTTTAGGAGTTTAGGAGAGAATTTGTAATACTTCAGTTCTCCCATTGAAAAAATGAGTAGACTACACATAGTGAGTGATTTATATGGACACTTATGGATGCTAAGTCCCACATTAGTAAAATGAGTAGGCCATATAGAGTGGATGATTTATATAGACAATAATGGGTGCTTAGTCACACATTTTTAGTTACGATATGAAATTGGGTGTTATAAGTGATTGTAGGGAAGTTCTAAATTGACTAGTATTTTTGGAGTGATATCGCAAAGTGGCTAACACTTTGCCTAGGTTGTTACACTCTCCTTCTGCTACTCTAATATATTGCGACAACATGAGTACTAGGTTTTTCATTAACGGACCATACATATTGTTATTGATTGTCACTTTGTCTGTCATCATCTTCTTTAAGGCTCACTGCAGCTTCATTCCATTACGTCCCATGATCAACTTGCAGATCTCTTCACAAAGTGATGAAGGTAGTTTCCCGGCTACCACACGAGTCTTTGCAAAAATTTCATTTCTCATGATTTTGACATCGGATGGAAGTACACTTAGTGACGTTGGAAAGTTGATTCAAAGGCCTAAAAAATCAAGTTGCATGAAGTTTGGCTAATTCCAAGTTCAGTACGAATGAGAAATTGAACGAGGTGATCTAGGGGACTTCTAGAAAGGCTCCTTCCAAATCTCAGTTCAAACTAGATTTGGAGCGACAAAGTGCTAGTAGCTAAACTTGGAACGAGCTGAAACTTTTACCGGTTCCTACTGGTAAATGGCTTAGTTTGAACTAGTTGTGGAGAATTTTTGTAAACCGACTTTTTTTTAAATTTTTATTAGGGTTAGGAGTCAAGGTAGTATAAATATGTTTTTTGGTCGTATAGAGCCTTAGTTTTTAATGAATTTTAATTAGAAATCAATAAAAAAAATAGTCGAGGAGTAATTTTCTATTTCTTTTGCCTTAATTTCATGATTGGTTCTTGGTTTAGGGTTATTGTTGTGTGTATATATCTATATTGTTGGCCTCAATAGATAAGGAAGCCTGTCTTATACAGAATAAGGTGTGATATATACAATATACAGTGATATTCGATCTCAACAAATTAACATATATTAACTATGGAAAAAAGAATTAGAAGTTATAGGGGGCACCAGTACCATCGCAACTAACGTTAGTCGTCGAGCAAAAACCGTACCAGGTACAAAGCACAAAAACAAAGGTAACGAAGGAGGGCGCAGAGAGTGAAAACCGCGCCTAAAGAAGAAGGCAGTCGGTATCCTGTTTTGTACTTTGGTAATATTATATAGAGTTTGCCAAAGTGTTCGAGGTATAAGCCAACCTTTACCGCCCCCTACCCTCCTCTCGTTTAATATAAAAAGTTAACAGAGAAAAGGGGGGCAGACGTTCTACTTTAGGCCATCTTTGCTTAACGTCACACCTAATAAATTATTGCACGGTTTCTTGACCATCCATTTGGATTCTTCCTCCTATTTTATTATTTAATATTTGCTTCTTCCTTTACAGTGACCCAGCTTTCCATGCATTCCTTCACATGCACTTGCTTGCTCGCCGAAACCCTAGCTATACTCCCACCTTTCACACTTTGCCATTCATCTTATTTCTTTTTTACCATTTTGACCACTCCTTTCAAACTTTTCCCCATGCAACCTTGAGTACAGCTACAATGAAATTCAGCAAACGCATTTTTTTTTTGTCACTCTTAATTTTTGCTACAACCCCATACTAATATTCATCGACATGTACGTTTTGAAAGGGGCATAAGAATTGGCTTCCAAAAGGGTTTTTTCCAAGCTACTACAGTCATTAATTTATAGCAGACTTCTCAGCAGAAAGAGAGGAGGAGCTCGGGGGGAAAGAAAAAGAAAATGTGAAAGAGAGTATGATTATAAGGCCTGGCTACTAAGAGATCGATCGAACTCATTCTAGTGTTCGTAAAAGGTTGGGCATAACATGGATCGCTTTAGTATAAATTTTCATGCAAATACAAGTTAGACTGCATGTATACATATTAATTTCTCTATTACCCACTTTTCGCAACTATTGAGGTTCTCTAATATTACCTTAATGAATCTTGTCTATTTTTCAACTATTTGGAAACTAGAGATATGATGACCATGGTTGTCAATAACATAGTGCTACATTTTAATTGGCATCTATATTATATTATATGGGTTGTGATCATTCCCTTTGGTCTAGTTAGCTAGGTGAGGAATTGTCTTGTTAAAGATAAGAAATTCTTGGACGATTTTCTTTTGAGGGTGTTGGAAACTTGGAATGGTATTGATCGATTTAATCCATCGGTATGTTGTATAGATGTTGTATACTCGAGAAATTAAGTCTAACATTTAGTTACTAAATTATGAAGATGTTGTATGGATGTCACATATATCCTACATTGTTTTCTTATATATATATATATATATTAGCGAGATTTAGTTATATATATAAGTGATTCCGTAGTGTGCCAATTGTAACAATATTAAATTAGTCTCTTTAATGGTAATAGAGTAGATGTAACTTTATTGGGGATATGGCAAATGAAATCGGAGTAACTTAGTAATACCATCTAAAAAACATTTAAAATTCTTGTTTCTTTTATATATATATATATATTTTCTTCCTAATGGATACCGTAGGTGGTGAAGAAAATCGGTAAAGGGTGACATTTGTAATTTCACTCGCATCAATATATTCTTCCCAACCCTCTATATATATAGCTTCGATTCACCCCTTGAAAGCGGTTCTCCATGCGTTTATGTTGCTTTACTATTCGATCTCCATGCGTATATATAGTGTATATATATTGTTTTTAATTTAGTTGAAGAAGCATTTGTTTTTTCTTCTTGGGAATAATGGAAGATCAAGGGCAAGATCACTCTAATAATAGTCCAAACCATGGCTCAGAGAGAAACGAACCAGTCCGGTCAAGGTGGACTCCCAAGCCAGAGCAAATCCTAATACTGGAGTCTATCTTCAACAGCGGAATGGTAAATCCTCCCAAAGATGAAACAGTAAGAATAAGAAAACTGCTAGAGAAATTCGGTTCTGTCGGCGATGCAAACGTTTTCTACTGGTTCCAGAACCGTCGGTCGAGATCTCGCCGCCGACAGCGCCAGATCCAGGCTAGCCTTGAACAAAGAAATCAGGCACAACTAATCAGTGGTGCAACTCAGTTCGAGAGTAGCTCCGCTTTGGGTCTCGGGCCTTTATCATCTGCTTTCGCTTCTTCTCCATCTTCTTGTCATTTTGGTTCCTCCTCCTCGAGTGGAGGCGTACTTATGGGCAACGATGGTGTTGATCACTGTATGTTTTCAGTCTCCGGCCAAATTAGTTTCCCGGAAATCGAGCAGGGCTCCACCGTGACGCCCGGTTTATGTACTCCTTCAGATACTTTAAATTTGCAGTACCAATCTGGTAAATGCATGGCTGATTTAATACCTCAGATATTCATCCAACTCCCTTTTTTCCCCTTTCAATTCCCATATGTTAATTAGTTTACTAAAGAAAGCGCCGATATATATATATACCTGTGGTCTGAATAATCATCTACTATCCTAAATATATATATATATATATATATATTAGTTTCCCAAAAATATATAGCAAAGCTTCCAGCTTGTAATCTTTATCGAAATTCAGAAAGTTGAAAACTCTCTTTCTGATTTGTCAAGGTTAATTAGAATAAGGGCGTTGGAGACTCTTTGATGAGACAGTTTTTGTGTTTAGAGTAGTAGTACAAAAGTTTTATGCACTTTCCGTCAGACATGAGGGTTCTTCTCCTTGCACTTCTGTAAATTGTTGTTTCCTCACAGCTATCATGTCAAGTCTCCACGGGAATCTTCATTTATACTATATATATATATATATATATATATATATATATATATATATATATATATATATATATATATATATTTTGGATGAATTATATTATATATATAGTTCTCCTCCTCCTTTGTGATATATCTTAATTAGTTGATTTTAAGAAGCATTTTCAATTTGTACGTGAGATGTAAAATATTTGACTTGCTAGACGTTTTACAGGATTCATCACAGTGTTTATTAATGGAGTTCCAACAGAAGTTCCAAGGGGGCCACTAGACATGAAAACAATGTTTAGTCAAGATCTAGTGTTGGTCCATTCCTCTGGAGTGCCTGTACCTATCAATGATTTTGGCTTCTTAATGCAGGGTTTGCATCATGGTGAAAGCTATTTCCTGGTAATTAACTACTTCCTCCAATTCATTAATTAATAATGACCACCCCTCATTAATTTTTTCAATTCATTGTACGTTCAATTAATTAGAATTCCTCTTATTTAGCATTTTCCACTTGTTCTTGGGGCCTCTAAGGACATGCTTGGACTATTTAAAGGGAGAAAATTATGGGTTCTAATTCAAGATCTCTCTCTTAAGTACTTGGTTATTTTTATATTTAATTTTTGGTGATGTCTTGGTATATATATATATATATATATATAGTTCATGCAATCCAGAAAAGCAACTGATGAGAGAAAATTTTGGAAACAGGTTTCAAGGGCAGCCTAAGAAATAAAGCCGCACCAATCAGTCGGAGCTTCCAACTTTCTTTAATTCCTTGCTTATTCTCTCTAGCTTCTTCTTTCTTACTTCCTCCTTTTTTCTTTTTTTTTTCCCGTTCTTTTCTGTTTGCGTGGCTAGGCTTTATCTATGTGGTTCCGGGATTCTTATAAATAAAAATGTTATTATATGATTGTTAGAGTCTAATTCTACATGCACTTGTGTTTTATTTTTTTCTTATACTCAGTTCTGCACTTCCGTTAAATCTCTTTCTTTATATTTTTTCCTTTTTCATATCCTCGAAGCTATAATATTTAAAGTATATTACGTTATACATTGTCAACTGTCAAGTAACTTATCTGTTTATCTTCTAGTCTTTCAAAAATGTATGCGCCATTTCCTTTGATCAGATGAGTTTTCTTTTTATCTACTATTTATGTATTGGTCAAGATCGACAGCCATTGGACAATTGAATATTCTTCTTCCCTTTTACTGTACGTTTAGCGTGTAAAAGATTTAAAAGGGCCTACCTGACCACCCTGAGATGTAAATATAATATGAGTTCATTCACTTTTCATGAAGTTGGGCAAACATGCAGAACCCTTTTAGTTCAATCAATGATGTTTGGTCCCCTAAAATGAAAATGAATCAATTACAATGCAACATTTTATATTCTTTTCTTCGGATAAAATGGAAGCTTGCAGCTTTACCATCTGACCAGCCCACTTAGAGTGGGATTATGCTATTTTTCTCCAGCTTTCAGCAGTATTAGAAATGATATATATATATATATATATATGGAGCATCTATGAATTGTTCTTGAGTTGTCATGTTCTTTATACTGCTGGTGCTATCTGTCTCTAAACTAACCTGTCAAATCAAAACAAGTAGAGATAAAAAGTATATATATATTTCTGATAGGTCGTGTATTTTTATTCATGACTGTTAGTTATGTTGGAGTCAGGGGTTCAGGGGCAGGAGGCCCCTCAGGATAACAGTTACCGTGAGAGATTATTTTTAATATTTTGTTGTACTTATATATGTTAATCCTAATTGTCTGAGACTATTTATGTTATGATTAGCCGCTAAGAAAAAAATAATAATAAAAAATAAAAATAAAAAACAAAATCCTACTCCTATGTTTTTGCTTCATTGTACAATTTAATATGAGTTGTACGTGGGAGCTATATCTCTGATAAATTCTTAGCTATATGTCACAAAATCCTACTCTCAGCTTAAACCCTATCATATTTAAACCCCCTTATAACCGTGTTCCTATAGCCTCATTCTCTCAGTATTCTAAAAAAATTCAAGAGACAAAACACCCAAAACCTCTAGCATATTCGGCACCCCATGATTGTCTAAGAAAAATTGCATACTTTTCTTCAAGTTCTCACACCTCACAACCGAAAAAGATTCAAACTACAAGCTTCTCTTCAAGTTTTCATACTCATAGTTGTAACTATTTCAGCCTTCAAATATTTACATGCAAAATTTCATGTTTAGTTTTCGTTTTAATAATAATAATAATAATAAAATGTGTTTAATTTATCAAGCATATGTCAGGCAATGCCTAGCATATGTTTTTGCATGAAACTATTGGTTTCATGGTTTCTAATATGCATGAAACATCATGTAAACAGAAAACATTGTAAGTTCATTCATATTATTCAGCATACAAATTGATTTTCACATGCTATCATGATGGGTGCTTTCTAATGGAATTGATGAATAATAGAGGAATGTGAAAATGGAAGGTGATAATGAACTCCAATTAATGGTTGGAGACAGACCCCAAGTGAATCCAATTAAGACTGAAAACAAACTACAAGTCAAAAGTCTATATTAATTCTCTTTATATTCATTAACGACCAAATGACCTTTAAATAGAAATACAAACAGATAAAGCCTAAAGTGATAACACTTAAAGTTCTAATATTCAAATTCAAATAAACTCTAATCCTAATCTTACCTAATCTAATCTTAATGAATTCGAACTCCACCTCTTACTCTAATCTGACCCCTATCAATCCTACCCCCTTAAAAAGACCTTGTCCTCAAGGTTCGGCAAAATTCAAATTAACCTAGTACACATGACTGAAAAATTAAAAAAATAAAAATTACACAATTAAAAATAAAAATTACTTATCTACGATAATTCTATTCTACTAACACGTCAACTTTTTTTTCTTTTTTCTTTTTTTGTGATAAGCCACGCAAGGCGTATCTTCTCAAAAATTTCCGCTTTGCTTGTTTGGATGTTCGGTGGTTGCACAGCTGGATATGTGTGCTCCTCATTCGCTTCCTCGGTGGCCTTTCACTTGGTGGTTTCCCGTCCATCTCCAACTTCGTGAAAGAAAAAACTCTGATAGGAAGTTGTTTGGTTCGTGAGAGGACGATTTCGTGTGGGTTTTGGGGCTCTTTTTGAGGGGTCGTTCTCTGAGTGTTGGTCGTTGAAGACGGGTGGTTTGGGGTGATTTTCGATGTTTCTGGGTGATTTTGGGTTTATTTTTTTGTGGTTGATAAGACAATTGTGGAGTGGCTGGTGGACAACTGGGTTTGTGCCAGTTTGGCTTACTGGTACAAGGGTTGTTGGTGGATTGGATCACGGGTTGGGCGAGCGGGGTTGACTTAGGCGACGAAATTTGCACCGTGTTTTGCAGTGAAGACTCTCCCGTGCTGGATTTGTTATCCAAGATCTCTTTGAAATGTCGTTCTATGAGCTCTTTCATAGATCGTTGTATGCTCTCAATTACATATCGTTGGAGTCTCCCAAGGTCATCTTCTGAGAAGAAGGGCGGCATTGTGAATCTTAGTGACGGCTTCGATACCAATTGATGGGTGCTTTCTAATGGAATTGATGAATAATGGAGGAATGTGAAAATGGAAGGTGATAATGAACTCCAATTAATGGCTGGAGACAGACCCCGAATTATTTGAATTTGGTCGTTAATGAATATATAGAGAATTAATATAGACTTATAGACTTTTGTCTTGTGGTTTGTTTCCAACCTTAATTAGATTCACTTGATGTTTACCTTCAGCCATTGATTGATGAGTTGCTGGAACTGTGGAATGTAGGGGTACGAACATTCGATGCTTCAAAAAAAGAAAATTTTATTATGCGATCCCAGTTGATGTGGACAATAAATGACTTGCCAGCGTATGTAGATTTATCTGGTTGGCCTAACAGGGGTGCGAAGGCATGCATTTGCTGTATGCAATCGACACGTTCCAAACGCTTAAAGAACGGATGTAAATTTTGCTATATGGGGCACAGGAGATACTTGCCGCCTGAACATCTGTGGCGGCTGAACAAGAGAACATTTGACGGTACTGAAGAATTTGACAGCGCACCGATTGTGCCATGCGGAGACGAGGTCCTTCAATAGTTGGACGGAGTTGCGTTTGGGGATGAGATCGCGGGTAAGAAGAATAAACGAAAGAAGCGGAAGAAGGGTGCAAGGAGTTTCGATGTTATATGGAAGAAGAAAAGTATCTTTTTCAGATTGCCGTATTGGAAAGACAATTTGCTTCGGCACAATCTTGATGTTATGCATATAGAGAAAAATGTCATGGACAATATTCTTGGCACTATTTTGGATATAAAAGGGAAAACGAAGGACAACTTGGCAGCTCGGCTGGACTTGCAGGAAATGGGGTTGAGACCTAAGTTGCATCCGTTCACGGCCGCAAATGGTAAAACGTATATTCCCGCTGCCTGTCACACCATGTCTAGAGAGGATAAAGAAAATTTTCTGAAGGTTCTTCGAAATGTGAGGGTCCCGGACGGATACGCCTCGAACATTTCACGATGTGTTCGGCTGAAGGACCGTACAATTTCCGGGTTGAAGAGCCATGATAGCCACATACTGATGCAACAGCTTCTCCCAATTGCACTGCGTAAGTCATTGCAAGATAAAGTTGTTAGACTTCTTGTAAAGATTTCTGCATTTTTTAGAGGCATATGCTCAACCAAGCTATCACAAGAAGATATGGACCGACTGCAGGGTGACGTCTGTATCACTTTGTGCAAGCTAGAACAGATATTCCCTCCAGGATTTTTTACCAGCATGGTCCACTTGGTCGTGCATCTTGTGCGCGAGTGTAAACTCGGCGGACCCGTGCAGTATAGATGGATGTACCCGGCAGAGAGGTAAAATTCGGCGTACTATGTATATATATATTTTGATTTAATTGTAACCCTAATTGACGACAATTAACTTGGCCATAGCCATAGCCCAATCATGTGATGGTCTTTAAAACTTTAAAAATTAAATTAATTTTTCATCATAAAACCTATTTTTGCTACTACAGAAAACATATTTGCGGAAAAAAAATAATCAAAAATGGATTTGGGGACTTAAGTTTCAGCCTTGGAAGAAACTCCAGGGGAAGAAATTTGCATAAAAAAAAGTCTTCTAAACACTTTGAAAACTGATATACATTATTGCCACATGTTTTAGACAAAAACCGGGTTTAAACAACACTAATTTTTCAAGAAACTGTCGAGAAAAACTACTTATAATTTGAATCTCGTCCGGAAAGTTTTGTGTAAAATATTTTAGAACATGCATGCATAATTTTGATCCATGGTGTTTCTATTATGGGCCTCAAGAGACGTTTTAGGCAATTGGGCCCAAACTAGATAACTATGTAATCCGTTTAAATCTTTTGGGTTTAGAATTAAGAAATTAGTTAGAAGAATGTCCAATTGGGTTATTCATGGCAATTCCCCAATTTACAAAGTCGGATAATTTTTCAAATTTATAGAAATTTCTACGGTAAGGATAACAATAATTGATTTTCTAAGTGAAATATGTATGTTTTAAAAATCAAGAAAGTCTAAATAAAAGTTATTTTGATGAAATAATTTTTTATTTAAAATTAAATCTTTATTTTCAGATTACATAAAAGGGGGGGGGGGGGGGTGTTAAATTAAGGTTAAACCCGAAGCCTATTTTTATAAAGGGAAAAAAAGGTTAAGAAGGGTAAAACTTTAATTAGGACCAACTTCTAAGTAGGGATAGAGTTAAATTAGACTATAAAGTTAAGGCTGTGGTGGTTTAGGTTCTTAGAAGTCGCTCTACCTTTTTGTAACTAAGAGGTAAGTAATATTCCACTCCCCTTCTATGTACTTGTTTTATGTCATGCTTTGATAAATGTTATAATTTTGTCCGTGTTACACAAATGTTCATGTTTTACATAATATCACATGTTATGTTCGTATACATGATTATCATAATATTTAGTTTGAGCATTCTATGATGTCACTTGATCACGTGGCCACAATCATGTTCTAAGAAAGAAAAGATTTTGAAAGAAGAAAAAACTCTCATATTTCACTAAGATTATGAGATAAAGAGTTTAAGAAAGGGAAAAAGAAAAGTTAAGGGCATATGAAGAGGTTGACATATTTTATATATTTGGCTTAAGAGACGACAGAAGGCACGACATGATACATGAGCTTGGATGGAGTACAACACATCGAAGTAATTTACGTCACTACAAGAAAATTAGCCATTAGTGCATATTACGGATATCTCTCAGCTACAACACTCCAATTCAAATACAAGCATTAGATAAGCTTACAACTGATAGATCTTCAATCAGTTTAAAATTCAAATATCATAGCTATCTAAGATAAGTCATTGAGTTCATGTGTAACTATTTTATGTTGTTATTCTGTTTTGTAATCTTGTTACATTTCATCTATAAATACAATCAGCCTAAGCTTGATTAAGCAAGGCAGAAAACATATTTGAATTGTTCATATTTTATCACATGGTATCAGAGCCTATAGTGACTAACGTCGTTTAAATCTATGGCCTCTTCTTCTTCATCTGGTTCACCTCCCGCGTCCTCAATAGTCCCCCCATCTCCTTCCACTGTCCTACCCACTTCCACACCCATCCTACATAGCCTTCACAACAATTTTCAACACAAACTGAAACAGGACAATTATCGTACATGGCGTGCTCAGATCATACCTCAATTGAAGGGAGTTAGTATTTTCGGCCATGTTGATGGTTCCACTCCAGCTCCGTCCCAAACCGTTATTGTCGACAACGCCACTGTTTCTAATCCTGAGTATATCCAGTGGCACCTCCAGGATCAACTGATTCTTGGAGCCCTTCTCTCCTCAATTGATGAACATCTCATCACCTATGTGGTACACTGTGTCACATCTCGAGAGGTTTGGGAAACTTTTGAACGCATGTTCCTCTCGCAAGCTCGAGCCCGAACCATGCAAATTCACTATCAACTAGTTACCTTAAAGAAAGGTAATTCCTCTGTCGCTGACTATTTCCACAAATTTACTACTCTTGTGGACACTCTCGCAGCCGTTGATCAGCCCTTGAACCCATTTGAGGCTTCGTCTTTTCTTCTTGGCGAGCTAGGCAGTGACTTTGACTCATTTGTCACATCCGTGACCACTCGGGTGGATCCTCTCTCCGTGGAGGAACTCTATGCGCATCTTCTTGCTCATGAACAACGACTAGAACAAAATCAACCTACTGTTGATCTCACGACAGGAAGCACCACACATGGGAGTGCAAATTTTGCTGCTAAACGTGGCTCTTCCCGTGGAGGCCGTGGTGGTCGTCATTCTTTCCCCTCATCTGGAAGGGGCAATTTCACAAACACCTCATATGGACGAAATTCCCGAGGCAGGGGGCGTGGAAGAAACTTTCCACCTACCTCCAATGCATCCCGGCAGGTTTGTCAAGTATGCCACAAGCCCGATCATGATGCTCTGGACTGCTACCATCGCTTTGACAACTCATTCCAGCGTGACTCTCCAGCTCACGGCTCTCCACAGGTGTATTTCGCATCTCAGCATACTCCGGCCGATTCAGCATGGTATCCAAACTCTGGCACGACTCACCACTTGACCTCAGATCTTGCAAATCTGAACATCAATGCAGAATCATACTCTGGGGGTGACCAAATTCGCATGGGAAATGGTAATGGGTTACCGATTGAACACATTGGTACCACAAATTTATCCTCACCCACTACTTCCTTCCTTCTCCAGAATGTTTTACATGTTCCATTAATCACCAAAAATCTACTTTCTGTGCACAAATTCACTCTTGAAACTAATACTTACATTGAGTTTCATCCTTTGTTTTTTCTGGTAAAGGAACAGGGCTCGGGGAGAATTCTTCTTCAAGGCCTGAATGATAATGGGTTGTACAAGCTTCCCTCCTCCATGTCACCCAGCTCCTCCCCTCTCAGTTGCCGTCCTTCTTCTTCTCGTTCCAGTCAGTTTCCGGATATCTTTGTGATTTCTCCTTTCCGTGCACCCTGTGCTCTGATTGGCGAACGCACCTCCCTTGGAAGTTGGCATTCACGGCTTGGTCATCCAGCCCTTAGTATCTGCTCTCAAGTTGTTTCTAAATTTCATTTACCTGTTCTTCCAAATAATGCTCCTGTGAGCTGCCCTGCATGCCACATGTCAAAGAGCAAACAACTTTCTTTTAAATTATCCTCAACACGTGTTAATCATCCTCTAGAGTTGATATACACTGATGTTTGGGGACCTTCTCCTTTGTATTCTACTTATGGCAATAAATACTATGTTTCTTTTTTGGATGCCTACAGCAGATATACTTGGTTGTTTCCAATGTCTAATAAGAGTGATGTGTGTGACATTTTTCTCCAATTTCAACAAAATGTTGAGCGTCTGTTTTCTTCAAAAATCAAAATAATTCAATCTGACTGGGGAGGAGACAGGCAATGAATTCCGAATTTGATGCACTACTGAAGAACCACATATGGCGCCTTGTTCCAGCTTCCAAAGCCAAAAATTTGGTAGGTTGCAAATGGGTCTTCCGCATCAAAAGGAAACCGATGGTTCTATAGATCGTTACAAAGCACGACTAGTCACAAAAGGGTTCCATCAACAAACTGGTGTTGATTTTTCAGAAACCTACAGCCCAGTGATTAAGCCTACCACTGTACGTTTGGTTCTCTCCATTACTCTCTCATCTGGTTGGTCTATTAAACAAATAGACATACAAAATGCCTTTTTACATGGACTTCTATCTGAAGAAGTATATATGTCTCAACCTCCGGGGTTTACTCATCCTCAGTTTCCAGACCATGTATGTCGCCTCCAAAAGGCTTTATATGGTTTGAAACAAGCTCCGCGTGCTTGGTTCTCCCGATTGAGCTCCAAATTGATTGAGTTTGGTTTTGTGCCTTCTCAATCTGATTCTTCCTTATTTATCTACAAGTCTGCCACTTTCATCACATATATTCTCATATATGTGGATGATATTATAATTACAAGTTCCAAGCCGGAAGCAATTACTGAATTGCTCAATCAAATGGAGTCTGAATTTGCAATCAAGCAACTTGGTGATTTAAATTTTTTCTTGGGGATTGAAGTCTCACAGTAGCCAAATGGAATCACTCTTTCTCAAAGGAGGTATATTTTAGACATTCTGAAACGCACCAATATGTCTGATGCTAAGCCTGTTAGCACTCCAATGGCAACTTCAGTACACTTAACTGCACATGATGGAGAAATTTGATGACCCTACTCTTTACCGTAGCACAATTGGAGCTTTCCAATATCTGCAACTCACAAGACCGAACATTGCCTTCACTGTCAATCGTCTATCTCAGTTCTTGCAAAAACCATTGTTACCACATTGGCAGGCTGCTAAACGTCTCTTGCGGTATCTTAAGCAGACGGTTAATTTTGGTTTACATATTCAGCAGTCTTCTTCAACATCCCTGCAAGCATTTTCAGATGCGGATTGGGCTGGTTCCCGGGATGACAGACGTTCAACTGGAGGTTATTGTGTTTATTTAGGAAAAAATCTTATTTCTTGGAGTTGCAAGAAACAGGCTACTGTTGCACAATCAAGCACCGAGTCAGAGTACAAAGCTTAGCCAACACTACTGCTGAGATCACCTGGTTACAGTCTTTGTTAATAGAACTTGGTATTCAGATTCATGTGCCTCCGGTGCTATGGTGCGACAACATTGGTGCTACCTATCTTTCTTCAAATCCGGTTTTTCACGCTCGCACAAAACACGTCGCCATTGATTTCCACTTTGTTCGTGAAATGGTCACTGCCAAGTCTCTTAATATACGATTCATTTCCACCAAAGATCAAGTTGCAGACATTTTCACCAAGCCACTGTCTTCTTCCAGATTTTCAACCTTACGGGACAAGCTCTGAGTTGTTTCAGCCACTCCGAGCTTGAGGGGGCGTATTACGGATATCTCTCAGCTACAACACTCCAATTCAAATACAAGCATTAGATAAGCTTACAACTGATAGATCTTCAATCAGTTTAAAATTCAAATATCATAGCTATCTAAGATAAGTCATTGAGTTCATGTATAACTCTTTTATGTTGTTATTCTGTTTTGTAATCTTATTACATTTCATCTATAAATACAATCAGCCTAAGCTTGATTAAGCAAGGCAGAAAACATATTTGAATTGTTCATATTTTATCACAGTGCAACTGAAAGTCATTGTTGATGATCAAAATGTTGTCGCTAATAATATTAGAGATGACAACACTGTCACTAATAGTCGTTACAGTTGCTTTGTCGAGAAATTTTATCAATAACGATTTTCATGTCATCTCTTATATGTTATTATGAGGGACGACAAAATTCGTTAAAACTAGTGTTAGAGTTTGTCACAGATAACCTAAGCATTTAAATCGGCATTTCATCACTGATAACTTTGTCCTTTTTTTTTACATAAATTTTGATGTTCTTATATAATTTCCAAATTCCATTCCGATTTTGGCTTGGATAGTAATGTAATAGAGATCGAATACCTGACACTCAGTCCTATAAAAAAAATGCTCATCGCTCATGTTTTGGGGTAATTCTCACAAACACAACACTTATGTATTAATCAAAGTTCTAAAGCTACGTAAAAAAAAAAAAATGGTAAAAAGAAGCATCAACATCTGTTTGTATAGAAAATAAGTGCTTCAGATTTTCAGTACACACATCTTTAAAAATTTTGTACACATAATTAGGACATTGGAATCTATCATGCATGACAGTGATGACAAAGCCAAAAGATCATCTTCAATATGCTTGATCATTGACTCCACTTCTTTGGTTTGAACGTTTCCTAGAAAATAAAAGAATATTCATGATATAAAATTAAAACTCCGGAGAATCGCACTTAAGCAATCACGTACCGCTTTTCTCTCTTTATAGAGGGAGAAGCTCCTCCTCCTCTCAAGTAGCGAATACTTCCACCTCCTTGAGGTTTTCCAACACTGCTCGTGGGTTTTCGGGGGGGTGGGGGGCGGGGAAGGAGTTTTCTTCCTCCCTTTTTTTTTTTTTTTTTTTTTTTTTTTTTTGTTTTTTCCTCTTTTTCATCTATTGTAATTTTTTTTTTCCTCCCTCTCTAGCAGTACCGCCATCTAGCCATGCTCCTCCACACCTCCACCATTGCCAATCCACACCATCATCCCGCTCCTCCGCTCGTTGTTGTCTCTTCCATGGCATAGCCCATCCCAGCGTCACATCCTTCTTCCAAGCTAGATCTGCTCGTTTCTGCTGCTCCCGTCCTCACATGCTCCACTTTGCATCCTTCCTCAGCCTCTCCGCTTCCTACCGCCAATCGCCGTGCCATTTCCTGATGTCAACACACCACCCACGTGCTCGACAGTGTTACGCCTCCTTGCCGTGCCTCCCACCCATGCTGCTGTAGTTTGGGTTTTTTGGTGCTTTCTTGTTGCTTTATCTGCCATTTGGTTTCTTAGTGGATTTCTTATGCATTTTCGAAGCTATGTTTTTTTTTGCTGCTTTTGTGTTGTGTGGGTTATTTTCTCCCAATTCTTATGTGATTTTATCTTTTAGTGGAAACTTTTGTAATTGGATTTGTGTTGGTGCTTCTTTCTTATGCAGTCCTAGATTCGGACTCTAATAGTGCTTCTACCGCTTCAGCCTCCATCTGGTGGTTGTCTTTGTTCCCAAGTGGGGGTTCAAATAGGTTTGCCTCATTCTGTACTCCTTTAGCTTCCGTAACTGCCTTGTGCGGCCCCTTGAGAGGACCGGGTTGCTTTTTTGCATTTTTTCTACCCTTTGTAATTATTTAGCATTATTTTAGTTTGTTTTGGGTCTATTGTTAGGAAGCCTGATAAGCATCGAATGATGTAAATTCAAGCCCCTTAACTCACATATGTTAACCCCTTAGTTTTATTGTAATATAATGTTTTGTATTATTTTTTTATGTTTTAAGCATTCTCAAGTATCTAAAAAATAACACAAGTAAATCCTTCAGGTTTAAGCTTCAAAAGCAAATCCAGCACTGCAAGGTAAAACGCTCGAGCGCATCTCAAAGGGCTTGATGTGGTCTTGAATGTATTAATAATAAAATAACCACTTGCAGTAGAACGGATCTTTGTGGGATAGGTCTATGTGATGGTATCGAACCTCAAGGGTTGTGGGTTTAGTTGTTAAGTTATTAATTCTAATCTAATTCAAAAAAAAATATTTGACATTTTATTTGCAATTGAAACTAAATAAAAATGTAAAAGTAAAAGAAAGATAAGTTGGAGAAGATATAGGGTATTGATTTCACCTATAACCTCATAATAATGGTAAATTGCATTTAACATGAAAATTTCACTTACATGAATGATATGACTCGTGTGCGTTTGTCAAACACTCATCGATGTCATCAGGAAATTTTTTTTATTAGGAGATAAGAATAACCCTTCTTTGATTAATACGAATCGCCCACCTAATACTAAAATGCGGTACAATTCGTCTTCACTAGATATAAGCTATCAAATCTCTTAATTAGTATACAAGTAATCAAGGGATAAACATAACTCATCTTTCGACAAGTATGATTTGTTCTACCTAAATTAAACTAACTTGGGTGTAGAACAACTCATCCTTCTTAGGCATGGTCTATCAAACCCTATTTATTTTATGTTCATTAAAACCATTGTAAAACCATCCTTCATACAATCACAGAAAATATGAAAGTTGAGTTCAATTGAAATAAACAACTTTTTAAGACAAGATTAGAGGTTTATTAAAATTGAATATAAACTTTAAAGCATAATCTCAACATTAAACAACCATCATTTATGTTCATAGAATCCCCAAGAAAAAATCACAATTATACCATTATTACTTAGAAAGTGCTATATCAATACCCAATGCATGATTTAGTCACTAATGGAGATGTTGGAAATCGCTTTTGTTAAGGAGAAATCCATCCCAAGAAGCTGCTGGAATTTTTGTACTTTTATTACAAAAACTAGCCACTAATCTTATTGATTTCTATTCTATAATGTCCCATGCCTCTAATGCATGAATATAAGGTGTATTTATAGTGTACAAGAGCAACCCCAGTAGATTTTGTGGTCTTTTAGAACTTCTAGTCCAAGTTGGAGGAGTAAAACTCTTTCATTTTATGAATTCAGTCTTGCTGTCAGTTCTACCAACGAATGCACTCAAGCCTAAGTAGTTGGTGTGCTCAAGCTTAGGTGCGCTTGAGCCAATTTTTCGTGCAGCATGTAGGATTTGCTTTTGAAGCCTTAAAAGTAATGGATTTACTTATATGTTTTTGTTAGCCCTATGGCGTCAATCTAATTATCACTACAAGAAATTTGCTTATTAGCGTCGACACCAAGTGGACGCTAAAAGTCCAAAAGTCAACTCTAATGAGTATTAGCATCGAGTTTTGGACGCTAATAATATTGACGATGAAACGAATTAGACTCAAAACGGACTTAGATTATAATCTTAATGAATTATATATATTGGTAAAGACCCAGTGTAAAAATATCTATAAATCTTTTTCAAGATATTTTTACAAGAGATATTTTTATGAAGAATATTTTTATGAAAGATATTTTATAAACTTAATGATTAGGAAAAATAATATTCCAATTATTTTATAAAAACCGAACGCTCCCTCCCCAATTCCCACGCCCAGTTCTTCCTTCCTGTTTATTATTTTCTTCTTCTTTCTTCTTTCTTCTTTCTTTTTTCTTCTTCTTCTTCTTCTTGTTCTTCGTTTTTCCTTCTTCTTACTCGACCGAAGGCAGCGAGGGAGAGGGAGATGCCGAGAGACTGAGGGATCGAGAGATAGAGAGCAGAGATTGAGAGGGAGACAGAGAGATGAGACCGAGAGATCGGGAGAGGGAGAGTCAGAGATCGGGAGAGAGGGAGCAGAACTCGGGCAGTTTGAGAACCTGTGACCCGTTTGTGTGAAACTCGAACGACCCACCGAACCAGAGACGATCCGACGGCCTGAGATGCGATTTTCGGCGGTTGGAGGTTGTTCTCCGGTGGTTTCCGTCAGTGCCCAGTAACCTGATGCAACCATGAGACCCGAGACCCGAAAACCTAGAAACCCGGTCCTCCATGTACGTTTTCCGGGGGAATCAGAGGCGATTTCTGATGGGTTTTTGAGGAAAATCCCAAAGGTATATAAATCCTATAATATTGTGGATTCATTTGCTGATTGTTGAATTAGGGGTTGATGATTTTTGGGGGTTCTCAATTGATTGTGTTTCGGCTATGCATAGTTTAAGAATTGATGAATTTGAACCGATTATATGGGTTTTGTGTGGGCTGTTTACTGATTTGGGGACTGTGTTCTTGTTTGATGAATTTGGTTTTGTGGGGGAGGTCTTCGGCCATGTTCCTGACTATGGGTTTGCTGTGTTTTCTGTCCTTGTCCGATTGCTGGAGTTGAGTAGTTGGGATCCTCTGTTTTGAGGGTTGAGAAATCTCGGTGGTGTGTGATGTTGAATTGTGTTGTTTGGCCTTTGGTGATTCGGTCATGTATATTGGAGAAACCATATGTTGATTTATTTGGCTATAGTGTGTACTGATTTGGACTCAATTGATCGTATATTGGCAATGGGGGTTTTTGCTGACTGTTTTGGTGTCTATTTCAGTTATGGTATATTTGAGAGATAGGTGTTGGTATTTGGGTGTTCTAACCAAATTAATTGATGAGATTTATTGTTGGTTGATTTAAATGCTTAAATTGAGGATTAATGGCTTTTAATGAGGCTGCTGGTTTAAGTTGGTTAATTTGGTATGTGGGTATAGTGTTTTGATCAATTATGAGTATGGTGATGTTTTGATTTGGGTGATGTGGTAAGTGTTCGGGTTGTTCAACTATTAGAAGTTTAGTAGTGTTTGAAGACTGGATATTGGGATGATTGTGAATTTATTAAGTTTTGGATCGTACTCTATGTTTTGAGTGTATTTCTATTTTAATTGGGATAGCCGAATACATGTATTATGGAAATTATCATATGTACCTCTATGACCCATGTTGCCTATATGTGGTTTTGACAAATTATGTTTGGTTGATAACAATTTGATATTGATGTTTTAAAATGAAAAGGGTTGAATATTATGTAAATGAGTTTTGTAAACTAAGGAAAATATATGAATATTGTTATTGAGTTGTTATATGGTTTAAATATGAAAATATGTTCATGTTTTGAGTTCTCTTTAATTATAATTATGTTCAAACATCTTTTCTGTTTGGTTGTGTATCATGGTTGAAAGCTTTTAAAATTAGCGGTGTGATAATAATATCTTATTAGGAAATATGCGTAGGCTTTTGTTGGCTGATTTATCCATACTTTAGAAAATGATATTAGGAATTTCGGGATGGTACTCAGGTGTTTAACGAAATCTAGAATTGTATAATATTCTAGGGTATTAATTATGCTAATTGGGTTGATTGATTAATAATGATTTTGTGATATTAGTTGAAGCATGTTTAAACATGTAAAACCCCTTAAACTCATAATAGACATGAATGATTTTATGGTAAACATATCTCTATGTATGGAAATAGAATTCATGTTTAGGCATGGATTTATAAAAAGTAATGATATTAATCTTCTATGCACATGTAATATATTTGATGCAGATGATGAATTGAGACAGTACAAAAGGGCTGTAAGTATAAATTACTTACTGAGGATAGTACTGGATTTCAATAGTGTTGTGTTTATGTTTTATTTTAATTGGATACGTGTGACTGATAATGCATACTGTGAATAATTAACCTATTAATATTGGGCGCAACGTCTCCCAAAGGTTCAGGTTGGGAATAGTGCCTGAAACCGAAAACCCAATAATTCATATTGATTGCTATTGTCCTTCAAAGTGCTAGTGGAGTGACATGGAATGTACTATGCTAGTGCGAAAAGATGCTAATAAAATATAATGTAGGAGACACGTCGTCGAACATCTCAAATAAGGCGAAATTGACGGGTAACAGCTCTAAATGAGAGGAGTGCAATGACTATATTGAACTGTTAAACTTTGCATGGAAAACTGTCACCTAATCATTATGTCATCTCTGTTCCTTCAATAATGCATAAATCATGATGTTGTTAAATGACAGTTAGCTCACTTATGGAACTATGGAGTTGTGGTTATAACCACCGTCTCATAGATGTTTGCGCAGGTTCTGAAGATTATGGATTGGATTAACTGCTAGCTTAAGAAATTTAAAGCTATTGTAGTTAGATTTTAGTGCTTTGTACTTATTACTATTTGTACACTTTTGTAGATAACATGTTTAGGAATTTACTTGTATTTAGTAAGTTTCCATGTATGCTTTCGTGTCATATGTGACACATGTTTCTTTGTAATTAGTGTAAAGAATTTTTAATGTATTGTTAGAGGAGTTCAGTTAAAGCTCTGAATGTATTGTAAGGGAATTGTCTTTGACGTTTGTAAAGAAAGAATAAGATATTCGTATTTTCTGCTGTCAGATTTATCATCTCTGAATGGTTAATGACACATAATTATCCAGATATAATTACTTACGTATTTTGTAAAAAGCGGGTCGTTACACATGCACTAGGATTTAGGAACCAAAATCCTAGGCATGGTGAGACTGCACCTTTACTAGGTGAGTCCACTCCCCCTCAAGGGCTGAATGGTCTCATCCTTCCTTACCCATACCTTATTTATCTGAGAGGCATGTAAAAATAAATAATGACTTCTAAATTACCAAGTGTGTGTTCGTGTACAACAAAATATCTTAAATACGGAAAATAAAAGAGACAAGATATTTGTTAACGAAGTGAAAACTCAATGAAGAGAAAAACCACTTTGGGGCAGCCAAACTCAGGAACTCCTTTATCGGAAGACAAAGTTAGTTACAAAGCACTCGTAATCATATACCCTCGCAGTAGTCATACCTTTAACAACACATACTTATACGTGAACGCTTCCCAACCAAGTCTTCCACTTGAAGGGGTCTTTTATGGATTCCGTTACCTTAGGGCTCCTCCCTAAGATAGACTTCACACAAAATCAAATATGCACACTGACAACGGCTTGAGTGCTAGCGGATCTTCAAATCTCCCTAAACACCCTCTCAAATCTATAAGGAATTCACTACTGAATTCTTTAGAAAACACATGCCTAGAGGTCTCTATTTATAAGCTTTAGAAAACCTAATTCTACTCAAAATTGGAGTCCTCTAGGCAGCGTCTGGACGGTAAGCAAAGGGTGTTTGGACGGTCAAATGTTTCCATGTCTAAAAAGGAATTCTGAACCTACCTGAATTTCCGGCGGCCTTCCGAACGCTACTCTCTTTCCGTCTGGACGGTGGGCCATCCGGATGTTTCTATTGGCTATCCATATGTTCAAGTTGTATCATTTTTCCTTAGCTTTCCATCGACACCAATTTCGTCTCAATCTGATACTTGAGTAGAGAGTTATGATGAAAACACTAAGACGTATGCAGAAATCTTCTTGGAAACTTGAAAAGCATCTAGATGGTGTTACTCTTCCGTTCAGACGGTTGTTGTTTCCCAATCCTTGTCTGAACACGAAATTCAATTTCTACTCAGACTCTAAATAACATTTGAACGGTATAACCATGTCGTCCAGACGGATGCACTCGAACGCTGGAATCTTCTTGAACTTTGAAGAGCGTCCGGACGTGTTGCCATGTCGTCTGGACGGATGCAATTGCACTATTGAAGCGTCTAGACACTGATGGGGTCCGGACGGTATTGCCACCTAGTTCAGACGTATATGGGAACTTGGGATCCGACTGATTTGACTTGGAAGCTGCACAGAATCTTTCTTGAACACTTGAAATAGCCTTCTTGAAGCTTGTGACACTACAACTTGTCTTAATGAGGCTTTTTCCATATTAGAGACATAAAATCTAAATACTGTGAAGATTCTGAAATATACGGCATTTTGTTAAAGCAGCAATTACATAGCAGTATTTTTGTCAAACAAAATGTAGCTAATACAAAATACTAACAAACTCTCCCTTTGGCCATTCTGAGACAAAATCACTTTGACTGGTTTAAAAATACATTCTAGGTCCAAATATTAAAATACTCCTCATTTTTGTCTCAAAAGGACAAAGGGTAAACACAGTATTTAGAGAAAAACACAATTACTAAAATCCATGAAAAATTAAATTGACTTATACAATAAAGCAAGTGTGTGTGTGCACAGTTTGTTAACAAAATAATGCAGAAAATAAATAACACTATTTTTGTTAACAAAGTGGAAACTCAAGATGAGAAAAACCACTCCGGGGCAGCCAAACTCAGGATATCCACTATTATGAAGACAAGACTAGTTACAAGATAGTAGCACTCACATACCCCTGATGCAGTGGTCGTACCTTGCACTCTAACGTGTAGCCTAACACGAACGCCTCCAAACCAGGTCTCCTACCTGAAGGGGTCTTCAATAGAATCTTTTACCTTAGGGCTGACTCCTAAGATAGATTCCAGTTTAAGCGCAGCAACAGCACACACAGTAACGGCTTTAGAGAGAACAATTCAGCTCAATAACCTCACAAAATAAATCTCTAAGCACTAGTGGAATTCAATACTAAAATCTTGCAATTTTCAAGCACAGGGGCCTCTATTTATAGGCTGAGGGCTCAAATGAGTGTCTGGCTTGATAAAGCTGGGTGCCGTCCGGACGGTGGTCATAGGCCGTCCGGACAGACAACTGTACGACCGAAATTCTGAAAATTTCGCTGAAGATCTTTCCTGTTTGAGAGCCGCATTCGGATGGTGAGGCACTGTCGTCTAGACAGTCGCACGTCCGCTGCAAGTAATTTCCTTATAAAGGCTTTGCGAGTCCGGACCAGGAGGATGGCCGTCCAGACTGGTGATCTACTGCACGCAATTTCCATATCGATCATACGCGCGTCCGGACCATGGTAGACTGGCTTCCGGACGGTTGAGTTTGAATTGGGAACTTGCCTTAAGGAGTAGCGCGTCCGGACGGGAATCCACGTCGTCCAGACGGTTGCGGCAATCTTCCCATATCTAGTTTTGGAAAGAAAATCTAAAGCTTGGTCGAACACTGAGAGTCGTTCGGACGGGCTGCTAAAACGTCCGGACGGATGCAAGTTGGAGCAATTCGAAGCTTCTCAACACAGAGGAAGGTCTAGACGGAAATCCACGTCGTCTGGACGGATGATGCTTTAGTCTGAAGAGCATCCAGACGGTTTGTCATGTCGTTTGAACGGCTGATGCATTGGACAGCTGGGCTTCCGGACAGTATGACACGTCGTCCGGACGGCTGGCAGAGAACCGAAATAGACTTCCTTGAAAACTTCACAGAATCTTCTTGAAGAACATAGTTGAAGAGTAGACTCTGGATAAATCGGCATCCCTGTGAAAGCAGCAACATTACATAGAAGTGATTTTGTCCAACAGAATGCAGCCAACCCAAAACTAACAAACTCCCCCTTTGGCCATTCTGGGACAAAAATCACCTGACTGGTTAAAAATACAATCCCGGTCCAAATCAAAAATTACTCCCCCTTTTTGTCACAAAGGGACAAAGGGTAAAACAGAGTAATGAGAAAAACCACACAACAATTACTCCCCCTCAATGTCTTAGAAGTACAAGGGTAAACAAAGTAATAATATCCACAGACAAAAACGTTCTAAAATCCTAATCAATAGGAAATTAGAGAAGAGTCTGCAAGTGGCCCAAAAGAGAGAAACAAAAATCCTCCAAGTATCAAATCCTGTTGATCCACTGAAATCAAGTAACGGAGAGAAATCCGTATAAAAAGATGGATTTGTACTACTTCAGCTTCTAGCTCAGGAAGCCGGGAACCATGGACTGAAAAATATTCAATCTCTTGAATTTGCAAAGCCTAAAATTGGTCATCCTCTAAGCAATTGGTCTGCAAGATAACTGAGGAGATTCACCACTGAACCTATTGTAGATCTGAAGGAATGCTACGGAAGGCTCTGCATGAGCTGGGGGGAAAAAGCTCATCTTAAATCCTGAGACCCTTGAAAATTTTGAACATATGACGTCAAATAAAATTAATTTTCTAAAGGATGCATCTGTCAAACACTGTGCTGGGAGCTAGGGGTGTACAAACGGTTATAACCGGCGGTTATTAGCTAAAACCGCTAACCGCCTAGCGGTTATTGAATTTTACCAACCGCAACCGCTAACCGCCTAGGCGGAGGCGGTTATTTTTATAACCGCCGGTTAGCGGTTATTGTCTCAATAACTGGCGGTTTTAAAACCGCTTTTCAACTTGAATTTTGGGCTATTTTTGGGCCGGTTTTGGACCAATTTTGGGCTGGTTTTGGACCAATTTTTGGCCCATTTTGGGCAGATTTTTATTTTTCAAAAAAGAATTTAATACTTTTTGAACCTTTTGCCTTTTTCTTTTGGTACAAAATTAACAAACCTAAATAAAAGTCCAAAATATTTATTAAAAAAAATACAAATGCAAAATATTTATTAAAAAAAATACAAATACAAAACACAAACAAATAGCCACATAACCAAATGACCAAATCCAAATCATTACAAATCCAAAACCAAAAACGAAAAATATTCAGTTCATCAGATTCTTCCAGGAAGCAAAAATGACTCCTTACTTCAACCTCTCCTCGTATCTGCAGCCAAATATTTCGTAAGGCACATTTTAAGAAGCTTATTGAAAATATACAGTTCTAGAATCAAAGACTCAAGCTCCCTATGCACAAGCATAGAAATATGCACAAAAATAATTCAATTAAAAATGGCTATTGGGCTAAAGGCTAATGTCTGGACCCCAGATGCAGTAACTACAGCTACAACAATGGCAGATCAATAGAGAAATTTCAGAACATGAAAGAAAATCATCAGATCTGAAATGATAAAAGCCCCAAGCCAAATCAAGTGTACAAGCACATAATATGTCACAGATCTGTGATCCACAATAACAGATATGTCTATGGATAACAGAAAATCATCTGATAAAATAGAAAGCAGCATTAAAATTTTAAAAGAATGCTCACCTGAAACCAAGAATCCGAAGGCGATGACGCAGTGAGAGAGAACGGCTGGAGAACGACGGAGGCGAAAGGCGGCTAAAGGCAGTGAGACTGAGAGAGAACGGCTGGAGATTGGATGGTAGATGAAATTGAAAGTTTCAACTTTCAAACCCTAGGTCCCTAACAGCGCAAGGCTGAAGTGCTGAACTTGTTGAATGAAAGAAGAAAATGTGAAATACTGATTAGTGATTCAGTGAAATGAGTGAATATTGAAGTTAAACGGCGTCGTTTTGGTATTTTTAAATACGAAAACGACGCCAGCCAGCCATCCTCTCGCGAGTTGCATATGAGTGTTATTATTTTTTATATATTTTAATTTTAAATATATATAATATTTTTTAATTTTTATAATATATATAGAAAAGCGGTTAGCAGTTATTAACCGCTTTTCGCAAACCCTATAACCGCTAACCGCCGCCGCCTAGGTGGTTATTTATAACCGCTTTTGATAGCGGTTATACGGTTATCGGTTATAAGCGGTTAGCGGTTTTAAAGAGGTTATAACCGCTCCGTTTGTACACCCCTACTGGGAGCCACTGGATGTCGTATTCCTGAACCAAAACCAATCAGAAATATCTCCAAAAATACCATTAGATCCTATTAGTTCCAAAATTAATGTGGTATTTACGACGGCTGACAAATGGATGCCAAAGAATTACAAAAACCTCTTCTCTTATCTAGAATTTCTAGAAGCAAAAAGTCAGAGACGGAAAAGATGTACCTTAGGGGAGCCTTAGATAGTGCACATTTTCATCGCATGAGGAAAGTAACTATCTATCATTAAGATGCAAGAGGAAAACTTAGCAGATATCATGCATAAACTCTCAATCATATATAAGCATATTTAATCAATGCACAATGAATTGAGATATCAGGCTAAAACACATGCAATATCTGAAAACCTATCAAGAGAAAAAAATAAAATTCTGCATCTTCTCCCTTTTTTTTTTGTAGAAAAATGAGACAAAAAAACAAAAACAAAGACATGCTTATGGAAAAGGAAATGACATCTATTCCCAGAATGTAAGGTAAAGCCAAACCTGTTATCATAGAGAGAGGTTTAGAAATACCAAGACAGAAAAGCAGCTGCCCGACGTGCTTTAACTGTCATCCAAAAAAAAAATATTTGCAGATGTTTCTCAAGACAACAAGAGAAAAATATGGGGATAGAATAAATGGTTCCTCAAACAGAATGTAAAGCATGAATAAGATATGACAAGATAGACAATGCAATGCAAACATACCTGACATGCACTAAGATTTAGGAACCAAAATCCTAGGCATGGGAGACATCACCTACTAGGTGAGTCCACTCCCCCTTAAAGGGTGAATGGTCTCATCCTTCCTTACCCATACCTTCTCTACCTGTGAGGCAGAGGTGTGAGCCATGTCCCAGTTGATCAGTCTGACTAGAACATTCTTCATCATGTTGACAAGCCCTTCATTGGTCTGATTCTTCTTGGGCTTGTGAGGCTTCACTTTGAAGCATTCGGCTTTGATGTGGCTATACTTACCACAGTGATGGCATGAGGGAGAATCCCTTTGAGGATAATGTCGTTGTTGCCAAAAAGCATGATGAGGCTTGGAAGGTTTAGAGCTAGACTTACTTGTCTTTAGCTCTGTTTTCTTGATACAAGGTTGCTGATGTCGGATCTGAGGGCAGTGTGGCCTGAATTGTCCAGAGACACCACAATGATAGCAGGTAGGCTAACTTCGTTTGCTGAAATGCTTCTTGAAGAGCTCTGCAACTTTAAGATTAGCATTTTCACAATCAACAAAGTCCTTACCTCTTTGAGATATATGCCCCTCCTATGGGGCGGGACATATTTATCTGAAGAGGTTTTCTCAATAACGCCCTTTTTGAAATCCTCCTGCTTCTTCCAAGTTCTGTGGGATTTGAACAAATAACAATTTGGTCTAATATGACCAATTTTCCCACAATTATGACAAATAGGAACAAACTTACCTTGTGTTCTTGAATCCTTAGAGTTAGGCTTCACATAATTTTTCGAGCAAGAATTTTCAGAACAAGCTGCATCTACTATCACAGGCTTAATATCAATAGAATCTAATTCAAAATCATAAGCATGTGAAGTAGAAGTACTCATATCATCAACAATTAAAGCAGGCTTGTTAGAAATATCTGAGTGAATACAAAGCATGCTCTTCAAATTATCACTTGAGAATTTTTTTAAGAGATCTTCAGATTCTTTTAATTTATTCTCAAGTGTATCAATAATGTCAAATAGCAAGGTATTCTCAGATCTCAAAGAGTCAATCAAAGCATGTGATTAAGATAATTGAACAATCAAAGACTCTTTTTCTTGCTTCACCTTTTTAAGCTCTTTATGAGAAACTTTAGAATGTTGAACATTCTTCAATTTATTAAAAACCTTAAAGAGCTTAATATCAGGATCCTCACTAGATAACTGAGAAGAATTCATGATAAAAGGTGTAATCAAAAAAATAGAAGTCACAAAGAGATGAGGATCACACTCAAGAAATAAATCCTTAACAGAGTGTACCAGCTCTGATACCAATTGAAAAATGAAATTGACTTCTAAAATAAAGCAAGTGTGTGTGTGCACAATGTGTTAACAAAATAATGCGGAAAATAAATAACACAAGATTTTTGTTAACAAAGTGGAAACTCAAGATGAGAAAAATCACTCCGGGGCAGCCAAACCCAGGATATCCACTATTTAGAAGACAAGACTAGTTACAAGATAGTAGCACTCACATACCCCTGATGTAGTGGTCGTACCTTGCACTCTAACGTGTAGCCTAACACGAACGCCTCCCAACTAGGTCTCCTACTTGAAGGGGTCTTCAATGGAATCCTTTACCTTAGGGCCGACCCCTAAGATAGACTTCAGTTTAAGTGCAGCAACAGCACACACAACAACGGCTTTAGAGAGAACAATTCAGCTCAATAACCTCACAAAATAACTCTCTAAGCACTAGTGGAATTCAATACCGAATTCTTGCAATTTTCAAGCACAGGGGCCTCTATTTATAGGCTGAGGGCTCAAATGAGCGTCTGGCTTGATAAAGCTGGGCGCCGTCCAGACGATGGTCATAGGCCGTCCGGACGGACAACTTTGCGACCGAAATTCTAAAAATTTTGCTGAAGATCTTTCCTGTTTGAGAGCCGCGTCCGGATGGTGAGGCATTGTCGTCCGAACGGTCGCACGTCCGCTGCAAGTAATTTCTTTATAAAGGCTTTGCGTGTCCGGACCAGGAGGATGGTCGTCCGGACAGGTGATCTGTTGCACGCAATTTCCATAACTGTCATACGCGTGTCCGGACCATGGTAGACTGGCGTCTGGACGGTTGGGTTTGAATTGCGAACTTGCCTTAAGGAGTAGCGCGTCCGGACGGGAATCCACGTCGTCCGAACGGTTGCGGCAATCTTCCCATATTTGGTTTTGGAAAGAATATCTGAAGCTTGGTCGAACACTTAGAGTCGTCCGGACGGGCTACTGAAACGTCGGACGGATGCAAGCTGGAGCAATTTGAAGCTTCTCGACATAGAGGAAGGTCTGGATGGGAATCCACGTCGTCCGGATTGATGATGCTTTAGTCTGAAGATCGTCAGGACGGCTTTTTAGGTCGTCCGAACGGCTGATGCGTTGGACAGCTGGGTGTGCGGACGGTATGACACGTCGTCTGGACGGCTGGCAGAGAACCAAAATAGACTTCCTTGAAAACTTCACAAAATCTTCTTAAAGAATATAGCTGAAGAGTAGACTCTAGATAAAGCAGCATCCCTGTGAAAGCAGCAACATTACATAAAAGTGATTTTGTCCAACAGAATGCAATCAACACAAAAACTAACAATCCAAAACAAGACTAATAGTATAGTGTCTCATCAAAAGCTTGAATAAACACAAGAGGACACCTCATCACATCTCCATAATTTGAGCTACTTCGGCTTCTTGCTCTTAAAGTCATGAAACATAGACTGAAAATCTTCAATCACTTAAGTCTTCTAGCCTGAAACTGATCATCGACAGAATGAAATCCTCTAAACAATTGGTCTGCAAGATGATAAAGAAGATTCACCACTGAATCTCTAGCTAGTGCAAATCTAGAGGAAGAGGTTATGGAAGACACTGTATGAGCGGGGGGAAGGAGCTCATCTAAATTTTGAGATCTTTGTGAAAAATAAAATTGACTTCTAATTTACCAAGTGTGTGATAGTGTGCAACAAAATATTTAAAATGCATAATTTAAAAGAGACAAAAATTTTGTTGACGAAGTGGAAACTTAGTTAAGAGAAAAACCACTCCGAGGTAGCCAAACCTAAGATTTCCACTATTCAGAAGACAAAGCTAGTACATAGAAAGTAACACTCACATACCCCGATGCAGTGAACGTTCCTATTACTTCGACATGAAACCCAACGTGAACATTTCTGAACCAAGTCTCCTACTTGAAGAGGTCTTCAATGAAATCCTTTACCGTAGGGCTCCTCCCTAAGATAGACTTCACATGAACCAAAAGGCACACAGTGGTAATGGCTTGAGAGCTAGCGAATCTTCAAATCTACCTAAACACCCTCTCAAAGCTAAGAGAATTCAATACTGAATTCTTAAGAAAACACATGCCTAAAGGCCTCTATTTGAAAAAAAAAATAATGACTTCTAAACAACCAAGTGTGTGTTCGTGTGCAACAAAATATCTTAAAGAGACAAGATATTTGTTGATGAAGTGGAAACTCTGTGAAGAGAAAAACAACTCCGGGGAAACCAAACCCAGGAAATCCACTATCCAAAAACAAAGCTAGTTACAAGACACTCGTACTCCAATAACCCTATGCAGTAGTCATACCTCTAACTCTGACGTGTAACCGAACACGAACGCTTCCCAACTAGATCTTTCACTTGAAGGGGTTTTTTTTTATGGATTCCTTTACCTTAGGGCTGACCCCTAAGATAGACTTCACACGAACAACTGAGCACACATCGGCAACGGCTTGAGAGCTAGCGGATCTTCGATTCCCCCTAAATACCCTCTCAAAGCACTATGAAATTCACTGTCGAATTCTGTACAAAACACTAGCCTAGAGCCCCATGTTTATAGGCTTAAAGAGACCTCAAAAACTGCTGAGATTCAGACTCTGGCTGGCGAGCGTCCAGACAGAAGTTAGCCACGCCCGGACGGTTTTTTGCGACATCCTTTCAGAAATAGCGTAATTCTATCTTTATCGTGTTCACGTTCGGACGGCTTGACCGAGCGTCCGGACGATCTTCGCTAAAATCCTTTCCGCATTTGAACGGAACTCTTGAATATTCTGAAATACTGGACATCGTCCGGACGGTTTGCAAAGACTTCCCAAACAGTGTCGACTTCTTAAATCCAACTCCTTGTTGAATACTGATTGACCTGGCGTCCGGACGGTGTTGCTCTGACGGCCAGACGTCTTCATCGTTATCTACTGGACACTGAGGAGCGTTTGGACGCCTTCAAAGGCACGTCCTGATGGTTGCACAGGAACCGGTTGTTTTTGTCTTGGATTTTGCAAGGACTTTTCATGGACATCTTTAAGAAGCTTGTGATCAATTATTGTCTTTAATTTGATCATTGTCTGGATACATGCAGATTCTGAATTGAAAACCGACCATCCTGTTAAAATGCAACCATTACATAAAGTGTTTTTGTTTTATCAAGAATGTAGCCAATATAAAATACTAACAAACTCCCTCTTTGGCCATTTTGGGACAAAAACACTTGACCGGTTTGGAAACACATTCCCGGTCTAAAAACCAAAAAATGCTCCCCCTTTTTTGTCACACAATGAAAAAGGATAAACAGAGTATTAATTAAAACCATAAGTGTTTAAACAAAATGTCAAAACAATTTTAAAAATTGTTTACATACAAGCAAACAACAAAAAGAACAAAAAAAAAATCAGTCCTCATCATCAGCCTTGGGGTAATGGTACTGCAAGCACTCACGGATGTCAATCTAACATTGTTCCACACACTTCCAATTAGATTAACTTCATTCTGGATAGCTCCCATGGATGACATCAGCTGAAAAAATGCAGCCTCTATATTGAAAGAAGGGGTACAGCCTGGGATGATGATGATGCAGCTGCTGGTGGTGGAACTAGTGGAGGTTGAGGAACACCGCCATGAGCCTCATGCCGCAACTGGGCATTAGACTTCATGAGAGTCTGCATGCCAAGGGGATCTGGTATCCGTGAGCGGGGCTCCGAATCTGAAATATCTGGCATGACCTGAAGGCAGATTTAAGTGATCAGACACCCAAAAGATACACTCGTGTTCTTCTCATCTCGAACCTCGAGCATAGTGTGGAAGATGTGCTTGCACAGGCAAAAAGGAGTCTTCATCACGATGGCATATAGAAGGGCGGCCTTCTTAAGAGTAAGCTCACTCCGCCAAGCTTGAGGCCAAAGGTTTGTGACAACAACCTTTGCTAAGAATCGGTGCATGGGAGCAAAGGCACCGATGTTGATTTGGGAGTGTGACTTGTTTAGAAGTCATATTTTATTTTCACCTTTTAACTAAAGTAGTTTCATGTTGAGGTTGTTGTGTGACTGACAATTGATGAGTGCCAAATATTGTGTATTTGGACCCCTTGATTTGCACTAGTTAGACCTTTAGCCTTGTTATTTTCTAATGTTTTGGTTAGTTTTTGTGTTTTCTGTTTCTGTAGGACAATAAGAGAGGAATGACAAATTTCATAAGGAAATGACTGGAAATTCGGAGAGCCTGAAGAGTCGATCGATCGAACTTAAAATTCGATCGATCTAAACTTTACCTGAAGTCGATCGATCGAAACAAAAGTCGATCGATCGAAATTTCCCAGAAACTGCTTTTGCAGAGTGCGCCAGAACGCCCAATCAGAAGCCAAAAAGCAGTCCTCCCTCTGATTTTCGCTGCAGAACACGCTGGTTTCGTGTTTGTGATTGTCTCTAGTAGCAGAGGAACCCTAGAGGAGGGTAGAGGAGTCATTTCTAGCCCTAGCTCTCTTCTATAAAAGCCATAGCCATGCCTCCTTGTAAAAGAGAGTAGAAGAGGAGAGAATAGAGTAGTGTAGAGCAGAAAATCAGTAGATAGGTTTAATTTTGTGCATCTTGTAGTGTATTTCAGTAGTTTTATTTTCAGATACTTTCTCTTTGTAAACCTTTCCATTGATGACACTCACAATCTTGGTGTACCACTTGCACATTTAATGATATATCATATTAGTTGTTCAAGTTCCATTCATTTAAAGCTTTATGTTTTGCAATGAATGTGGTTAGTGGTGGAAATAGGACATTTTATGTGTTTCAACCGATGAATACATTGTTTTATCAGTTTGAATGATGATATCCATTGTGATTGAATGATACATTGGATGTTTTGATTTCAATTGGTACTCTTTGTGATTTGTCTATGTGTTGGATTCATTTAATGGTTCTCGGGTTTATGGTTAAGAAACTTGAATGACACCCTAAGCTTAATGTTCTTTGGGTGTTCAAGTGGAAACCAAGAGTGTGAGTTATAGGATTTGGTTTGGTGGATTCCTTAGCCTTAGTTCCTTTTAATTTGCATATTTCATTCCATCTCTTTTATTTAGTCTTTTGTTCTTGAATCAATTCTCAAACCTTTGGAACTAGGTTAAAATGAGGTTGATTAAAAAGACACCAATATTTGACCATTTCCCTGTGGATTCGACCTCGCACTTGCACACACTATATTGCAAATGATTCGTGCGCTTGCGAGTACTATTTAAAACACACATCAAGTTTTTGGCGCCGTTGCCGGGGAAATCGGTTCAAAAATTGGTTTTTGTTTGATTGATTTTGTTTTTCTACTAGTTAGATAGATTTTTGTTTCATTTTTACTGTTGTTTAGCTTCTGTTCTACATTCTAAGTCTTTTCTTTGTTTTTCCCGGATCTGTTCTGCAGCTTCTGCAACTTACTGGGTGCCCTGAAGAATCGATCGATCGAAAATAAATTCGATCGATCGACTTTCGATCGGTCGAATTAGCATCTGTATCATATAAAGACGATCGATCGACAATATATTCGATCGATCGACTTTCGATCGATCGAAATATACTTCGATCGAGCGAACTTTCTGCACAGCAGCAGCTCGGAACTAGGTGAGTATCTCTAATCTAGTACTTCTTTTAGTCCATTTTGTTCATTTTTTGTTCATAATTTGTTTCTGTTTAATAGTATTTTGCTGTTTGTTTAATTTCCTTTTAGTTCATTATAACTTAGTTCAAATTCTGTTTAGTTTGTGTTTTATATTATCCTCCATTTGTTTTATTTTGTTCTAAAAAAAAAAAAAGAGATTTTCTGTTCTATTTCTGTTCCTGGCCCTGCAAATTTTGAATATTCGATCGATCGAATAAAAATTCGATCGATCGACTTTAGATCAATCGACCATTACATTCGATCGATCGACCTCAACTCAGAAGGCAGCTCCTGGATAAGATTAGTAGCAGAAATTTTTACCAAAAAAATTATTTTTGGTCCCAACTTGTAAGTATTCTTATTTTTACTTTTGCTGCTATCTTTGTGTAAATTGTATGCACTTGTGTTAGTCTTTACATTTTATTTTAGTTGTGTTATTTTTCTTTGATAAAAAAAAAAAGAAAAAAAAGAAGAGAGAATATTTTGCTAGTAAGGGTCTACTTAGCTATCTAAGGGCAATGACAAGGTGAATTCTGGCAAGGATTGGTCATGGGATTTAAGTGTGTCCATTGTGACCCCCCTCACCTACCTGGGAATTAGCCTAGATTGTACTTTGGAGAACTTTGTTCCCTATTAGCAAATTGTTTTCTTTATTTTTGTTTGTTTGTCTTTTGGTTAAACATTTGTGTATGCTTGGTGTATGCTTGGTAGAAGATCATTGAACTTAGACTTGACATCTTTAGATCCCGAAATTGAAAGAACTCTTAGGAGAAATCTTAGAAATTCTGTTGAGATGGGAGATAACATGCATGCAAATGAAAATGAGAGGAATCGGGGAGAAAACGTTGATCATACTAGGACACTTAGGGATTTGTTTGCACCCGTTGCAACAAATTCTCCTTCATGTATCGTGTTACCCCCAACCAATGCCACTCATTTTGACCTCAAGCCTCATGTCATCCAACTCCTACCCGCATTCCATGGCTTAGACCTCGAAAATCCTTATAGCCATGTGAAGAAATTCAAGGACATCTGTGCCACCTTCAAATTTCAAAATTTTTCTGAAGAGTCTGTGCATCTTAGGCTATTTCCTTTCTCACTCCATGATAGGGCCAAAGCATGGTTGGATTCAAACATGCCTGGTTCCATCACTTCTTGGGAGAACTTGCTCAACAAGTTCTACAACAAATTCTTCCCCATGTCCAAAGTCAATGAGTGTAGGAAGGAGATAAGCTCATTTACTCAAGAAGAAGATGAGAAATTTTTGGAGAGTTGGGAGAGATTTCAAGATATGCTGATCAAGTGCCCTCCACATGGATACGAGAAATGGAGACTGGTGCAATTTTTCTATCAAGGATTAACTCAATCCAATCGTAGATGATCGAGTCGATGAACGGAGGCGCATTTCTGAGTTTGACGGGAGAGGAGGCGTATAGGACCTTAGATCAGTTATCTGACAATTCCCAACAGTGGGATTTTTCAAGCTGTCGAGATAGAGCTGCTCGCATTCAGAAAAAGGGAGGCATCTATGAGGTTAAGGAGGATATAGAATTAAAAATGAAGATAGATGCCCTTACCAAAAAGGTCGAAGCCCTAGCTGTTAGCAAATCCATGAATGCTGCCAATCCATTCCATGTTGACTGTTGTTCCATCTGTGCTAGTCCGATGCACTTAGCATAGACTTGCCCATCATTGTCGGCTTTTGTCGAATCACCAATGGAGCAAGTGAACGCTTTCAACGATTATCGAAAGCAAGCCAGTGGACCTTTCTCCGAATCGTACAATCCAGGGTGGCGGAACCACCCTAACTTTTCTTGGAAGCAGAACCAGCCTATGGCTCAATGGGGAGTTCCTCACCAATCTTATACTCAATACCCCCCTGGATTTCATCAGCCGGTTCACCATCAAAGCCGCCATCCCAACTAGCACCATCATACCAAGCCCCGACTCAAGCCCCTGCCTCTTCTTCACAATCTTCTTTGGAAGACACTCTTAAGGCTTTCATCCAAATTACTGGCCAATCCATCAATGACATGAAGAATGCTACCATGGTGAACACTCAAGCTATTGCCAAGATGGAGACCCAGATCGGGTAAATTGCTAGTCACCTGGGGAGAGAGAGAAGGGAAAGCTCCCTAGTCAGCCTGTGCCGAATCCGAAGTTGCAGTTCCATGAGGGAGGTTCATCAAATGTACTACATGGGCAGGAGCATGTGCAAGCCGTTGTCACACTTAGATTAGGGAAACAAGTGGACAACCAAGTGGTTCACCCAGAAGAGAACCCTGCTGCACAAGGAGAACAAGGAAGCAGGAGCTTAGAGAAGAGAGATGCCGAGCCATCTACATTAGCTCCGACCATAGAGACTCCTCCTAGGCCGTTTATACCTAGGGCGCCTTACCCTGATAGACTTCTCGTGCCCAAGAAAGGAGGAACATTCGAGGACATTCGGGAGGTATTCAAACAAGTGTAGATCAACATTCCGTTCTTGGATGCCATCCAGCAAGTGCCGTCTTACGCCAAGTTCTTGAAGGACTTAATCACCGTCAAGCGGAGGAACAATGTCCCGAGAAAAGTTTGTTTGACCGAGCAAGTCAGCTCAATCCTCCAATACAGGCTGCCCATCAAGTACAAGGACCCTGGATGTCCTACCATCTCTTGCACGATAGGAGTCAGCCACATTGAGAAGGCCCTGCTTGACCTTGGAGCCAGCGTCAATCTCCTACCCTATTCAGTTTACCTGCAATTAGGATTAGGAGAATTGAAGCCCACCTCCATGACATTGCAATTGGCTGATCGGTCAGTTAAGATACCACGGGGAATAGTGGAGGATGTTTTGATTAAGGTGGATAAGTTTTATTTCCCCGTGGACTTCATAGTGCTTGACACCGAGCCGGTACAGAACGTTGGAGTTCAGATACCGGTAATCCTAGGGAGACCATTCTTAGCTACGGCTAACGCCCTGATCAACTGTAGGACGGGGGTCATGAAGATCTCATTCGGCAACATGACGGTAGAGCTGAACATTTTCACCATCAGCAAACAGCCGAGGGAGTGTGATGAGATCAACAATGTCTGCTTGATAGAGGAAATCCTGGAGGAAAACATTGAAGAATCAAGCATACAAGACCCCTTGGAAGCATGCCTTGCTCAATTTGGAGAGGATCTGGACTTGGATATACTGCTTGAGCAAGCAAATGCTGTTTTGGAGTTTGCTCCTCTGGAGAGCAAGAAGGAAGAGGAGGCGGCAGTACCTGAGCCTCCAAAGAAGGAACTTAAGCCCCTACCGGACAATCTCAAGTATAAGTTCCTCGGTCCAGCAGAGACTTTGCCTGTAATCATAGCTTCAGATCTTCACACCGCTCAGGAGGAGAGGTTGTTAGATGTCTTGAGGGAGCATAAGGAAGCTATAGGCTGGACCATTGAAGATATTAAGGGAATCACCCCCTCGGTGGTGATGCATAGGATACACTTGGAGGAAGACACCAAACCATCGAGGGAGCCACAGAGAAGGCTCAACCCAACCATGCAAGAAGTCGTCAGAGGAGAAGTCATCAAGTTGTTGGATGCTGGCATCATCTACCCCATCTCTGACAGCAAATGGGTGAGCCCCATTCATGTCGTGCCCAAGCGAGCTGGAGTTACAGTCGTGCAGAACAAGGAAGGCGAGTTGGTTCCAACTCGAGTACAGTCTGGATGGAGAGTCTGCATCGACTACCGCAAGTTGAACACTGCCACCAGGAAAGATCACTTTCCTCTTCCGTTCATTGATCAAATGGTGGAGCGGTTGGCCGGGCACGAGTATTATTGTTTTTTGGATGGTTATTCTGGATATAACCAGGTCCCTGTGGACCCTGAAGACCAAGAAAAGATGACCTTCACTTGTCCGTTCGGGACGTTCGCTTACCGACGCATGCCCTTTCGCTTATGCAATGCACCCACTACTTTTCAGCGGTGCATGATCAACATCTTTTCTGATATGGTAGAGCGTTTGCTGGAGGTGTTTATGGACGACTTTTCAGTTTTCGGGTCATCTTTTGAGGAGTGTTTGCACCACCTCACGTTGGTTTTGGAGAGGTGTAAAGAGAAGAACCTGGTACTCAATTGGGCGAAGTGCCATTTTATGGTACAACAAGGAATCGTGCTCGGGCACGTCATCTCTCGTCGGGGGATAGAGGTAGACAAGGCGAAGGTGGATCTGATATCCAACCTTCCGCCCCCACGGACGGTGAAAGAGGTTCTCTCTTTTCTGGGCCATGCAGGATTTTATCGGCGATTCATCCAGGACTTCAGCAAGATTGCCCGGCCCTTGTGCAAACTGTTGGTGAAGGAGGCCCCTTTTATTTTTGATGAAGATTGTAAGAAGGCATTTGGGGCCTTGAAGGCAATTCTGACGTCCACACCTATCATTCGGCCCCCGAGATGGGGTACACCTTTCGAGATCATGTGTGACGCGTCAAATTACGCCGTTGGAGCTGTGTTGGGGCAGCGCATTGACAAACTTCCCCACGTCATTTATTATGCAAGTCGAACTCTGAACGACGCCCAGCTGAATTATTCGACCACTGAGAAGGAGCTGCTGGCAGTCGTGTTTGCTCTGGATAAGTTTCGATCCTACCTACTAGGATCGAAAGTCATCATCTACTCGGATCACGCGGCATTGAAGTATCTTTTTTCCAAAAAGGATGCTAAATCTCGCCTCATCCGGTGGATTTTGCTCTTACAAGAGTTCGACATTGAGATTGGGGACAAGAAAGGTTCCGAAAACGTGGTGGCTGATCATCTCTCGAGAATTACCGTGGACTTCACGGAAGAGTCCGCCCCTATTTCTGAGACCTTCCCCGATGAGCAGTTGATGCATATTGCTCACGCTCACTCGCCATGGTTTGCTGACATAGTGAACTATCTTGTCACCGGTCAAATGCCTTTGCATTGGGGACGGCAAGATAAGTCCAAATTTATGTCCATGGTGAAGAATTTTTTCTGGGACGATCCTTACTTGTTCAAGTATTGTCCCGATCAGATCATTAGGAGATGCATTCCCGAGCCTGACCAATCCAGTGTCATCTCTTTCTGTCATGATCATGCCTGTGGAGGCCACTTCAGTGCGAAGAAGACCGCTGCAAAGATTTTGCAGTGCGGATTTTACTGGCCTACCATCTTTCAAGACGCTCACACTTATTGTGTTTCATGCGAGCGCTGTCAGAAGCTAGGGAGTATTTCACGTCGAAATATGATGCCCCTCAACCCGATTCTTATTGTTGAGATTTTCGATGTATGGGGCATTGATTTCATGGGACCTTTCCCAAACTCCTTCGGCTATCTGTACATTCTGGTTGCTGTGGACTACGTGTCCAAATAGGTAGAGGCAGTTTCCTGCAAGACCAACGACCACAGAGTTGTGGTCCAGTTTTTAAAAGACACTATATTTGCTCGTTTTGGTACTCCTCGAGCAATTATTAGTGATGGTGGAAAGCACTTCTGCAACCGGGTCTTCGAGCAGCTGATGAAGAAATATTGCATCACGCACAAGGTTGCCACTCCCTATCACCCTCAGACGAGTGGACAAGTGGAGGTTTCAAACAGAGAGATCGAGAGGATTTTAGAGAAGACGGTGAACCCGTCAAGGAAAGATTGGTCTCTCCGGTTGAACGATGCATTATGGGCATACCGGACAGCGTTCAAGACACCGATTGGCATGTCACCTTACCGTATCGTGTACGGGAAAGCATGCCATCTGCATGTGGAGTTGGAGCACAGAGCCTACTGGGCCATTAAGCAGCTGAATTTCGATCTCACAAAGGCTGCCTCACAGAGGAAGCTCCAACTCAATGAATTGGAAGAGCTGAGGAACGATGCCTATGACTGTGCTAGGATGTACAAAGCACGGATGAAAAAGGCTCACGACCAGAACATATAGAGACGATCTTTTGAGCCCGGTCAGAAAGTCCTTCTTTACAATTCACGTCTGCATCTGTTCCCAGGGAAGCTCCGATCTCGATGGACAGGCCCTTTCATAGTTCGATCAGTGTTTTCTTATGGGGCCATTGAGATTGAGGATCCAAAAAATGGCAGCACGTTCAAGGTGAACGGGCAACGATTGAAGCCATTTTTGGAGTTACAGAGCTCGGAGGTTGAGACGACCCATTTAGAGGATCCGAGTTACTCGGAGTGATTGTCGTCAGGATGGAAAGTCTGGCTGAAGATTGAAAACTTAGCGCTTGTGGGAGGCAACCCTCATCATTTTTTTTTTCTCTATCATTTGATTTTCTTTCTTTAGTTGTGATTTTTAGGACAGTGTCTGCCGTTCAAGTTTGGGGGAGCGCTTCTCTTGCAGTGTGCCCAACTTGCATCACCACTTCGGTATTGTATCTCTAGCCACATTGGGGACAATGTGTTATTCTAAGTTTGGGGGTGGGGTAGACATTTCTGTCTGTTTTCATTTAATTCTTGTTTTGTTGCCTTGTTAATACTAATAAAAAATAATAATAATAAAAAAAAAAGCCTTATTGTTAGTTGAGCATGGTTACATCTTACTATGGTTTGCATCTCATTGGTTTGTTTAACATGTTGAATTTTGCATATCATTAAAATCTGAGATCTTTTGACTCATCTTTGGATTAGAGAGACTTGACATGTTTAAACTGTTCATCACAAGCACATTAGCATTTGTTTCTGTGGGGTATGAGATTTGAATTAAAATTTATATGTCTTGAGATTTGTAGGATGACTTGTTGATGAAACCTTGGCTTATTGTTATAAAAAATAAAAAATAAAAAATAAAAAATAAAAAAATAAAAAAATAAAAAAAAACGCTTAGAATAATATCACCAATTTGACTTCTCATTGAGTAACCGGGCCCCTTGCCTCATTAAGCATTGGGTGTTCGCGTAAAAAGATGAGAATTTCAGTTTGGATGAGTGTTTGGCTAGTTTGACTTCGTAGCCTTTTTGACTTGAGTAATTAAGCCCTTAGGGATGTTTTTACATCTAGTGCCCTAAAACCATCTGGTTTGGGAGTCACTGGCCCAACACTCGTTACATAGGTCAATTAGAAAGCTTAAAGGAGTCAAACATTGCACAGCCGACACAAAATAATAATAAATGATAATAAACGTAAAGATAAGCCTTGGTTATTTGACGGAAATCCTGCGAATTTTTGGATATATGTGCCTTGAGGAAAATCGAAACCCCATGACTCCATGTTATTCACACCTTACACTTTTGAACATGTGTTGTCTCAATTTTCCATCTATGAGTTGATCGATTTTTGATAACATAATAATGTGATATTCATTTTGTTAAACATGCTCATGAGGTGTGAACCATGTGTTTGAATGATGATTTTCGCTCAATTGATAATACGACATTTCAATGTTTGTGGGTACCATTTCTGGCAAACCCTCACGAGACTTCACTTGTCCACTAGGGAGTCCTAGGGGTTTAAAAGGCTTGTTGCATATGCTAAATGCAATCGTTTCTCCCACGAAAGAGGACTTATGTTTCATGCTTTGATTTTGTTTTCCATTTTGTTTTTGCTAAGGGACTAGCAAAATGTAAGTTTGGGGGTATTTGATGAGTGCCAAATATTGTGTATTTGGACCCCTTGATTTGCACTAGTTAGACCTTTAGCCTTGTTATTTTCTAATGTTTTGGTTAGTTTTTGTGTTTTCTGTTTCTGTAGGACAATAAGAAAGGAATGACAAATTTCATAAGGAAATGACTGGAAATTCGGAGAGCTTGAAAAGTCGATCGATCGAACTTAAAATTCGATCGATCTAAACTTTACCCGAAGTCGATCGATCGAAACAAAAGTCGATCGATCGAAATTTCCCAGAAACTGCTTTTGCAGAGTGCGCCAGAACGCCCAATCAGAAGCCAAAAAGCAGTCCTTCCTCTGATTTTCGCTACAGAACACGCTGGTTTCGTGTTTGTGATTGTCTCTAGCAGCAGAGGAACCCTAGAGGAAGGTAGAGGAGTCATTTCTAGCCCTAGCTCTCTTCTATAAAAGCCATAGCCATGACTCCTTGTAAAAGAGAGTAGAAGAGGAGAGAATAGACTAGTGTAGAGCAGAAAATCAGTAGATAGGTTTAATTTTGTACATCTTGTAGTGTATTTCAGTAGTTTTATTTTCAGATACTTTCTCTTTGTAAAGCTTTTCTTTCACTTCCATGGTTGTTCATCATTTTCTTGTGGTGTTCTTAGTCATGGAAGGCTAGTAACCTCAACTAGGGTTGATGATGAAACATTTCCATTGATGACACTCACAATCTTGGTGTACCACTTGCACATTTAATGATATATCATATTAGTTGTTCAAGTTCCATTCATTTAAAGCTTTATCTTTTGCAATGAATGTGGTTAGTGGTGGAAAGAGGACATTTTATGTGTTTCAACCGATGAATACATTGTTTTATCAGTTTGAATGATGATATCCATTGTGATTGAATGATACATTGGATGTTTTGATTTCAATTGGTACTCTTTGTGATTTGTCTATGTGTTGGATTCATTTAATGGTTCTCGGGTTTATGGTTAAGAAACTTGAATGACACCCTAAGCTTAATGTTCTTTGGGTGTTCAAGTGGAAACCAAGAGTGTGAGTTATAGGATTTGGTTTGGTGGATTCCTTAGCCTTAGTTCCTTTTAATTTGCATATTTCATTCCATCTCTTTTATTTAGTCTTTTTTTCTTGAATCAATTCTCAAACCTTTGGAACTAGGTTAAAATGAGGTTAATTAAACAAGACACCAATATTTGACCATTTCCCTGTGGATTCGACCTCGCACTTGCACACACTATATTGCAAACGATTCGTGCGCTTGCGAGTACTATTTAAAACACACATCAACAATCATTACGTGCTCGTAGTATACATATAAGGGAAATCCGAGATAGACATAATCTACTATTGGTATGAGGATTGAGTGAAATCAATTCCCTATCCTTTTCATTCTATAAATCTCTCCATTTTTAATTCTCTTTAGTTCATGTCGGCTTAGTGTTAAAATCAAAACAAAATATCTTTGTCAAAAGTTTAATTGGATAATGTCTTAGATATTTCATAAGCTAAACACCCTCAATCCTTGTGGTTTAACACCCTCACTATAGAACAAAGACTCATACTATTGCGAGTGGTTATAAATATTTAAAATCTACGTAGTTGTTGAAACCGATAAAGTTTTTAGAACAAAAATCATTTTTTAATCATCGGTGAAAACTTCTACTAATACCTATTAGTCGAATTCTTAGAGGAAATGTCTCTCATCGTTCCGTTGTTGTCTTGGTTGTCTCCTCACTATGGTGTCTTCCTCTTAGTTGTAGTTAGGCCACTTCCTTGAATTGATCTCATACAATGCGCTCGTGCTCTTCCAGTTGTCGCATAGACGAGACGTTCACTTCTTGCTCTAAAGATACTCGTGTGACTATCGAACTTATGATCTTCTAGCTGATTTGTCATCTCCTCTGAGGTGGGTACAACTCCTATGAAGTTTCCGATCCCTATTATGCTGGTTGATCGTGCTCTTCAAGATTCGAGCCTCCTTCGATGCATCCTAAGAATACGTAATCGCCTCTCAAAAGGACGATTATTAGTCTACCCACTCGAGAAACTCTCTTACATCGCTCATAGCCTAACATACCCTTGTTAGACTCTTCTAAAAGACTTAAGAGACTCAACACTTAGCCCTTCCCATTACAGTGTCACCAACAAGTGGCCACGCATACGTTTTAACCTAAAGGTTCGTACTCTACCTACATGACTCTACATACATGGAAGAGACAAAGGAATTTGTTGTACTCGAATCTTTTGAGACGCATGCAACACTTCCGAGCAAAGGAAGAGGTCATTGTCTAGGTGGCATGGCTTGTCTACATAGAACTATGCCACGCAAACAACACAAATTATGACAGATGCATTACAAGAATCATGCAATGCGCCCAAGTAACTTTGTTTAAATTTTCTTATCTTTGTTGAAGCTTTTAAAATCCTAAGGCTCTTTTGTTACACTTAGACTCTTACACAATCCTAGACTTCCACCTTTCCTAACAACCCTAGAGCTAACTGCTCTAATACCATTTGCTATGACGACCCACTTTTTTTTTCTTTTTTTCTTTTTTTATACATATCATTTTGCATAATCATTCTTCTCCTAAAATACAATGGATCATCACATTGGCACGACTATGTGTCGCAAAGCTAACATATGATACAAACCCCATAATATGTACCTGGTAAATCAGAGTATAACATATATCTAACTATGCAGCGGAAAATATAAACTTGAATAGCAAAAATCGCAACTTATACATCTGTCACAAATAATTACAACAAACAGAGCCATTTAACCTCTATCTATTTAAGGCTTATCAACATATTAATTACTCAATAAGAATGGGTCGACAATACAAGTGTCATAGGCGACACGAGCCATAAACCAAACCTATAAAATAGTGAACCCTTGCGGTCTAGCAATTACGACCGTTGCAGTGAACTTCAGTCATAACATCCCAAGTACTTTGCTACAAGACCATCAACTATGATTGGAGTATCTGCAGCCAAGAGAACATCTTCTACATAGTTGTAATGGTAGCCACATCCGTATAAGTGAAAGAATGAGTTCACCGTCTCAGCATGAAATATACCGAGACCTCAGTGATATTAAATTGACTGAGTTTTTGCAAAGAACCAACTTTTCCTTTGTAGTCTTGCATACACTATAATAGCTACCAATTTTATAAACTTTTGTTTAAAAAATTCCAATAGCTAATACAGCAAACACCGACTAATAGAAAACATTTAAAGCATACTATGCAGTTGAGATTATACATAGAAGTTCCGTTGTTAGAAACAACTACATACATTCTCACCTACTATAATACTTTTATGATTGATAACTCAATTGTACAAAGACCCAACGCTACCAAACGTGATAACACTATGCCTCAAGGCATTACAACTTCATGCCCACGAAACAACAGTTGATCATGCAAGTACTAGGGTAAGTGTAACGCCCCGCTTTTACACAAAACATAAGTGAAATTTTTTGAATTTTCACGTGACATTACTAACTTATCAGAGGTAAATATTGGCAACGGAATATATGCAAATGTAATACAGACTTGGAAACGGATTGACACTTCAGAGCTTCTACTGAAATGCCTCAAAATATATAATAAGCCAGTAGTAGTAGTTATGCCTCACAGGGCAAGATAGTCATACAAGCCAAAATATCTACATATAACTGTAGAATTATAAATATTGTCTTGAGCTAGGTTAGATGAACTACAACTGGGTAGTTCCCAAAAAGATAGGTTGTCCAGCCTTACAAAAACTAAATCAGGAACCATTTAAGAGTCGGGATAGTCCTGATATTCTTCTTCTTCATAGCCTGAATCATTACACAATACAGAGAGAAGACAGTAACATAAAACACTAAAGTGAGTCCATTGTTTCCAATAATAATATGAGTGCTGATTTATTTAATTAATGCAACACAATGCAATTGCCATATAATCACATGTATATGCAACATATAATCTATGGTCGCGAATCATAGACATAAATTGAATATATACATAATTATAAAGTAATGACAGTTTTAAATGCAAAGTTTTAGGTAATTCTCTTTTTCCACTCCTCTGTTGGCCTAGGCACGGTTAGCGTCTTATTTTTTCCTCACTTAAGTTATAATATTTACATATTATAAGTTAATAAATCCAAACACACATATATTCCTACAAAGTTACACACCCATTTCTTACTATATATATATCACATATCAAAACCTCTACACACACATATTCACACTTATATTTTCTTGATCCATTTTAAACACAATTCACCCATTCCAACTTACTTTTCTCATGTAGTAAACACTCACCCACATGCTTACACATATACTCATATGTCCATAATATAAGTTAGCAAACTTCTCACACAATGTACATAATCAAAGCAAGGGCAAATCATAATCTCAAAATAACAATAGGACTACTTGTTCTTTAAGAAGTTCAAGGGAGAAAATATTCACCAAAGCTTCTCTAAAGATTCAAAGGGTGGAGAAGAGTTGCTGTCCAACAGAAAATTCTACTTATAAAGCTTGATTTTTAGTCTAAAAACAAGGACAGTTTCTACTCAGACTTTACTATTGATTTTGTGATGGAATGAGGGTGATTTGAGCCAAATAATCCTCCAAATTCGTAGCCCAAATCCCTTAGGTCACTATTCCACATCTTTAGGCATTGATTGCATGATATCTATGGAAATCTTGTTAGCTTTGAACCAAATTGGGCTAACTAGACTAACTAAAAGAAGGTATGATCGTATGGTCCTAAGAGCAAGGTGTGGGTCCAATTAATCCTCGTTGTTCAACGGAAACTGCGCTGCACTGGGTAAAGTCGCTCGATCGATTCTATCTACCCGCAAATTTTAAGTCACTCGATCGATCCACTATTCGATCGATCGACATCGCTTCCAAAGTCGCTCGATCGACTTCAGAGTCGCTCGATCAACTTTGATCGATAACTTTTACTAATCCAACTCTCTACATGCATAAATATATAATTTTATTAGACTAATAATAATTCTTAAGCCTTATACTTATGCATGCACGTATTTTTATTTATGCGACAATAACTTAAGTATGGTGTTTTTCTCGGGTATTACAATAAGACCCTAATATACAAGCACGTCTTGCTGATGAACCAATGACAATCGGCCTACCTACTCCCAAAACACTATGATACCCCATCCAGTAGTGTAAACATCTAAGTATATCAAGCTTAAAACGATGATGTCTTGCTTTTCGATACAAAGATATCATCATTCCATGAATACAGGTAACATCGAATCCCAGGGCATTACGGCTTTGTGCCCTTGAATGCCAGTTAATCGTGCGAGCACTAGAGTAAGACTCTAATATGCAAGCACATCTTGCTGATGAAGAAATAGCATTCTGCATACCTACTCCCAAGACACTGCATTACTTATATCCGAACAATAAGAATACCCATGTACATCCAAGTTCAATGTCCTCAAATCATGCAACTAGTCGATAGAAATATACATATGTTCTTTTCCATTAAAACTCATATGCATACTAATACACCTAGCAAAACTACGATATATATATCATGAAATCAACACACACAAACACACTACGATATATGTATGCATATGCAAGTCCCCAGATCCCCTGGCTCGAGTAACTAAGTCCCTGACTCAAATCATCGAGTCCAAGACTCAAATCACCGAGTCCCAAACTCAATCACCGAGTCCCAGACTCAAATCACCGAGTCCTAGACTCAAATCACTGGGTCCCAGACTCAAGTATCCGAGTCCCAAGATTGTGTAACCACGCCCCAATGCAATATGCTTCAAAACAATTTGTGATAACACTCCCAAATCCACAAACATACCATAACACCAATTTTCCAAACACCAATTACAATATTCAATTCTCCCAAATATCTTTGATACGTTCAACATACTTGAAAATAGTCAAATCATCCAAAATGGATATATTCAACATACAATCGGTTGGATTTATAAAACAACATATATTTTGTAATTCTATAATATATGAAAGTAGTTTTCTTAGTGAGTAAAATACTCACATTGGCTGCATTGGACTCTTGACTCGAATAATCATTTGGATTCTAGTTACTCGAACACTACATTGAAGAACCAATTAAAGTCTTCAATCCGAATACGGTCCTACAAACATTGGTAACATTAGACTATGTTATTGAACCTATACTCTTTGACACATAAGCTACCAACTTGCTAACACGTCACGTTACCCATTTCTAAGACTAGTTAGATACCTTGATTACTATTATGTTAGCCATTAGTTTTAGGTTCATATTGTATCTTGTTTATTAATACTAAGATGTACTTACTATTTTCATTAGCTTATATATTATTGTTATATCACATTATTATTATTAACCCTATAATGGCTTGCTACTTATTTACTGAATTAACAATATATATTTAACCCATATACATGCATATGTATATAATATATACATATCACACATACAATGCTTAACAGTCATAAACCAAATTCGATGATACACTTAAGCACTTTGTATTCATGGATGGGTAAATAACTTACTTAGTTACCAAGGTGAGGACTTCAACACTAATTGATAATTCGTTCTTTTTTTTTTTAACTCCAAATGAAACACAATAAAGAATCTAACTTTAATCGATTCAACTTCATCCAACACATAGCCAAAATCCTTATTTACATATCAAGACCAACTTCTCTCTCAAGTGGGAATAACCCCATATCTTCAACCCAAAATATCATAGTAATTATCATCATTAAACCACCATTTACTTTCAAAATACATTATACTTCATAATCCAATTTTCACCAAAGCCTAATGCATACTCATCAATTTTTACTATGAAAACCAACTCTCAACAATTTACACGAAGACTAGAATTTTAATACATAATCTAACATAATTCCCTTAGATAAATTGCCACCCTTCCACCGTTCAAGCATTAGACCTAGAATTCACCCTATTTCAACACAACAATGCTCCATAGGAAACAATGAATATCATTTTGGATTCAACCCTTAAATCAACTACCTAATCCACATTGATGAGTGCAAAATATTGTATAATTGGGCCCCTTAATTTATATTTGTTAAACCCTTAGTTTTGTTATATTATAATACTTTTTGTTAGTTTTGGTATTTTAGTGTTTTGCAGGTCTTTGAGAAATAATGTCGTTATTTTTGTGGAATTGACATAAAGATGCAAGGAAGGTCCAAATCAATTTTATCTCTAGACTTGTGGAGACCAAATCAAGCACATCTCTCCCTCCATAATGGGCAGCAGCTCTACACGTTATTGGCAAAAAGGTTTTGGAAGAAAATCCTTCAAATTCCAAGATTTTAATGAAGTGGCAAAATCCTTTATTTATGGAAAGAATCCAGATTGAGCACGTCACTTTATTTTCATCATAACTTTCGGCTCAAGAATTGGATTGCGTTTAATTTAGTGGCGTTGGAAAGCTAATAAAAAATGAAACAAATAAGTCAGAAATATGTTTTTCTTATTTCGGACTTTTACTATGCCCAAATTTCCCCGCAATAAAAGAGCGCAAATCTGTGCGGATATGGACTCTTTTTCCTACTTGGATTGGAATTTCAAAGAATGTGTATGAGTAGGGGACCATATCATGCAGATTTTCTTTCCAAAGCAAATGTCCTTCATGCACAAGTTGATTTTCTTTCCATATACTCCTGGTGATGGACGTGTGGAGCACAAATCAGATTGACATGTCATGATTTCTTTCCATAATTTTTACCAAGACACATGGATTCAAGATCTGATTTATTTCCATCCTTGGGCTGCTGTGCAATTAATGCAAGATGTGATTCTTTCCTTAGCTAGACCACCAAGAAAGTACCAAAAAGACCTTGCAAGCTCTTTAAATACCATGCTTTGTTCTTCCGAAAAAGGAGGAGAGGAGCGAAGGAGCACAAAAGAGCATAGAGACGCCAAGTTGGAATTTTATTTTCTTTGTTTTTAATTTATGTTTAGTACTTTGATTATGAAATTTATTTTCATAAACATGAGTGGCTAAACCTCTAGCTAGGGTTAGAGGTGAAGCCTAGTATTTTTATTATGTGTTCTTGAGACCATGTTGTTTGTTCTTCATAGATGAATGATTAAATTTTGGGGATGATTTTTTATTTGAGAGTAATTTAATGGGACAAGTTTATTTTGATTCATTATGATTTTTGTTTATATCAAATGCTTACTTTGTTTGATTTGATATGATTCGAAAATATATGGAATGCTTAATTTATTGTTTCATGTTTTTGAAATCAAATTCTCAATCAACCCATGTTTAATCTATTTTATATTTTTTCTATGTCTCATCAATATATAATAAAATACTAGGTGGATCCTTGAAACCCTAGTCTTTTCAAATATTATCTTCAAAATCAAATTTATTTATTTTAGTTTTATAGTTTACTTTTTAATTTAAATTATATTCCTCTGCTCCACTTTCGAGTGGAAACCAAAAGCAAAAATTCCTATTTTTTTATTTATTTTTCTTTTCTGCAAAATAGTAAGAATTATTCTCTCGTGTCTAATCATTCCTTGTGGATCGACCTTGGACTTACCGTGATTTATTACTTGCGAAAACCTACACTTGGGTTTGCACCCTTTGTGGTCCAACACACATATGACAAGTTCGGCTATTTCAACTCTCACGGCTAACACCCACACTCAACCAATTTAAATAAATTCAATCATTTAACATCAATGTCAACAATTACCCAAATCTGAATTTGAACCAACATAAGCTCCCATAAACATTAAACTTAGTCTCTAATAAATAACCACCAAAAACTAAACTTCATCAAAGAATCACAACTTACTAGGAATCAAACACATCCATGAAACCTAACAACAAAGATACACCCATCAAAGCCTCAACTCACATCCATAAACATAATACTCAATTTACAACTCCCAAAACCATATTTGGGTTCCACCAAAACAACATTATAGAAATCCAATCTAACATTCAACAACCTACAATAGAGTGTTAAACATAAGCTAAAACCACTAAAAACCGAAACTCCAAGAAACATGTACCATTCGGCCAACACCCCTCATGAAACCCTAGATTTCTTCCATCACAACAAAACTCAAATCAATCTCCATTCTTGCTTAGCATTAACCCTAAAATATAAACACAAACAATAACCCATAAAAACCCTAAGATTTTGACCTGAATCAAATCCTAGAGAGAACCCATCCAGTTTCAAGAGAAAATCTAAGGAAGATTCAACCAAATCAGAGGAAAAGGAAAAAGAGGAAATCTCACCTTGGATTTCTAGCAATTCGGTCTCTCGGTCTCTGTTTGTGCTCTTCGGTGTTCTTTCTCCTTTCTTCATTTCGGCTCTTCACTCTCTCGGGTCAGTATGTATGCATGCTAGAGAAGATGAAGAGAAGAAAGGAGATGGGGAGAGAAGAGAGGAAGAAAAGAGAATAGGAGAGCGTGATGCTGCTTCAAGTAGGGGGTGTATGCGTGAGGCCGAGAGGGGAAGAGGAAGAAAGAAAGACGAAGAAGGAAGGGGCGACGGGTGGGGGAGAGAGAGGGATCCGGAAAAAGAGAGAAAAAGAAGGAAAAAGAAAGAGAAAAGGAAGAGAGAGAAGAAGTGGCTATGTGTCATCTTGAGAGTGGTTGGGAGAAGATAGAGTAATCTTCTCCTACCCAATCCAGCGATGACACATGGCAAGATAGAATTCCCTTTTATTTAAAGCCCCCAACTACTATTCATTATAGTAGGACCCCATCTAATTTTATTTCTATCATTCATCAATTAATATTCGGCCCCACATTTAATTTAACTACATTCTATTCATACAATTAATTATTTATTACTCTATGACTCATTATTATTATTATTCATTTCTATTGTTTTATCTTAAACTTATTTTAATTCAATAATATGAATATCACTTAAAATCTAATATTAGTCCATCCTATTTAATAAATATGACTTATTAATTGCTAAACTCTCTATTTAATTTATTGGTCTTTACATCTTCCCCTCCTTCTAAAAATTTCATCCTCGAAATTTGCAAACAACTCTTTGATTGAACTTGCTTACATGAAGCTACCTCAATGATCCTCAAAATAATTTGCATCCAACATTCTGTCTTTAACCTCAAGGTCATAACTAATCTTTACACTTGGCAATCCAATACTTCATTCATTTGAACTTTACATCATCTTTTACAATTTTCAATCACTTCAACTCATATATCACTTTACTACATACCACTTTACTCGTATCACTTGTCTCTTCTATGTATATATTCATCATAAGTCTAAGTCATTTCACTAAGTCTCCCCTCCTTAGTTTCAAACTCATTATCCAAACTATGACTTAAGGTGAACCATTCTCATTCCTCTATACTATAGACTTTATTTTATCCTTGGTGCCTCAATCTCTTAGTCATTGTGGCAAACTATCCTCAAAACTTTAGCTAGGAGATTCATCCCTTAAGCAACCTCAGCAACAATTTAATTGTTTCCCATGAATCTCCTTTATCAATTCCTAAAATCATAATGGAAAAGCTCCAATTGTTCTCAATTGTGATCCTCAAGACATCAAAGATCTTGTGTGGGCTTATCAAGTGTCTCCATTATTCACAATTTCACTTATCCTCATGTGATATTATGATCTATTTCTCATTAAATCATAGGTACTATCACCTTTAAACAGGTAAAGCATTGAGATTTTCATACTCAACCTAACAACACTATGCCTCAACTTACTCCTTATTCATAATTGGTGGCTTATCCTAGACATATTATCGATCCGATCCGTTAACTCCTTACTATTTCACCGTCATCAATACATTCAAAACATAAATTTTCCTTAAATATCGGTTTCACCACCGCAAATGTGCTATAACACCCTTATTTCATCAAAGGTCAACTAGCAATTAACTAAGGTTTCCACTTATAGTTTTGTTGGTCCAAAATTGGGGCGTTACAAATTTTTGGCTTCCCTAGAATCTCTTATCAAGCCAAATTCCTTCTACTAACTAAGCAATGTGCTATTAAAGGACCGCATGGCGTAGCTCTAACAAGGACTGTTTTCTTACTCATTTGGTTGAAAGCTTACGCATGTAAAAGTTGCATCAGTCTAAAACTTACTCCATAGGTCGAAGGATTGTTGTCTTGTATTCTATTTTCCCAGCAGAAATCTAGACATGTAACGATATTTTGGCTAAATTTTAGTAAAGAATTTTATTTAGTAATAATGTAATTTTTTTTATGAAATGCTTGATATTTTATTTGGTTGGAAGACGTGTTTGGTAATAGTTATAAATCATGTATTGTTGATGCGCTACAACTCAAATTAAAGCAAATAGGCCATTAGCGTCGACATATGATTTTAGTTCTAAAACTTGCAGTGTTAACCCAAAAATATTATCATCGTTGCAATTGGGTCATCCTTAACGTTGACGTTCATGATCAATAGTGGCGACTTGATCATTCGAGTCGACAAGTCGCCACTATTGATCAATAGCGTCGACTATTGGACTTTTAGTAGCAATATTTTTGTTGCCACTAATGAGAGTATGTTTATTTATTTATTTTTGTAGTGGTTGTTTTTATGACATTTCTCAGCGCTTTTTTAGTACAGGGAAATGATCGGTTTTTGTAGTGGTGTCATAAGAGTCCCGTGAGGGAATGTATTCCATCAATAAGCCATCAATAGGCTTAGGTTAGAAGGTACCTCTCTACTAAAATATGTTTTCATAGTTTCTATTCTTGATCATGATCTTTAATTCGCTGGAACAAATGTGATTGAACATATTTCTAAATCTTTTTCGGCACCTTATGTAACAGAACTGAAGTTCTGATTAGATTCTAATGCAGAAAAGTAGAAGAAAATGAGAAAGAAAGTAGAATGGACGAAGGAAAATGAGGAACTATATTATCTTGGCAATTCGAGTAGCCAAAGACCTCAAAGTTTATAGCAGTTGGAGCAGCCACGGCCTCCAAATGCTCACAATGAACAATTACAAAACAGTCGATACATACACTCGGCCTTTAATTTGCCTCTCTTTTATACAATTCAATACTCAGCTACTATCATAGCTAACTAACATAACTACTAACTGTAAACTAACTACTTAACAGAGCATGTGTCCCTTCATTCAACTACCATCTTGCAACTTCTACACTTGCCATCGATAGAGACGCACACTTCCCACTAATTGCCACCTCTGCTCTACATGTTGCAAGTACCTGCAGCCACGTGTAGTTTCACTCCTTCAAGCTTATTTTAGCATATATTATTATATGTAGTGTGCTAATTAACATCCCGAACCACGCACGGTTTCACTATTGCATGTTTGAAGGACAAAAGAAAATTAAGAAAAACTTATTAGGTGAAGACAGTACACTGCATGCTTCAACAAAGTCAGGCTAGCCAGCGCACACAACCATTTATAACATCACTTAATTGGGTCTACCCTTTGCATGCAAGATGCAAGATGCAAGAAATTCGTTGGCGAGGTTTTAGAAGGTACTATCAATTGACAATGGGCGAAATGGTCGGTGGAGCCGAATTATAAGAGAGCATCAAACATGTGGATCTCACCAATCGTACCCCTTAATACGTACAAAATTTTAGAGAGAGAGAGAGAGAGACTCTCTCTCTCTCTCTTCTGTTTCGCCACTACGAATTTCCTTCTTCTTAAGGCCCGATCTCTCGGGCCCAATTTTGCATCTCAAAGATTTTGGCCCCACACTGGAGTATTATAGTTTGGGTTCTCGAAGCCCAAAAATTGTTTTAAAATAACTATGGAGCAAATCATAATTGAAAATTCTCAAATTACAACTTTAAGTCAAATCCCACGTTCCAAAAGAAGCATTGAATTACTGTGGCGAAATCCAATTTTTGTTACATTTGGACATTTTTGGATAAGGTAAGGGATTCCCAATGATACGTAAGAAATGTACTAAGATATCTGTATCAAGCTTTTCAAATTTTCTTTAAATTTTGGCTTTAAAAACTACTTTTTTTTATTTTATTTGTCACTTTTAAAAAGTTTTCTACATCAAACTTTATAAAATTTTTGCCATTTTAATTAGATATTATTTTTTATTGGTTTTGATACCAACCACTTTTAACAACCCCTCCCCCTTAATCTCATTCCCAATCCACTCCATCACAGACAAACCCATCTTTCTCAGAAGCGAAATAGAAAAACATGAATAAACATACAGAAACCAAAATTAAACATAGAATCAACATAAAAACATCTTTCATGTCGAACCCATTTCCGATCAAAATTAAAAAGCTTCACTCTCCTAGTGATCAGACCCATTTCCGATCAAACCCAGGCCATCTTTCCCAGTCAGACCCATGAATTAACAAAGAGGAAATAACATAGACCTTTCACTACTCCTTCCGAGAACATAAAGAGCAACTGCACTCAAACAGCAACTGAGTCCGCCCCACGGAATCACCATCTTCAACCAGCTCCACCACAAACCAAGAGTTCAATACTGATGCTCTAAGTACTTATGTATTGTGCGTGCAAAAGTTATTTCTTCTTACTACGTTCTGTTATATATAATAAACTATCGTCATCTTTAAAAATTATAGAGCTATACGTATATCTAAAAGATGGATTATATGACCTTTGAAATGATTCGCTACAAGGAAAAATAGAACCTTCATACTAAGGGTAAGGATATGTAGAAGTTCCTGCCCTTTTACATTTGAATAATAAAATAAAGGAAAAACTATTATACAATTGACAATATTCTCTCCAAACTTTCAATCGAGGCAATGTCTTTCTAAACTACTAAAAAATTGTCAATGTCTCTCCCCAAGACTAGTAAAAGATTTAATATATATTTTTTCAATAAGACAAAATATCATTATATATTCGAAAAAATAAATAAAAATAATAATAACAAAAAAACTACAAATAAAAAAAAAATCTAAAAAAGAAAAATCAGGGCATGGCCAAGTCACCCTCAAATGGCTTGGAGATGATGCACTCACTTCTTTCTATCATATTTGGGGGTGGCTTGGCAACCCCTAATGGCATTGAAAGTAGTTCGGCCACTCCCTCAATATTTTTTTTTTTTTTTTTTCTTTTGGAGAGTTGGAGTAGCCAAAGGCGGTGGCCGAACTATTCCCTTAACTCTAACTCACTAATTTTGTTTTGATTGTGTCGGGTTCACATGTCATGTAAAAATTACTACCTCTTATATCGCGTGTCGAATTTTGATCGTATGAAACATGAGTATAAAACTATATAGGTCAATTATAACCTGAACAATTTAATTAAACTCATTATAACCCTTAACTTTAATCCTCTAATTTTGTGTTAGATTTATAAGCATTTTCTGTTTTTATAAATGCCTCAACCATGATAAAAAGTAGGATTTGATCCCCAAATCTGAGACTATAATTAAAATGTTACTATGTCCTAACAAGCATACACTCCCTCTGTCTCTCTCTTTCACTGGGCGGAGTTCCAAAGAAGCAGGTTTCTTCTCTTTGTATCAGTTTTGAAATATTTAGCCCAAACAACCAATTCTCTTTGTCATTTTGGATCTCTGGGTTCATTTCTTCTAATTTTCAATTTAAGATATCTTGGACTATGAGACTATTCACAAGATAAAGTGTTATAGCTAGTTAATAATTATAAAACCAGGAATAAAATTGGTACTGAAAAGTGGTATTATTATAAGAGATCGAATCAACTGTGCGAATTTTTGGTATGAAATATCTTTTTTTCTGTTTCTTTTTCTGGTAAGACTAACAAAACGGAAGCCACAATATATTTTTTTTTCAACCACATATTGATGAATCCGTGCAAGTCAAAGCACAAAGACGGAACAAGGCCAATTTAACCAATTCTCATTAGATTGTTCTCAATATAATTGTGATTGCAATCAAATTCTTGTAATCTGATTACCTTTTTTGTATTGTAATTCACCTACCACAATTTTTCTATAAATAAAAGTCATTAGTATTTGTAAAGATTATCAAGAATAAAAACAAAAATATAGCATCAAAAACTTTAGGCTGCAAATATAAATTATAGACGGAACCATGTTATTCTGGTGGGTTTTTTTCACTTCTTTCGCCTCTCCATTTCATTATGAATTTCTTCACCTGCCATTACAACAAACACATGCCAAAAAAACAAAAGAAAAGACTCTCTTAGACAAGACCAAGCCCAGGTGAAACCTTATTTCACCAGCCATCACAAACACATGCCGAAAAAACAAAAAAGAAAGGGCACTCTCTTAGACAAGACCAAGCCCAGGCGAAGCCTTCTTTCACCTGCCATCACAAACACATGCCTATTTTGCATGTCAAATCATAAAACAGTCCATGATATTTGATCCATAATTTCCTTTCTCTCCACCAAATGAACTTCAATTTTCAATTTTATATGGATTAAACAATTTATATTTGATATATCTGGTGTTCATCTCTTTTGTCAATTAATCAAATAATTTGTAGAACGCACATAATTTATTTGAAAAAATAGTACAAAGATGTACAACAGATATTCACTGATGAAAAAAACAAAAAATCGTTTCTCATTTTCCACCGATGTCGATGGGAGCATTTGTCCTGCATAAGCAACAGATGTATTAATTGTTCAGGAAAAGAAATAAAATTGGCAGGGCCTGTAAAACATGGTCAAAGAAAGAATACCAAACACCAATGACATGCAGGCATTGAAAAGTCATGAAAGATGGGCAGGTGCATTCATTGAGTCAGTAACGAAGGAGAAGCAACTTTGGCCTTCCCTCACATACGCAATGCCACAACATCAGATTCACAGAGAATAACAAATGCTGAATAAGTCCAAAACAGAGTTTAGAAATTATTTTGAAACTCATAACTGCTCAAAACTCTCTCTCTCTCTCTCTCTCTCTCTCTCTCTCCTTCCTATTCTTTTTAGCTTCTTTACTGTACTAGTCCATATTTTTCTCCTTATCTGGAACTAACTGTACATTGATTGTTGATGTGACTCCCGCATGCTCACTCTTTTTGTGCATCAGAGACAGAGACCTATTGGTGCTCCAATGCCTAACCCTGTCTGACAAACTCTTTGCCCTTTTCCTCTGTTTTCAGCCTCTCCAAGCCATATCTTTAAGTAGCTCCCACTCCAAGGAAATCAATGAAGCGCATGTTGATTTTTTCAGTCATATTTTCATTTTCCCCAGACACTGAGATATCAGTCTTATTATTGGTGGCAACTGACTCTGCTGCAGAGACTTCTGAGTTTGAATCTGAATGACCGGATTGAGCCTCACCCACCACTGTTCCCGTAGGCCCATGGTTACAGAACCCACTCCCAGTGCCGTAGACCTTGTCAAAATCCCCATCTCCCACCGTCACCACCTTATCTCCAGAGCAATCTGCTACCCAAAATCAAGTATCAAAATCTACTACTAATAATGAAATAATTTAGAGAAATACTATCTAAATAGACCCACTCAATAATTTATTCATCACCAGGATTAGGAGCCCAAAGGAGAAAAGAAAAACACATATTTGTGATTTCAATTGAGAGGAAGCAGGGATGGACAAACATACCCAACTGTGATCCATAGGATTGTCGCTGCTGCTGCTGGACTATTCCAAAGTTGGTGAAAAAACTGAGGGCCACTTTGTTTGAAGAGGGCGTGAGGGAGAGATCAGTGCAGGTTGAAGCAGATTCATCCATGGTGTTTGAGTGGGTTGAATCACTGCAGGCATTGTTTTCGAAACTCATATCAAAGCCCTTGGAAAGGATCTGAGAAGAAGAGGGTTTTCTCCTCCTGTAAACGCTAGAGTGTTCTCTGTGTTTCCTAGCGATGATCACATGCCAATGGTTCTTGACTGCATTGTCAGTTCTGCCGGGGAAGAGCCTAGCAATCATGGCCCATTTGTTGCCATATAGCCTATGTGCAGCTAAGAGCCTTTCCTCTTCTTCCTCACTGAAAGCCCTCCTGTTAATTCTTGGATCTAGCTGATTAAACCACCTTAATCTGCAACTTTTCCCTGAAAATAGAAAAACACAAACTTTTCAGATCATGGACAAGAAAATGAAATATCAATTGATATCTCTAATGGTTCCTTCTCATTCTACCTAGCGGTAATGAAAGCATAAAAAATTAAATGTCCTCAAAGCTATTTTATGGTTCTTCTAGAATCTGATGGATTTCAAAAATACCCAATCCAGAAAGAAAAAAAAACATGATCATTTTTTTTTTGCTAATCTCTTTTTATTTTATTTTATTTTATTTATTTATTTTGTGATCAATCCACGTAGCATGACTGTATGGACATTTTTCACCAAATTAGTCCTTGTCAACTTTTCTTTGATAGAGCCTTTGAATTACCTGATCTTCCTTCAAGATTCTCGGCAATCAAGTTCCAGTTTTGAGGACCAAATTGGGATACAAGCTCTTTGAGCTTGGCATCTTCAGCAGGCCTCCAATGGCCTCTGGCACAAAGTTTGGTGTGCCCAGTTTTCCCAGCAGCAGGACTGTTGCTTTCCTCTTCCTCACCAAATTTCAAAGACAGCCCTGTTCTCTCATCATCGGCTCTTTCTATACCTATGCTTTCTAATAGATGAAAACCCAATGGTTTCCTACTATTTTCTAGTGACGGGCTCAAAATCTGGAACTCCATTTCAGAAGTGTTGGAGTGAGAAAGTTGAGAGGTAGGAGGAGGGAGCATAAAGTTTATATTTCGATACCCATTGAAAACGTTACAATCACTCCTTAGGTGTTGCAGACTCATTGCTAGTGAAATAGCAGATGAACCCAGAAAAGAAAATCAGAGAAAATGAAAGAAAATAAAGCAGAACGTCAAGAACCAGAATGGGAGTTTTTTTAAATGCTAATAAGAAAATAAAAAAGCAGGGGTTCTCTTTGATTCTTGTTAGAGAGTGAGAAAAAGGAAACTAATGAGAAAATCAGAAAGCAACGAGGATGAATTGCATTTTTCTATTCCCTCTCTGTTATTCCCCGAATTAAGGTTTTGTTTGGCAGAAGAGAAAGGGAAAGAAAAAAGAAGGGGGGGGGGGGGGGGGAGTAGTGGGGTTTGGCTCTGTAAGTGGCTGCGAAGAATCAGAAGAAAGAAGGATGTTAATTTTAAAGAAGGGGAGCAGCAAATAGAATAGGTTCTACTGTTCAAAGAGAAAGCAATAACGAAAAAGAAGAGAAGAATGCACACGATTCTCACTCTCACTCTCTTCTCTGTTTACTTCCTCTCTATGAAGAAAGAAAATGAGGTCACGCTCCTTATTTTGAGACTGATCCCTCTCTTTCTCTTTTTCTCTCTCTCTCGGGAAAATATTAAATATGTATCATCTCTCTCTAGGAAAGTCTGTGCAGTGCATGCAATTCGAGAACCGCTCGTGTGGGTGGTGGCCCTGGTGGGAGTCCCTCTAAACATTAAAAACATCATGTTTGGTCTTGGTCTTGCTGTTTCTCTCTCTCTCTCGGGCTTTGGGGAAAACCAGACTCTGTCTGTTTGTGAAGATGTTTTTACTTTTTTTTTTTTTTTTTCAGACGATCTTACTTTTTTCAAACGAACGGAAAAAGGACGATATTATTAAGTATCACGCCCCACCACTATCCTTAATGCTCTGTGCCCTTTCTATTGTTGTTTTCCTATTTTTCTGAGCTTCCATTTTTGGAATTATGGTTTGGTTTTAGTGTGATTTATATTTATAATAGGTATATCCCTGTTTACGTATTGGTGTACCCAATATACCAAGAACTCCCTTAGCCTCACAACCAACCAATTATCGAATGCCCATTGGGCCTCACCACCCAATACCACTTTCCTCACCCAAAGGCCACTCGAGAGTTTGGGGTCCTCATCCTGCTTAGGCTTGTCTAGCCACAAGAGCCCTCCGAAGGAAAGCCCACACCTTCGGCCCATTGACATACCAAAACTGAAGGGACTCACAAGGTACCACATGAGTGCAATACATCGAATCTCTTCCTTCCCACACATATAGTGAATTGATTGAGGTTATCTAAAGCAATATAATCATGCATTTATTATTTTGCTAATTCAAGAATATTCTATTGAGAGAAACCAAATCGCTAGGAATTCTGTGTTGCGTCCGCAACACCGTCCAGACGCCAATGGGGACGCTATAGTCAGTGTGTTCCCCGTCCGTAGCCCGTTCGGACCATATTGCAGACGTTGAGGTTAGTGAGTTACCGTTAGCTAACTGTCCAGATGCTCTTGGAGACGCTCAAGTCTGTAGGTTCGCGTTTGCAACCCGTCCTGACTCTCTTGAGGACGCATGCAATTTAAAATGCGCGCGTCCGGAGGCTCACTTAACCCGTCTGGACGGTACTTGAGATAAATGCGAGAATGAGTCCTTTTGGAATCATTTCCATCGAATCTCTTACCCTCTTCACTGTTTCTCTTAGGGTTTTCATTGATCTACGAAAATCCAAGCCCCCAACCTCAAATCTAACCCAGGAAATGTCATTTACAAAGCCCGATCTACATTTCTACCGATTGGCTTGAGGTAATTTCGTAAACTCATGTTCTTTGAGATTTGGGGTTGAATTTTGAAGTGTTTAAGTTTAATCTATGATATTATTTAGGATTTGTATGTTTTGGAGCTTTCAAAATATTCTCCAAGTATTGGGTTACATTTGGGAGAATTTTGGTAAGTTTTCCAAATCCCTAGTGTTAGTTTTTTGGCCTTATTCTGTGTTTGGACAAAATCACTTAAGTGTAAAGATGCTGTAAACAGGGATTCCACTATTCAGAGTCTGCAAGCCAGAAGAATTCAAGTTCCCTGTCAGCCGTCCGGACGATCGAGCCATCCCGTCCGGACGCCCATCTGTCCACTGTTCCATCCGTCCGGACGACGTGTCATCCCGTCTGGACGCCAGATAGACCAGCATCATCCGTCCGGACGAAGTGTTCATTCCGTCCGGACTCCTTACTGTATCGAGAAGTTTCTGTGCCAGCTTACATCTGTCCGGACGTTTCAGCAGCACGTCCGGACGCCTCTCAGTACTCGATCAGTTTCTGATTTCTTTCCAAGTTCCAAGAAAGGGAAGATCAATCAACCGTCCGGAAGATGTGGTATCCCGTCCGGACGGGCGTCTCCTTAAGGCAAGAATCGCAATTCAAATATGACCGTCCGGACATCTGATAGCTATGGTCCTGACGCGCGTGCATCAAAGAAGGAAATTGCCGATTCGACTTCAACCATCCGAACGACTGCCTATCATGGTCCGGATGCGCGCATTACCGATATGGAAATTGCGTGTTGAAGAATAGACGTCCGGACGCTCATCCCCCATGGTCCGGACACTCGAGAGCCTTATAAGGAAATTACTTGCAGTGGACGTGCGACCGTTCGGACGATGTGCCATCCCGTCTGGACGATGCCCTTAAACAGAAAAGATTTCCCCGCGATTTTTTCAGAAAATCATGTCGCACAGTTGTCCGTCCGGACGGCCCATGTCCACTGTCCGGACGGTGCCCAGGTATATTTTTCCTGACGCTCATTTGAGCCCCTAGCTTATAAATAGAGGCCCCTGGGCACTGAGAACTACAAGAATTCGGTATTGAATTCCACAACTGCTCAGAGACGTGATATTTCCTCTGAAGCCCTTTTCAAGTGTGTTGTTGCTGTGCTACAATTGAAGTCTATCTTAGAGGTCGGCTCTAAGGTAAGGAGTTCCATTGAAGACCCCTTCAGGTAGGAGAACCTGGTTGGGAAGCGTTCGTGTTGGCTTACACGTCAGAGATCAAGATACAACCACTGCATCGGGTATATGTGAGTGTTACTGTCTTGTATCTAGCTTTGTCTTCTGAATAGTGGAATTCCTGGGTTTGGCTGCCCCGGAGTGGTTTTTCTCTTGATTGAGTTTCCACTTCTTCAACAAAAATCTCTCTGTCATTTACTTTCCGCTGTGCTTATTTTTGTTGACACTTTGTGCACACACACTTGTTGTTTAAATTAGAAGTCATTTCTATTTTCAATTGGTATTAGAGCTTGGTACACTCTAAGAAGATTAATTTCTTCAGTGTTTTCTTTTTTGACTTCTACTATGTTATGTGCCTGGGTCTGTGATCGGGTACTGGGTCTATGGATGGGCAAATCTGTAGGATTGGACTTCCTGAGTTTACCTATGGTGAAGGGTGATGAACAGATATGAGGTATTCGAGGTACCTCTGCCTCCCAATTCAACTATGAAAGTTGTAGTTTTGTGGTAAATATTTTCTGATGATTTATTATGAATCCAGACCTCTATAAATAGAGTTACAAGGTAGAGTAGAAAATATGGAATTACATAGAATCCCTTATTCTATGGAATTCTTTCTATAGAGAAATTCCCTTATTTAGCAATACCCTATTCTAGTGGGAATCAATATCCCTTATTATTAGGAAATACTGTCCTTAAAGGATGATTTCCTTCCTTTCTATTCCTAGCCTTCTCAACTCAGCCGCCACTTGTATCTTTTCCTTGAACCCTAGCTAGGTCTTCTTTTGCTTCCTGCCCACGTTTCCTACGTCTCACATAGGTCCGTAACATACTATGTCTATATTGAGTACGGATAAAATTGCTTCTATTTCACATGATATGTCTGTTCATAAGACCATGTTCATTAAACCTATCATGTCTCATACTCAATCTATTTGTAAGGGTAAAGGGGATAATCAATCTATACCTACTTGTCATCCCTGTGGTATTGTTGGTCATATTCGTCCAAACTGTTTCCAAATTAGGTCTCAGAAACCTTGGGAGAAAACCCTTATCCCTAGGAAAGATGAACCAGGTTTTGAAGAACAAGTTAAAGTGTTAAGTGATCAAATGAAACTCATTAGTGAGAAGTTAGCATACCTCACCCCTAATGAGCAAAGATCTGTCCTGGTTAATAATCAAAAAGCTTCCAAACAAGTCTGGGTCAAAAAGGAAGATAATCTGTGTTTAGTTTCTCATACTGCACTAAAAATTCTTGATACTTGTTTGTGGTATTTGGATAGTGGTTGTTCTAAACACATGACAGGTGATAAGACTTTGCTAAAAGAAGTTCAGATGGGCAAAGGTGGGTGAATCACCTATGGAGATGGGAGTCAATCCAGAGTCATTGGTAAAGGGATCATCGACATTCCAGGTCTCGAAACATCTCAAGAAGCTCTGTATGTAGAAGGGCTCAAGGCAAATCTCCTCAGCATCAGCCAGTTTTGTGATAATGACTTGGTGGTGCAATTCTCCAAGAAGGAATGCAATATATTTGACAGCAGTGGCAGATGGCTCATGGGAGGAGAAAGAACTGCTGACAATTGTTACGGCCTTCCTGGTCTGGCTGCAGATCCTCAGATTTTCTGCAACAAAGCACCATAGATGACAGTGAGCTATGGCACCAGAGGTTAGGGCATCTCAATTTCTTCGATATGTTGAAAATTGCAGGCAAAGATATTGTTAAAGGCCTACCCAAGATGGATTAGACTGAAAAAGGAATCTATGGTCCGTGTCAACTAGGGAAACAGACTCGAGCAGCCCATAAGAAGACCTCAGGTATTCTAACTTCCAAAAATTTGGAATTACTGCACATGGATCTCATGGCTCCCACTAGAACTGCTAGTCTAGGTGGGAAAAATCTGATGCCTTTGATACAGCTCAACATTTGTTCAAGAAGATTCAGGTTGAACAAAATTGCCAGATTGTGAGAATCAACAGTGATCATGGAAGAGAATTTGAAAATTCCAAGTTTGAAGAATTCTGTCGCTCATATGGAATCAAGCAGGAATTTTCTTCTCCTATCACTCCTCAGCAGAATGGAGTTGTTGAAAGGAAGAACAGGGTAATTCAGGAGATGGCTCGTGTGATGATCCACTCAAAAAATCTTGCTCAACACTTCTGGGGAGAAGCTGTAAACACTGCTTGTCATATCATCAACAGGGTCTATCTTAGGCCGGAAACAAACAAGACTCCCTATGAAATTTGGCGAGGTAAGAAACCCATAGTGATGTATTTTAAAACTTTTGGAAGTAAATGTTATATACTTCGTGACAGGGAAAATCTGGGGAAATTTGACACCAAGAGTGATGAAGGTATATTCTTGGGATATTCCACAAACAGTCGTGCTTACAGAGTCTTCAACAAAAGAACAGAGACTATGATGGAATCGATAAATGTAGTAGTTGATGATGAAGAAGTTCAGAGACCTATCAGCAAGGAGGAAAAACAGCTCGATTCAGCTGAGTCTTCAGTAGCCCCAACTGATATCATTAATCCTTCTTCAAAGGAGTCTCCAGATGAATCTCCTTCTTCTCCCACGACTTCGGATACCACTCCTACTACCTCCGAAGATGAGGACACTCTTGCTAATCCTCTTAAGCGATCATGGGTGAAGCATAATCATCCTCCTCAACAACTGCTTGGGAACGTAGATGAAAGGCGTAGGCTGAGAAGCAGAGTCATTCAGCCCACCAGTGAAGTAGCCAATCAAGTCTCTTACAACTGCTATCTAGCTCAGACAGAGACCAAGAAAGTTGATGAAGCCCTACAAGATGAAGGCTGGGTCTTTGCAATGCATGATGAGCTCCATTAGTTCACCAGAAATGATGTCTGGACCTTGGTTCCCCGTCCTGCAGAACAGAATATTATTGGTACCAAATGGATTTTCAAGAATAAAACAGATGAACATGGTACTGTGGTTCGGAATAAAGCCCGTCTTGTTGCACAAGGATATACTCAGATAGAGGGAGTAGACTTTGATGAAACCTTTGCCCCTGTTGCCAGGTTAGAGTCTATCAGAATTCTTCTCTCTATTGCTTGTCATCTTGACTTCAAGTTATATCAGATGGATGTAAAGAGTGCATTCTTAAATGGAGTTCTGCAAGAAGTTTATGTAGAATAGCCGAAGGGTTTTCAAGACCCTCATCATCCCCATCACGTGTACAAGTTGAAAAAGGCACTATATGGGCTTAAGCAGGCCCCTCGAGTATGGTATGAGCGTCTCACCACTTATCACCTGGCCAAGGGATTCACAAGGGGACAAGCTGATCGAACTCTGTTTATCAGACAACAAGGTACTCACAAACTCATCGCTCAAATTTATGTTGATGACATTATTTTTGGAGCTACTTTGGACTCTCTTGCCCATGAGTTCTCTGAGGAAATGAAGCAGGAATTTGAGATGAGCATGATTGGTGAGCTGAACTACTTCCTTGGCCTTCAAGTTAAGCAAACTGCTGAAGGCATCTTCATTTCTCAGTCTAAGTATGCTAGGGATCTGGTCAAACGATTTGGGTTGGATGGAAAAAGTCGTGCTTGCACTCCCATGAGCACCAGTGTCAAGATCAGTAGTGATCTTGTAGGCAAATCTGTTGATCCATCCCTTTACAGGAGTATGATAGGGAGCCTCCTGTATCTTACAGCCAGCCGACCAGACATTGCTTTCAGTGTGGGTGTTTGTGCTCGTTTCCAAGCAAATCCTAAGGAATCTCACCTCACTGCTGTTAAGCGTATCATCAGGTATGTAAATGATACCCTTTCTTATGGCATATGGTATTCTAGAGAAACAAATCTTGTTGTTGCAGGATACTCTGATGCAGATTGGGCTGGAAATGCTGATGATAGAAAAAGTACCTCTGGTGGATGCTTCTATGTGGGGAACAATCTGGTAGCTTGGATGAGCAAGAAACAAGCGTCTATTTCTCTCTCCACTGCTGAGGCTGAGTATATTACTGCGGGTAGCTGCTGCACTCAATTATTATGGATGAAGACGCTGCTAGGGGACAACGGATTCACTCAAGATACTATGATTATCAACTGTGATAATACTAGTGCGATTAATATCTCAAAGAATCCCGTTCAGCACCCTCGGACCAAGCACATCAACATCAGACATCACTTTTACGTGATCTTGTGGAATCTGAGTTGGTTTCTCTCTCATTCATTCCCACTGAAAATCAATTGGCTGACATACTTACCAAACCTCTAGATGGTAGCAGGTTTGAGTCTCTTCGTAAAGCCATTGGTGTGTGTGCCATGTCCTAGACATGATGTTCCATGCTAGGATGAATTCTTTGTCCTATGATAGCATGATGTTGTAATTAAAAAAAATATAAAAAAAAAGAAGGGGGGAGGGGAGTCTTCGTAGCAGGGTAAGTCTTTCAAAAGGTATGTCAGCTATTTCATGTATTCTTTCTGGTTTACTAGTCTGTTGAGCATTGATATTATGTTTACATGTGGGTGAAAACATCAGTCTGACATGTACAAAATTTTTTCCCTGCTCATTGTTTTGTAGTCGCTTATCTCATGTGATGACCTCATGCACTATCCTAGACTCCCCAAAGGTGCGTATTTTTCCTTCTCTGACTATTTGCTTCTAGAATTTCTAAATAAGAGAAGAGGTTTGTGATAAGATGGTCAAATTGACCACAGGCTAGTTGAACCTAGGATCTATAAATTCTGGCATTTCCTCTAGCTTACAGCACCATAAGAATTGAGCAGTTATTCGTATGAATTTTGTGCTTTAAAATTGTCTATTCACTGCTTCTGTACTGAATTTGCAATATACCTTGCCCTCTATGAGCAAGTAAAAAAATTTATCTTGTCCATCATGGTACAAGTAAAACAATTCGGTGCTGTATCTCAGGGGGAGTGTATCAGATGAGGATGGCTAGGCCCTAGTAAGAGTAAGGTTTGACTTTTGGCTAATCTGTCACGGATTCTCTCTCTTCTTTAGGAAATCCGGTTGCTCTTGTCATGATCTTTCAAACCTTGTGGGTTCAGTCTTCACACACACACACACGCATTGCATGAGTTGAGCAGGTTATCTTCATTATTTTGGCAGGGTAACTATTGTTTCTGTTATACTGGTCTATCATCTCCATGTTCTCATAATTCTGACTTGCTCTATGACTAGTTTTTCAGACAGAAATACATGCGTGTGCTACAATACTTGTGAAGGCCCTTACTTTGCTGCTTTCTCCCTCTTCAGCAATTTTTCAGTCTCTATTTTTGATAACTGTTGAACTTATATTACTCTGTTTCCCAGGTCCTTCTGAGACCGTTAGGGGGAGTAATTTTTATGACAGTTAGTTTTTATTACTCTGTTTTACCCTTTGTCCCATTGTGACAAAAATGGGGGAGTAATTTTTATTTTGGACCGGGAATGTATTTCCAAACCGGTCAAGTGATTTTTGTCCCAGAATGGCCAAATGGGGAGTTTGTTAGTATTTTGGCCTCATTCTGTGTTTGGACAAAATCACTTAAGTGTAAAGATGCTATAAACAGGGATCCCACTATTTAGAGTCTACAAGTCAGAAGAATTCAAGTTCCCTGTCAGCCGTCCGGACGATCGAGCCATCCCGTCCGGACGCCCATCTGTCCACTGTTCCATCCGTCCGGACGATGTGTCATCCCGTCTGGACGCCAGACAGACCAGCATCATCCGTCCGGACGAAGTGTTCATTCCGTCCAGGCTCCATACTGTATCCAGAAGTTTCTGTGCCAGCTTGCATCCGTCCGGACGTTTCAGCAGCACGTCCTGACGCCTCTCAGTACTCGATCAGTTTCTGATTTCTTTCCAAGTTCCATGAAAGGGAAGATCAATCAACCGTCCGGACGATGTGGTATCCCGTCCGGACGCGCGTGCATCAAAGAAGGATATTGCCGATTCGACTTCAATCGTCCGGACGACTGCCTATCATGGTCCGGACGCGCGTATTACCAATATGGAAATTGCGTGTTGAAGAATAGCCGTCCGGACGCTCATCCCCCATGGTCCGGACGTTCGAAAGCCTTATAAGGAAATTACTTGCAGCGGACGTGCGACCGTCTGGACGATGTGCCATCCCGTCCGGACGATGCCCTTAAACTGGAAAGATTTTCCCGCGAATTTTTTGGAAAATCTCGTCGCACAGTTGTCCGTCTGGACGGCCCATGTCCACCGTTCGGACGGTGCCCAGGTATATTTTGCCTGATGCTCATTTGAGCCCCCAGCCTATAAATAGAGGCCCCTGGGCACTGAGAACTGCAAGAATTCGGTATTGAATTCCACAACTACTCAAAGACATGATATTTCCTCTGAAGCCCTTTTCAAGTGTGCTGTTGCTGTGCTACAATTGAAGTCTATCTTAGAGGTCGGCTCTAAGGTAAGGAGTTTCATTGAAGACCCCTTCAGGTAGGAGAACCTGGTTGGGAAGCGTTCGTGTTGGGTTACACGTCAGAGATCAAGATACGACCACTGCATTGGGTATATGTGAGTGTTACTGTCTTGTATCTAGCTTTGTCTTATGAATAGTGGAATTCCTGGGTTTGGCTGCCCCGGAGTGGTTTTTCTCTTGATTGAGTTTCCACTTCTTCAACAAAAATCTCTGTGTCATTTACTTTCCGCTGTGCTTATTTTTGTTGACACTTTGTGCACACACACTTGTTGTTTAAATTAGAAGTCATTTCTATTTTCACCTAGTTTTTGGGTAATTTGTTTAAATGGTGGTTTTAGTTGTCTAACCCTAAGTAAACCTTATGGGTTAATGTTATTTGTGTTGGGTTAGTGTTTATTGTGGTTGGGCTAGTGTTTATTTTTATGGGTAGTTAATTGGAAACCCTAGAAATTCTATGGGATTTTCCCTGGGTCTAGTTCTTGAGTAATTTAAGAGCTAAGTATTGGTCTAATATTAGAAAAAAAAAATGCTAAATATTGTGCAATGTGTTAATTTACAGTGGCACATTACAAGGCATTATCTAGGAAACCTAATTGAGCTTGTTGTTCGTGCAACCAATGTGAGTATCCTACTCACTGAGAAAATGTTACTATGCTTTAAGTATTTTATAGAAATGAAATGATATGTTGTTTTCTTATCGAACCGACAATACATTGAATATGTGTTTGAATGATTTAAATTACTTCAAGTATGTTGGGCTATGACAATGATGTTCAAGTGTTTCGAGATATATGATTTGATGAGTTTAATGCCTGCTGTGGTTGAAATTTAAATTATGCAAATTGTTTGAGAAAATGACATGTTGAATTGTTTATGTTTTACTAGGAAAGCATGTGTTAAAAGACATGATCATAAAATTAAATGTATAGTATTTGAGCATGAACATGAACTGACAATCCTTAAGTGGGGGAATCACGCCCACAGTACCTGGCGAATATTATTGGGGGAATCAAGCCCCATTGTATTTGACAGGGAATAACGGGAGAATCATGTCCCATGGTAATCAGATAACAGAACAAGAAATAGAAACAGAGAGAGAATGACGATATGCATGCATAGCATTATTTAATGGGAAGTGTATAAGTTGTTTTCATGATATGTAGTAGTTTTTATGCTTGACGTATCTATATGCCTATGAGGCTGATGAGAATAGTGCATATGTATATGTTTACGGTTGGATTGCATTGATTTAAAGGCATTGAGCTTCAATATGCTTAGATGTTTATACTACCAGATTGGGTAATGCAAGTGTCTTCGAGTAGGTAGGCAGACTGCCATTTGGTACGAAGTTGTAATGCATTTCGACATGGAGTTACCTACATTTAAAAATGTTGGATCTTTGTATAGCTGAGCAAGATGCCATTATTTTGAGCTTCAATATACTTAGATGTTTACGCTACTAGAATGGGTAATGCAAGTGTCTTCGAGTAGGTAGGTGGACTATCATTTGTTCGGCATGAAGCTGTAATGTACTTAGACATAGAGTTACCTATAATTGGGAACGTTGGGTCTCTATATAGCTGAGCTACCGATTATAAAAGTATTATATTGTAGACAGGTTTATATGTAGATGCTTCCAAGGTGAGATGATTGGAACTTCTGCATATGTTCACAGCTACATAGTATGCTTTCAAGTATTTCTTCAATGTCGGTGCTTATTGTATCAGCTACATATGTTTTCAAGAAACAGATGTTTTATAAAAATGAGTAGCTGTTATTGTAAACGTAAGACAAAAGGAAAGTCGGTTCTTTGCAAAAACCAAGTGATTATTATACTACTGAGGTCTCGGTATTATGTACTGAGACGGTGAACTCATTATTTCACCTTTACGAACGTGGTTAACTCCACAACCGTGTAGATGTTGATGCTTTGACTACAAGTTCCGCAGATGTAGATGATAACTAGTTTGCTTAGCGTATGGGATGCTATGATTGGAGCACGTCGCGACATTCATATGTCACGGACTCGTGGGTAGTCTGCATTTTGTAGTTGTATTGTATATGGCTCGTGTCCTATGTGACACTTGTATTTTGTAGAACCATCCTTTATTATGTAATTAAAGTATTATCATATTAAAGCCTTAAATAGATAGACATATTAATGGCTCTCTTGTTGTAAACATATATGTATTTATAGATGTGTTTCCGCTATTGATATGTGTTTCGCTGTACATTGATTATGTTATCCGTTGCATAGATGTAACTTTGATTATCAGGTACATATTATGAGACGTGTACCATATGTTGGCTGAGTGACGTGTTTAAAAAAAAAAGGGTCGTCACAAATTCGCTAGATTTGTTACCTCCCATCACTAGATTTATTACCTCCCAACCTAACCCCCAGCCTAACCCTTAGCTAACTCCCAAGAACAATATCTTATGCTGCTGGAAATCCAATTGTCCCAGATATCCCAAGCCATATAAACCTCCTACTCCAGCAGAATTTTGAACTAATGAAGCATTACCAATATTGCTTGATCCAAAACACAGAACACCCTAATCACAGCCACCTAAGCTGCCTCTGGGGTAGAACCTAGAGGCTAGCAGCGGAGATTGTAAGAGCAGCATCAGAAATCATGCTAAGAGGAAGTCACCAACAAGTCAAAAAAAAAAAAAAAAAGAAAATATGCATAAGAGGAGGTCACCAAGGCGGTCAAAGACAAGCACTCCACAACCATTGACAATATCCTCCAGGTAACAAATCTCACCATCACGATGGAGGTCATGGAGTTGGTGCTCCCCCCGAAGTTCAAAGTTCCCTAAATCTACATGTATGATGGGTCTAAGGATCCAATGCACCACATCGTAACGTACAAGGCTCAAATACATCTTCAGCGAACCCCAGACAAAATTATGCACCAATCCTTCTCGCTCACGCTAAAGGGACTTGCATGTAACGTCCCCAAATTATTTGACTGGTAAATAGGTTTGGAATGTTACCTCTATATTGTTATGGTTTGTACCCTAAAACCTAACATTATTAATCTATTCATAAAATTTTTTATTGGGATAACTTTACAAAAGGGTATTAAATTATAGACGTTTTAGACGGAAGCCTACCAAACTAGCAAAGGTTTCAAACTAGGGTAGCCCAGTATCCAAACCTCTCATTTAAGGGTATTCCGTCAGGATTCACTGTTAATCTTGATGAAAATCCATCACGTGCGATGCATGTGATTTTTATTTTTTAAACTTCCCATTATGCCCCTCAATTCCTCTCTCTCTCTCTCTGCGTGTTGGCCGATCAACATAATGTCAAAAAGTCCTATAGTGCTAGGAACTCTAGGTCAGAATGATCTTTTCCCTCCTCATTTCTGGGTCAAAAAGTCCTATAGGCATTTTAATTTTGTTTTATTCAAGGAAGCTTTGATTTTGTTTGATGCAATTCTTTTCCTTATTTTATTTCAGCAATCTTTTCTTCTTTCTTTAGTGTTTGTTTCATTTTATTATTGAGCTTAACATAGTATCTTAAATGCTTTTCTTTAGTTTTTCCTTTCCAATTCCTTGTTCTTCATTGTTTAATTTATAGTTTGGTTTCTTTTTACATAGATTAAAATAAGTGTTGTTTTACATGAAAAATAGATGACTTCTATTTTAACCGTGTATGTGTGCACAATGTGTTAACAAAATAATATAAATGCAGAATTTAAAAGACACAAGTATTTTGTTAACGAAGTGAAAACTCAATTATGTGAAAAACCACTCGGGGCAGCGAAACCCAAGATATCCACTATTCAGAAGACGAAGCTAGTTACAAAGCAGTAGCACTCACATACCCTTATGCAGTGGTCGTACCTTGAACTCTGACGTGTAACCCAACATGAACGTCTCCCAACCAAGTCTCTTACTTGAATGGGTCTTCAATGGAATCATTTACCTTAGGGCCAACCCCTAAGATAGACTTTAGTTCAGCATAGCAACAGTACACAATAGCAACGGCTTGAGAGAGATTGATTCAGCACAACAACTCTAAAATATAACTTTTTAAACTCTACGGAATCCAATACAGAATTCATACAATTCTCAAGCCTAGAGGCCTCTATTTATAGGCTATAGGAGGTCTAAGTCGCATCAAATACGATTTTCCCTAGGCGTGTCCGGACGGTAGCTGAGGGTGTTTGGATGGACAACTGTGCGATCGGCTTTCCAAATTCCCTGAAATTCTTTCCTGAATTGTGCTGCGTCCGGACGGTGTTGTGCTAGGGTCCGGACGATTGCACTTCAGCTGCACGCAATTTCCATATATGAAGCTTGAGCGTCCGAACCATGAAGACTGTCGTCTGGACAGTTGAACTTTGAGTGCACGACTTGCCTTATGAATGAGCGCGTCCAGACGGGAGCACACATCATCCGGACAGTTGCAGCTGTCTTCCCATATCTGTGTTTTTGGAAAGAAATCCATAGCTGGTCGAACACTAAACGGTGTCTAGACGTGTTGCTGAGGCGTCCGGACGGATGCAACTAGGAACAGTTCGAAGCTTCTTGACACAGAGGAAGGTCCGGACGAAATGTCCTCATCGTTCGGACAGATGATGCTTGGACAATTGAGCTTCCGGACGATATAACACATGATCCAGACGGTTGCAAGGGAACTGTACTAATTGCTTTGAATTCTGCACATAGTCTTCTTTGAAGCTCAAAACTGAAGTGTAGACTCCGAATAAAATAGCATCCCTGTATAATAAGCGTCATTACATAGAAGTGATTTTGTCCAACAGAATGTAGCCAATCACAAACTAACATTACATATTGTTGCTAGAAATAAGTTTGAATTGTAGTTTCTAATTCCTCTTAAAGAAATAGATTCTTCTTCTTCCATAAGAGAATCCCATTTCTTCAGGAGTAGCTAAATTAATTATAGGGTATTGATGGAACTCCGTCCGATTACCGTGGCTTGATTATGTCATTCTTTGGATTTTTATATATGTGTAATGATTACATAGCTTAGAGGTTTGCAAAACTCTGGTGAAATGTGAAAAATGAAAATTGACTTCTAATATAAAGCAAGTGTGTGTGTGCACAATGTGTTAACAAAATAATGTGGAAAATAAAATAACACAAGATTTTTGTTAACAAAGTGGAAACTCAAGATGAGAAAAACCACTCCGGGGCAGCCAAACCCATGATATCCACTATTCAGAAGACAAGACTAGATACAAAGTAGTAACACTCACATACCCCTGATGCAGTGGTCGTACCTTGCTCTCTAACATGTAACCCAACACGAACGCCTCCCAACCAGGTCTCCTACATGAAGGGGTCTTCAATGGAATCCTTTACCTTAGAGCCAACCTCTAAGATAGACTTCAGTTTAAGCGCAGCAACAACACACACAACAACGGCTTCAGAGAGATCAACTCAGCTCAATAGACTCACAATATACCTTTCTAAGCACTAATGGAATTCAATACCGAATTCTTGTAGTTCTTAAGCCAATGGGCCTCTATTTATAGGCTAACAGTTCAAATGAGCGTCTGGCTTGATAAAACTGGGCGCCGTCCAGATGGTTGTCATAGGCCGTCCGGACGGACAACTGTGCGACCAAAATTCCAAAACTTTCGCTGAAAATCTTTCCTGTTTAAGAGCCTCGTTCGGACGGTGTTGCCCTGTTGTTCGGACGGTCGCACGTTCGCTGCAACTAATTTTCATATATAGAGGCTTCGCACTTTTGGACCAGAAGGATGGCCGTCCAGACAGTTGATCTGATGCACACAATTTCCATATTTGATACACGAGCGCCAGGACCATGATGACTGGCGTCCGGACGTCTAGATTTCAATTGCGATACTTGCCTTATAGATGAGCGCATCCGGACAGAAATCCACGTTGTCCGGACGGTTGCAGCAATCTTCCCATATCTGTGTTTTGGAAAGAAATCCTGATGCTTGATCGAACACTAAGAGTCGTCCGGACGGGCTGCTGAATTGTCTAAATGGATGCATCCTGGAGCAGTTCGAAGCTTCTCGACATAGAGGAAGGTCCAGACGGAAATCCACGTCGTCCGGACAGATGATGCTTTAGTTTGATGTGCATCCGGAAGGTATGACACGTCGTCCAGACGGTTGGCAGGGAACCGAATTTTCTGACTTGCAAACTGTACAGAATCTTCTGGAAAAACTTCTGAATAACGGAATCCTTGTTAAAAAGCATCTTTACAAAGGAGTGATTTTGTCCAACAGATAGTGGCCAATTACAAATTAACAAACTCCCCCTTTGGCCATTCTGGGACAAAAATCACTTGACCGGTTAAAAATAAGTTTGTTAGTTTGTAATTGGCCACATTCTGTTGAACAAAATCACTTATTTGTAATGATGCTTTTTAACAGGGATTCCGCTATTCAGAAGTGTTTCTAGAAGATTCTGCACAGTTTGCAAGTCAGAAAATTTGGTTCCCTGCTAGACGTCCGGACGACGTGTCATACCGTCCAGACGCCCAGCTGTCCAAAGCACTAGCCGTCCGAACGACGTGTCATACCATTGGAACGCACATCAGACTAAAGCATCATCCGTCCGGACGATGTGGATTTCCGTCTGGACCTTCCTCTGTGTCGAGAAGCTTGGAATTGCTCCAGCTTGCATCCATCCGGACGACTCTCAGTGTTCGATCAAGCTTCAGGATTTCTTTCCAAAACACAGATATGGGAAGATTGCTGTAACCGTCTGGACGACGTGGATTTCCGTCCGGACGCGCTCATCCATAAGGCAAGTATCGCAAATCAAATCCAGACTTCTAGACGCCAATCATCATGGTCCAGACGCGCGTGTATCAAATATGGAAATTGCGTGCATCATATCAACCGTCCGGACGACCATCCTCCTGGTTTGGAAGCGCGAAGCCTCTATATGAAAATTACTTGCAGTGAACGTGAGACCGTCCGGATGACAGGGCAACACCGTCCGGACGTGGCTCTCAAACAGGAAAGATTTTCAATGAAATTTTCAGAATTTCGGTCGCACAGTTGTCCGTCCGGACGGCGCCCAGTTTTATCAAGCCAGATGCTCATTTGAACTATCAGCCTATAAATAGGGGCCCCTTGGCTTGAGAAATGCAAGAATTTGTTATTGAATTCCACTAGTGCCTAGGGAGCTATATTGTGAGTTTATTGAGCTGAGTTGATCTCTCTGAAGCCGTTGCTGTGTGTACTGTTGCTGCACTGCAACTGAAGTCTATCTTAGGGGTTGGCCCTAAGGTAAAGGATTCCATTGAAGACCCCTTCAGGTAGGAGACCTGGCTGGGAGGCCTTCGTGTTGGTTTACACGTTAGAGAGCAAGGTACAACCACTGCATCAGGGGTATGTGAGTGTTACTACTTTGTATTTAGTCTTGTCTTCTGAATAGTGGATATGCTGGGTTTGGCTGCCTCGTAGTGGTTTTTCTCATCTTGAGTTTCCACTTCGTTAACAAAAATCTTATGTTATTTTATTTTCCGCATTATTTTGTTAACACATTGTGCACACACACACACTTGCTTTATATTAGAAGTCAATTTTCATTTTTCAATTGGTATCAAAGCTTGGTACACTTTTTTAAGATTTATTTCTTGAGTGTTATCTTTTTGACTTCTATCTAAAAATGTCTCAATCTTTTAATACTGTTCCTGCCTTTGGTACGAACTATGGCTATTGCAAGGCTTGTATGCGTTTCTTTTTAAAATCTATTGACTGTTGGAGTATTGTTGAAACTGGTTGGACTAAACTAGCGGATGCAGCACTCGAACTAGTCCACAGAAAAATGCACGCCTTTCAAATGATAAAGCTCTCCATGCTCTAGGTCAAGCACTTTCACAGTTTGAATTTGCAAAAATTTCAAACTGTGAATCTGCTCAAGAAGCGTGGCAAATCCTGGAGACAACATATGAAGGCACCAAACTGGTAAAATCTGCCAAACTTCAAATGTTGATTTCCAGATTTGAAGAAATTAAGATGTTGGAAGAAGAGACATTTGGAGAGTTTTACTCCAAAATGAGTGACCTAAGAAACTCCATGGTGAGTCTTGGGAAGCCCGTCTCGGATGTAATACTCATCCGAAAAATTCTAAGATCTTTTCCGAAGCGTTTTAGGATCAAGGTAACTACAATTGAAGAAAGAAAAGATCTAGAAGAAATGAAGATTGAAGAGTTGGTGGGATCTCTTCAAACTTATGAGCTGTCCCTGCCCCCAATCAAGAAACCAAAGACCATTGCCCTGAAGGCTTCCAAGAAAAAGGTAGAAGCCTCATCTGGAGATGACTTTGAGGAGGAAGAAAAAGCTGTGGCTAGGCTGGCCAAAAATTTCAGAAGACTAATGAGAGATGACCAATCCAAGAAGAAGTTTTCTGAAAAGATGAAGAAAGCTCCTAGAGAAGCTGAACCTAAGGAAGAAGAAAAGAAGGATCCCAGAGGTCCAAGATGTTTTGAATGCTCGAGATTTGGGTACATACGGGCTGATTGTGGGAACCTCAAGAAGGACAAGGGGAAGGCTTACAATGTGACTCTCAATGATGAGTCAGAAGAAGAAGCTCCTGAGTCTAAAAAATTTCTAACATTTGTGGCTCCACTTGTTGAAGAAGAGGACTCTTATTACTCGGAGCATAGTGATAATGGGGATGAATTGAATGAGGCGTACAAAACACTCTATGTAGAGTACGAAAAGCTGAGGGAAGGACGTAAGCAGCACCTTCATGATCTAAACAGTTTACAGATTGAGAAGAGTTCATTGCTGCTCAGAATTCAAGAGCTCAAGGAAAAGCTACTAGAGACGCAGCTCCAATTAGAAAGAGTCACTGATGAAAAGCTGACTCGCATGCTGTCCATTCAGAAGAGCCCAACCGACAAGACTAGTCTCGGGTATATAGCTCCTCCCACTGACACTCCCTCTACTTCCAAGACTGTATTTGTCAAACCTGCAGTCCCAAAGCCTCCGCCCATTGCTGAAGATAAAGGGAAGGACAAGATTAATGATGATGTTCCAGGCACTCAGAAGCCTCATTCCATCAGAAGATCTCCTATATGCCATCACTGCGGTCTAAGTGGGCATGTCCGACCCCAGTGCTCCCTCCTTAAAGCACAAAAGGTGAAGGCCAAGAAAGAAGTGCCCAGACAAGCTAATCATGGCACTAGACCTCTGACCCAGCATCAGACTCCATGGTATCAAGCTCCTCAAATTTTTCTTTGTGACCTAACAAGAATATTTTTGGATTATCTTTGGCAAATCTTATTGGTCTCTTTTGCAGAATCATGTCTACAGGCAGTCCACAGCGCAGAGTTCTCCAGAGGACAGAGGAAGATAGAGCAGCCCTTCGAGCTAAGATCATGGATCGACCTGTTATTGCTGAGAGGAATGTGATCTGTTCCGACATTATGGTGGCTCCTCTGGATAGTATCCATGACACTATCTAGACATATCATTGGGGATATCTTCACAGCTGCGCCCGTGTTGTTTACACCAGGCTAGTTAGACTTTTCTATGCCAACCTCCAGGTGGTGCAGGACAATGACTGCGGGTTGGTACTTCAGTCCACTATTGGCGGGCATATTATCACTGTTGATCCCCAGATCATCAGTCAATTCATATGAGTTCTTGTTCTTTAGTTGTCTGCGAGCCCTTACAATAAGGTGGTACTGCCTCCATCTATGGATGATCTTCGTGAGTTTTTTCACACAGTTCCACAGGGAGAGGAGCGCGCCACCCCCATAAGGATCCACTCCCTATCCGCCCCTCATCGCATGTTGGCCAAGATTGTTCAGCACAACCTATGGCCAGTTGTCAGGCACAGTGACCTGATTTTGAAGAGGGCCCAGTTCGTCTATGCCATTCATCTTCGCTTGCCCTTCTGCCTGTGCAAGCATATTTTGGGCATTATTCTAGAAGCCTATGATGAAAGCAATATCGGTCTTCCATTCGGTTGCCTGCTCACATAGATTATACTACAGTCAGGCATCAGTATTGCTGGTGAGCCGAAGATTAAGATCCAGGATCCACTCAGCAAGCAGACGCTGATGAAGTCAAATGCTCAGCTGCGGAGAGATGATCCGGATGACGATGATGTGCCCCCGCCTCCTCCTATTCCTGTAGGCATACCGAGTGTGGCTTCCTCTTCTCAGACTATCCCGCCATCCTAGCCGGAAGTCAGCTATTCTCAGATCATGGAGGCATTGGCCGCTATTCAGGGGGGCATGAGCTCCATGCAGCTCTCCATGACATCCATGCAGCAGTCAATCTCTACCATGCAGCAGGAAGTTCACTCCATTAACCTCTGGGTAGAACAGAACCAACCGGACCTTCGAGAGTGCCTCAAGTTCCATCATCCTTCCAGCAATGACGCTGAGGATGATGCGCCGATGGCCGAGGATGCTTGAGTTTTTTTGTTTTGTTTTGTAGTTATCTTATTTGTTGTTGAGACAGTTGATTTATATTTGGCTACTCTTGTTAAACTCCTGGATTATATTACTCTGTTTACCCTGGTTCTTCTGAGACCTTTAGGGGGAGTAATTTTTGTTGTGGTTGATTTTTATTACTCTGTTTTACCCTTTATCCCTTTGTGACAAAAAAGGGGAGTAATTTTTATTTTTCGACCGAGATTGTATTTTTAACCGGTCAAGTGATTTTTGTCCCATAATGGCCAAAGGGGGAGTTTGTTAGTTTGTAATTGGCCACATTCTGTTGGACAAAATCACTTCTTTGTAATGATGCTTTTTAACAGGGATTCCGCTATTCAGAAGTGTTTCCAGAAGATTCTGCACAGTTTGCAAGTCAGAAAATTCGGTTCCCTGCCAGCCGTCCTGACGACGTGTCATACCATCCGGACGCCCAGCTGTCCAAAGCACCAGCCGTCCGGACTACGTGTCATACCGTCTGAACGCACATCAGACTAAAGCATCATCTGTCCGGACCTTCCTCTATGTCTAAAAGCTTCGAACTGCTCCAGCTTGCATCCGTCTAGACGATTCAGCAGCCCGTCCGGACGACCCTCAGTGTTCGATCAAGCTTCAGGATTTCTTTCCAAAACACAGATTTGGGAAGATTGTTGCAACCGTCCGGACGACGTGGATTTTCCTCCGAACACGCTCATCCATAAGGCAAGTATCGCAATTCAAATCTAGACGTCCAAATGCCAGTCATCATGGTCTGGACGCTCGTGTATCAAATATGGAAATTTCGTGCATCAGATCAACCGTTCGGACGACCATCCTCCTGGTTCTGACACCCGAAGCCTCTATATGGAAATTACTTGCAGTTAACGTGCGACCGTCCGGACGACAGGGCAACACCGTCCGGACGAGGGCTCTCAAACAAGAAAGATTTTCAGCGAAATTTTCAAAATTTCGGTCGTACAGTTGTCCGTCTGGACGGCCTATGATCACCATCCAGGCGTCGCCTAGTTTTATCAAGCCAAATGCTCATTTGTACTGTCAGCCTATAAATAGGGGCCCTTAGGCTTGAGAACTGTAAGAATTCGGTATTTAATTCCACTAGTGCTTAGAGAGCTATATTGTGAGTCTATTGAGCTGAGTTGATCTCACTGAAGCCGTTGCTGCGCTTAAACTGAAGTCTGTCTTAGGGGTTGGCCATAAGGTAAAGGATTCCATTGAAGAACCCTTTTAGGTAGGAGACCTGGTTGGGAGGCGTTCGTGTTGGGTTACACGTTAGAGAGAAAAGTACGACCACTGCATCAGGGGTATGTGAGTGTTACTACTTTGTATCTAGTCTTGTCTTCTGAATAGTGGATATCTTGGGTTTGGCTGCCCCAGAGTGGTTTTTCTCATCTTGAGTATCCACTTCGTTAACAAAAATCTTGTGTTATTTTATTTTCCGCATTATTTTGTTAACACATTGTGCACACACACACTTGCTTTATATTAGAAGTCAATTTTCATTTTTCAAAACGTTCTTCAGTTCAATAATCAATCTTGAAAAGAAGGTTTTCTTGTCCATGAGAACCCTTCAATTCTTGAATGAACTCAACGTTTCCTTTTTCTGTGATTAAGGGAACGATGGCTATGTAACGATGCTCTTTGACATAATCTATGTGAACTTGATAAACAATGCTAGGGAACATGATCACTCCACATCATTTTAGTTTAAATGCTTTTTAGATGCTTTTCATTATAGTGTAATTTTTATATGGATGATCCGTGCAAAACTAAGATGGTTTATGCTTTTTCCATAGATATGTATGCTTATTAAGAGGTCTTATAGTCCATGCTAGGGAGCATACTTCATTCATAAGTAGATGTTAGTTGGATGATTAATGTGTAATTGGATAGATTATTATTACTTTTTAACTAAAGTAGTTTCATATTGAGGTCGTCATGTGACTGACAATCATAATGCGCTCGTATTATGCGTATAAAGAAAGTCCGAGATAGACATAATTTGCCATTGGTATGAGGATTGAGTGAAATCAATTCCCTATCCCTTTCATTCTATAAATCTCTCCATTTTTAATTCTCTTTAGTCCATGTTAGCTTAGTGTTAAAATAAAGCAAAATATCTTTTTAAAGTTAAATTGGACAACATCTTAAGTATTCCATAAAGCAAAATTGAAAAACATAATGACTTCTAATTTGTTCTGTGTGTGTGCACAATGTGTAACAAAATAGTGTATATGCGGAATTTAAAGAACATAAATATTTTGTTAACGAAGTGGAAACTCAATAAAGAGAAAAACTACTCCGGGCCAGCCAAAACCCCAAGAAATCCACTAAGGATAGTGTTCGAACAATGTTGCCCTGTCGTCCACATAGATGCAGTTGTTGTGACGACCCAATTTTTTATTTTTTTTTGAAAACATACAAATGAGTCATCACAGTGGCATGACTACATGTCACTAAGCCAACTCGAAGTACACATTCCTTAACATGTACCTGATATACCATAGTTACATAATATATGTAGCGGAATACAAAATCTAACTGCAGAAGTCAACATTATAATCATAAATTGTTCATTACACAGAAGAGCCTATTAATGTCTATCTGTTTAAGGCTTAAGCATAAGTTATGCATACAAAAGAAAGGCTACATCTACGTGTTACAAGTCACACTAGCCATATACTAAATACATAAAAAGGACTTAAGCATAAATTATGCATACAAAAGAATGGCTACATCTACGTGTACAAGTCACACTAACCATATACAAAATACATAAAAGGGACTATCCGAGTCCGACACTCCTACGACTCAAGCGACGTGCTTAGTCGTAGTACTCCACATAGTGTGCAACGGAGTCATCCTCCGCATCATCAATACCTGCATCCAAAAAAGCTCCATCTATACGGTTGTGGTGGTAGCCACATCCGTATAGGTGAAAGTGTGAGTTCACTGCCTCAATAAGAAGTGCGGAGGCCTCAGTAGTATAAATCTCACTAGGTATACAATATACACAAACATAATTACATGCAGGATTCAACAGCGTTATTCACAAATCATTAAGTTCACACCATAACACATTATCGAGTACAAGCCACGTTGTTCTTCACACACTTATATATTATCACGGTTTCTACTAACAATATTCCACGCATACCATAAAAATATTCCACACATCTCACATGTGCTAGCACTTCAATGCTAGGCTTACCGTCAACACCGCCCGTAAAGCTACGACCCACAGGGCATACATCTCACGTGTGCTAGCACTTCAATGCTAGGCTTACCACACAACTCACAAGTGCTAGCACTTCAATGCTAGGCTTACCGTCAACACCGCCCGTAAAGCTACGACCAGCAGGGTACACATTTCACGTGTGCTAGCACTTCAATGCTAGGCTTACCACACATCCCACAAGTGCTAGCACTTCAATGCTAGGCTTACCATCAACACTACCTGTAAAGCTACGACCCACAGGGCACACATCTCACGTGTGCTAGCACTTCAATGCTAGGCTTACCACATATCTCAGCCAAGAGTTACTACCCTCTGACCTACTACTGTGCCAGATACTACCACACTGGACTTACCATCTATCAACTACAAGTTCTCATTATACCAAATTATCTCACTATACCCCATAATTTAAAAATGCTAATCTAACCGCAATAATATTAACCCTTGGGTATTCACTTAGGGTTAATCACAAAAAACACTACTTAAATAATTATACCCAAAAGTTAGGGTTAGAGAAATCTTACCCAAAATTCACCAAACCAAAATCCAAGGTTTGGGTAGCCTCAAGCCACCTCCTAGTAGCCCAATACCTGAAAACAATAGGATTAAACTCACAATTTATGAGATTTTACCCAAAAACCCAAAAATATAAATTTAGCAATTTACCTCAAACCAACCGGTCAAAACATAGATCCACATGTGTAGATCATGTTTCCAAAGTTAGATTTGAGATTGGGAGCTTATATCTTCGTAGATTTGAAAAAAAGGCCTTAAAACCCTCCTCCTTTCTTCTCTCTTTCCTTCTTTTCTTTTTGTTTTTTGCTTTTCTACAGAGAAGGGCCGTGCGCCCTTCTCTTCCTTATCTTTTTTTTTTTTTTTTTTTTTTTCTAAATGCGCCTCACCATTTATATATATATTTTGAGGAGGGCCGAGTGGCCCTCCTTTTCTTCACGTGGGGCGCAATGTGCGCCCCACAGTTTCAGATGAAGTGCCGTACGGCCCTTCATCCTTCTTATATATATATATTTAATTATTATTATTTTTATTTATTTATTTCTTTTTTAATTTTATTTTCTTTGTATTTTTAATAACATTAAATTAACTGCTATCAATTATTTACCTAAATTTTGTATTTTAATTACTACCAAGTATCTCGAACGTTACAGTTGTCTTCCCACATCTATGTCTAAGAAGGAAATCCGATTTCTTGTCGAACACTGATGAGAGTCCGGACGCGTTGCTGAGACGTCCGGACGGATGCAACCATGAACAGTTCAAAACTTCTGGACATTGATTCGGACTGTATTGCCACGTTGTCAGGACGAATGTTGCTAGTTGACGAGCGTTCGAACGCTTCACTAGGCCGTCTGGACGGAAACATGGGATCCGACTTCTCTAAGTTGGAATATGCACAAAATCTTCCTTAAACACTTGAAACAACTTTTTTGAAATGCTTTGAAGACTCTGAAATATACGACATCCCTGATAAAATAACACCATTACATGATAGAAATTTTGTCAACAGAATGCAGTCAATAAAAAACTACCAAAAAAAACATACACAATCCTTGTGGTTCCGCACCCTCACTATAGTACAAAGATTCATACTATTGCGAGTGATTTATAAATATTAAAATCCATGTAGTCATTCAAGCTGATCTAGTTTTCAAAACGAAAATCACTATTTTTAATCATCGGTGAAAACACTACCAATTGACCAACTTCTTCAGACACAATTCACTGGGTTAATGAAAGTGTAGGGCCCTCAACTAGAATTCTAAATTCTAGGACCTTGTTGATGCGCTCAGGTGCATTAACAGTCAAAAGGTTGACTACGTAGGACTTAAGTTGGATGGGGAAGCCAGGTATTGGTTGAAGGTCACTAAAGTCCTTATAGTTGAAGAGCTATGCATCGGTGTCCCAATCACTAGGATAGTGGTGTGCTGTCACAGGCAACCAAAAATAAAACCTTTACTTCTAAAAATACATGTCGTAGTCCAAGTAAGGGTCGATCTCACAGAGAGTATTTAGCCTAGTTTTATGCTACGTGAATGAGGGTGGGGGGGTTTGAGTATAACGAAAATAATTTTAAGAAGAACAATAAAGGAACAATTCAAATTAAAGTACAAATCAAAAGAACAAACATTGGCCTAAGTCAACATCCACCATCGGAATTTTACAACTAATCATCGATGCAAGTATATATCAATTCATACTTTGAATATTCACTGTTGGAACTATTTTCCAATCTCTACTTAGTCGCAGTTAATTTGAAAACAAGCGCTCTAATTAACCCTAACTACTAAACAACCCAAGACAAGCGCTAAAGGTTTAATCTAGTAGCAGCCTTAAGAATTAGAGAGATCGATGAAGCGAAACAACACAAGCACAGGCGGTTACATTTAATTTCGTCGGGAATTCTTCCTAAGATCTAATAATTTCTAACGTAGCAAATCATTAAATCTTAGTTGCTTCACAAAGTAGAGGTGAAAAATTAAAATGACTTCTAATATAAACAAGTGTGTGCAAAGATGTGTGCAACAAAATATCAACAAACGAAAAAAAAGGAGCCAGATATTTTGTCGACGAAGTAGAAACTCAGTCAAGAGAAAAACCACTCCGGGGCAGCCAAACCTAGGATATCCACCATTCAGAAGACAAGACTAATTACAAAGTAGTAGCAATCACATACCCCTGATGCAGTGATCGTACCTTGAACTCTAACGTGTAACCCGACACGAACGCTTTCCAACCAGGTCTCCTACCTGAAGGGGTCTTCAATGGAATCCTTTACCTTAGGGCCAACCCCTAAGATAGACTTCAATTCAGCACAACAACAGCACACAACAACGGCTTAAGAGAGACAAACTCAGCACAATAATTCTAAAATATAATTATCGAAGCACTAAGGAATTCAATACCGAATTCTTGCAGTTCTCAAGCCTAGAGACCACTTATTATAGGCCTGGCTTGAAAAACCTAGGCGCCGTCTGGACGGTGGACATAAGGCGTCCAAACAGACAACTTTGCGATTGGCTTTCCAAAATTTCGCTGCAATTCTTTCCTGATTTGAGCCTCGTCAGGACGGTGTTGCCCTGTTGTCCGGACGGTCGCACTTCAGCTGCACACTATTTCCATATCAAGGCTTCGTGCGTCTGGACCAAGGGATTGTTCGTCCGGACGGTTGATCAGATGCACACAATTTCCATATAAGTAGCTCGCCCGTCCGGACCATGAAGGGTAGCTTCCGGACCTCTGAATTTTGAATGCGTGACTTGTCTTATGGATGAGTGATTCCGGACGGGAATCCACATTGTCCGGATAATTGCAGCAATCTTCCCATATCTGTGTTTTGGAAGGAAATCCCATAGTTGGTCAACATTGAGTGTCGTCCAGACTTGCTGCTGAAACGTCTGGACGGATGCAAGCTGGAGCAGTTCAAAGCTTCTCGACATAGAGGAAGGTCCGGATGGAAAGTTCTCATCGTCCGGACGGATGATGCTTTGGATAGTTGTGCGTCCGGACGGTATGTCACGTCTTCCGGACGGTTGCAAGGGATCCGATTTCAATGACTTGTAGACAGTGCAGAATCTTCTAGAAGACCTCTGAATAGCTGAATCCCTGTTTAAATAGCATCATTACATAGAAGTGATTTTGTCCAACAGAATGTAGCCAAATACAAACTAACAAACTCCCATTTTGGCCATTCTGGGACAAAAATTTGACCCGCTAAAAGTACAATTCCGGTCCAAATAAAAAATTACTTCCCCTTTTTGTCACAAAAGGACAAAGGGTAAAACAGAGTAATAAGAAAACCATGCAACAATTACTCCCCCTAAATGTCTCAGGAGGACCAGGGTAAACAGAGTAATAATATCCAGGAGTTTTAAACAAGTTCAACAAAATATCCAAAAACAGAAATTATAAAGTCTCAAAATACAAAAAAAAAAAAAAAAAAAATCAGGATGCATTTGCCATCGGTGCATCGTCCTCATCATCACTGCTGGATGGATGATGATGCCTGAGACACTCTTGGATGTCCAGCTTGCTCTGCTCCACTCGGAGGTTGATCGAGTGAACCTCCTGCTGCAGAGATGAAAGGGTCAGCTGCATAGTGCTCATGCCGCTCTAAAATGCAACTAAAGCCTCCAAAATCTAAGTATAGCTGGCATCCTGTTGTGGAGGAGCAGTCTGTGAAGAGGATGCCATGTTAGGAAATGCTACATGAATAGGAGGGGGCTATGGAGCATCACCCACATCATCACGCCTTAGCTGGGCGTTAGACTTCATCAGCGTCTACTTGCTAATGGGATCCCGAATCTTCATTTTTGGCTCTCTAGTGATGCCCGATGCCTGACTGTAAAATAATTTGAGTGAGAGACAGTCAAAATGGAGACCGGTATTGCTCTCATCACGAGCCTCCAAAATAACTCCCAAAATATGCTTGCACAGACAGAAGGGCAAGCAAAGACTGATGGCATATACGCACTGGGCCCTCTTCAATATCAAGTCACTGCGCCTAACGACAGGCCAGAGGTTGTGCTGGACAATCTTGGCAAGCATACAGTGTGGGGAAGTCAAGGCACCAATCCTGATGGGAGTGGCACGCACTTCACCCTAAGGGACGGCCTGAAAGAATTCTTTGAGATCATGCAAAGAAGGAGTCAAGACTACCTCATTATACGGGCTGGCACACTGCTGGAGTACAGGTACCCCAATGATTTGGCTCATAACCTAAGGATCAACCCTAATGATATGACCATCCACAGAAGATTGTAGAACCATCCCACGGTCATCATCCTGAACAACCTCAAGATTGGCATAAAACAATCTGACCAGCCTGCTGAGTACAACGCAGGCGCAGTTGTGAAGATATCCCCAGTGGTAAGCCTGGATGATGTCATGAATGTTGTCTAGAGGAGCCACCATAATATCTGCACGAACCACGTTCGTTTGGCAAATGAAGGATCTTTTCATGATTTTGGCTCTCAGAGCTGCCAACTCTCCATCTGTCCTCTAATAGACTCTGTATTGTGGACTGCTGGCAGACATGATTCTGCAAAATAACCAACAAGATTTGCCAAGTTAGTTCCAAAAGAAAATCCGGTAGTATAACGACAGTAAATTGGACTTTTCCAAAAATTACATCCAGCAAGAACACAATACAGTCCAAAATACTATGGAAACAAAAAAATCGCAACACAGCAGATATGCAATTTTTACTCTAAAAATCATTCCCAAAATAATCAATATTCTAACAGTTATCAAAATACTAAAAAGAATAAAGTTAACAAGAAAAAGTACCTAGAATGAAGAGAGTAATGTACAAAAGGACAAAATAGGGCGAGATAATGCAAAAATCTCGAGAAACCACACACTAAAAGCCAAAAGTATAGAGAAAATCCAAGTGGGGTAGGGGAAATGCGGCGGCTAGGGTTAAAATCCTCGATTTATAACCTGTGGGGTCCCCGTCTAGAAGGCTCACTAATCCGTCCGGACGCGCGTTGCTCTATAAGCATGTGACAGGCCGCCCGCGTCCGAACGTGTAATTTTACTGTCCGGCCGTTTGAGCCACACCCGTTCGGACGCAAGAAGAGACCATTCGGACGCTTCACAATGAAAAGACAGAAACTGAGGAAAAATTTGCAGAAAAAATATTTTTCCTAATGTCAGCTTCAAAACACGCATGTATAATCAACTGATAAAATAGTCAAATAGCATCTCAAAACTATTCAGAGATATAAGAGAGAGTTCAGAGTTCAATCAGCACATAATTTCTCTGTAGAAAGAAAATTAAATAGATTACTCAACGCATGCAATGCGTGTGTTTGTGAAGATTTTCTCAATAAGGTATGAAATTCACTGATATGACAAAAAGCAACCAGATTTTCAAAACAAGAGAGAAAATCAATGAAAGATCAACCAAAAGTCAAACCTTATAAGGTACTAGGGCCTAGCCACCCTCATCTGATACACTCCCCCTAAGATGCAGCGCCTAATTGTTTTACTTGTACCATGAAGGACAAGGTATATTGCTAATTCAGCACAGAAGCAGTGAATATAAGCATATACCATCGAAATCTTAAGAATAATTTCTTGATTCTTTTGGTGCTGCAACCTAGAGAGAATGCCAGAATTTTTAGGTTCTGGGTTCAACTAGCAAGTTGGTCAATTTGACCAAATCTTATCAAAAACCTCTCTCTTATTTAGAATCTCTAGAAGAAAAAAGTCAGAAAGGAAAAGATGTACCTTAAGGAAGCCTTGGAAAGTGCACATTTTCATCGCATGAAGAAAGTAACTATCCAACTTTTGTATGTACAGAAAAACTTGGCAGATATAGTCGTAAACTATCAATTATATCTTAGCAAAATAGATTAATGCACAATGAATTGAGATATGAGGCAAAAATACAAGTAATATCTGACATGCCAAGAAAAAAAATACAATTTCATGCAATTTCTCCCCATATATATATATATATATATATATTTAAACAAAAACTAAAAACATGCTTTATGGAAATAACATCATAAAGTAAGCATGCAAGGCAAGATCAAACCTGTGAAAGATCAAAGTTGCCAGAACAGAAAAACAGTCGCCTGACCTGCTTTTTTTGTCTTCCCCAGATAGTACCTTCACCAACTAGTTGAGTCTATTCCCCCTCATGGGGTGAACGTCTTTCTTCTTTTTGACCCAAGCCTGCCATCCTATAGGTGGTTGATGGCAGGACTTCATCTGTTGACCCATCCACTCCATTATGCTTTGCATCCAAATAGGTGGCTCCCTGTAGTATTGATCATCTTCCACCTTCTACGGCCTTTTAAAGTGCTTGGATTTGGCCTTGGATTTGCCATTATGATTGACAGGTACAAATCGCTACTGAGGTCGCTGATGCTGAGATGCTTGGTGCCGTGGTACATGAGGCCAAAGGGGCTTGATATTGAGGGGCCTGATGCCTTGGTGCTTGATTCCATGGAGCGTGATAAGGAGCCTGATACAGGGCCAGAGGTCTTGTGTTGTAATTTGCTTGTCTAGGTACTTCTTTCTTGACCTTCGCTTTTTGTGCTTTTAGAAGGGAGCACTGGGTCGGACATGTACTTAAACCGCAGTGATGACATATGGGAGATTTTCTGATGGTCGGAGGCTTCGGAACATCTTTATTGATTTTGTCCTTCCCTTTTTCTTCAACAATGGGGGAGGCTCTGGGACTACAAGCTTAACAAAGATAGTTCAGGAAGTAAAAGGAATATCAGAAGCAGGAGCTACATACTCAAGACCAGTCTTTTCAATTGGGCTTTTCTGAATTGACAGCATGTGAGTCAGCTTTTCATCGATGACTCTCTCCAATTGGAGATGTGTCTCTAGTAGCTTCTCCTCTAGCTCCTATATTTTGCGCAGCAATGAACTCTTTTCAGTCTGCAAATTGTTCAGATCATGAATGTGTTGCTTGCGACCTTCCCTTAGCTTTTCGAACTCTACATAGAGGGTTTTATAAGCCTCCTTGAGTTTTTCCCCATCACCACTGTACTCTGAGTAAGAATCTTCCTCTTCTACATGCGGAGCCACAAAGGCTAGAAATTTCTCTTGCTCAGGAGCTTCTGCTTCTTGAGACTCATCACTGAGAGTCGCGTTATATGCCTTCCCCCTACCTTGCTTGAGATTCCCACAATCAGCCTAGATATGCCCAAACCTTGAGCATTCAAAACATATTGGACCTCTGGGATCTTTCTTCTCGGCTTCCTCAGGTTCAGCTTCTCTGGGGACCTTCTTCATTTTGTTGGAAAACTTCTTTTTGAACCGCTCATTTCTCATTAATCTTTCGAAATTTTTGGCCAGTATGGCCACAACTTTTTCTTCATCCTCAGAGTCATCTCTAGATGAGACTTCGACTTTCTTCTTGGAAGCTTTCATAGCAATGGTTTTCAGCTTCTTAATTGGGGGCAAGGACAGCTCATAAGTTTGAAGAGATCCCACCAACTCTTCAATCTTCATTTCTTCCAGATCTTTGCTTTCTTCAATTGTAGTAACCTTGATTCTGAAATGCTCAAGCAAAGATCTTAGAATTTTACATATGAGTTTTACATTCGAGACGGTTTTCCCAAGACTCACCATTTGGTTTCTCAGGTCGCTCATCTTGGAGAAAAACTCTCCGAATGTCTCATCCTCCAACATCTTAATTTCTTCAAATCTGGAAATCAAGATTTGAAGTTTGGCAAATTTAATAAGCTTGGTGCCTTCATATGTTGTTTCCAAAATTTGCCACACTTCTTTGGCGGATTCACTATTTGAGATTCTTGCGAATTCAGATGGTGAAAGTCCTTGACAAAAAGCATGGAGGGCTTTATCATTGGAAAGTCGTGCGTTTTTCTCAGTGACTAGTTCGAGAGTTGTATCCGCTGGCTTAGTCCAACCAGTTTCAACAATACTCCAACAGTCAATAGATTTTAAAAAGAATCGCATACGAGCTTTCCAATAGCCATAGTTCGTACCATCAAAGGCAGGAACAATGTATTAAGACTTTGAGACATTTTATCAAATAGAAGTAAAAAAGAGTAACACTCAAGAATTGAATCTAAACAGAGTGTACCAAGCTTAGATACCAATTGAAAATTTAAAATGACTTCTAATATAAACAAGTGTGTGCAAAGATGTGTGCAACAAAATATCAACAAACGAAATTAGAGGAGACAGATGTTTTGTTGGTGAAGTGGAAACTCAATCAAGAGAAAAACCACTCAGGGGCAGCTAAACCCAGGATATCCACTATTCAGAAGACAAGACTAGTTACAAAGTAGTAGCACTCACATACCTCTGATGCAGTGGTCGTACCTTAAACTCGAATGTGTAACCCAACACGAACGCCTCCCATCCAAGTCTCCTACTTGAAGAGGTCTTCAATGGAATTCTTTACACTAGGGCCAACCCCTAAGATAGACTTCAATTCAACGTAGGAACAACACACAACAACAATGGCTTAAAAGAGACTAACTCAGCACAATGACTCTAAAATATAACTCTCTAAGCACTAAGGAATTCAATACCGAATTCTTGCAGTTCT
>JAJPGS010001623.1:252500-260000 GCA_028654335.1 Alnus rubra | reverse complement strand
AAAAAGAAATAAAGATTCAGGTCGTCATTAATTTTTTGAGATAGTATTTTAGTACGTATACGTATGTATATACGGTTATCCTTCATCCTTTTTGTAGTTTTGATAGAAGGATTACTTTAATAACAGAACGAAGTCAACCCCAATTGTTAGAACAGCTTCCATTGAGTCTCTGCACCTATCCTTTTTTAGTCTCACTTTATGAACCCTTCAATTTATTTTATTTGTTTTCGGAAAACAGGATTTGGCTCAGGATTGCCCATTTTTAATTCCAGGGTTTCTCTGAATTTGAAAGTTATCACTTGGTAGGTTTCCATACCAAGGCTCAATCCAATTAAAAGAGAAGGAGCCCAAACTCGAACCATAGTAATATTTTTATTTGATCCAATCATTAAATTATTTATTTTATTTCTCTTGAAATGTTTTGTTTATTTTTACACATGCCGTTTTTTAGGAGACCTACACCCATTATGTGGCATAGGGGTTACATCTTGTATGAAACTTAATATTAAACCACTTCTACGAATCGCCCTTAATGCCGCATCTCTTCCGAGACCGGGGCCTTTTATCATGACTTCTGCTCGTTGCATACCTTGATCCACTACTGTCCGAATAGCATTTCCTGCTGCGGTTTGGGCGGCAAACGGTGTCCCTCTCCTTGTACCCTTGAATCCACAAGTACCAGCGGAGGACCAAGAAATTACCCGACCTCGTACATCTGTAACAGTCACAATGGTATTGTTGAAACTTGCTTGAACATGAATAACGCCCTTTGGTATTCTACGCGCACTCTTACGTAAACCAATACGTCCATTCCTACGTGAACCAATTCTTGGTACAGGTTTTGCCATAGTTTATCATCTCATAAATATAAGTCAGAGATATATGGATATATCCATTTCATGTCAAAACGGATTTTTTTTTTTTTTTTTGTATATCCGGTACCTTAGAGAGTCTCTTTTATTTTAGAAAGATTATCCTTGTCTTTGTTTATGTCTCGGGTTGGAACAAATTACTATAATTGTCCCCATCTACGGATCAGACGACATTTTTCACAAATTTTACGAACAGAGGCCCTTATTTTCATATTTGTCATTCCTTAACTTAATTTTGAATTTACTTATTGGAAGAAAATAAGTTTCTTGAAATTTTGAACTTTTGAATTGTATCCCTTCTAAAGCTAAAGGAATAGTGAAGTTTTTAAAAAAATCAACTGATCGTTTGAATCCTTGTTTTAGAGTCTATAAATTATATGCCCTTTGGTTGAATCATAACGACTTATTAAAATTTTTACTCTATTTTCCAGTAGTATATGTATAAAACTACGCCGAATCCTTCCTGTACCAAAATCTAGAATCCGATCTTTATTATCTAACCGAATCTTAAATATACCATTCGGAAGTGATTCAGTAATTAAACTTCCAGGAATCCATTTTTCTTCTTTTATTCCAGGTAAAACCTCTTTGAAGTATTAACTAATGTAGGAGTAGAGTGATATTAGAAACCCGCTCTCTCTCCTTTTTTTTTCACAAATAAATAGTAAAGTTCCATATCTAAGTTGGACAGAAGAAAGCTTACCATATATAACACAAAATTTCTCCACCAATTCTTTCTAGTCGGGCCTCTCGGTCCGTTATTATACCCCGAGAAGTAGAAAGAATTAAATCCCCATCCCGCCTAAAATTCTAGGAATTCGTTGATAGTTCGAATAGATTCGTAGACCGGGTCGACTGATCCGTTTTAAATTTAAAACGGTTTTATATGGCCCTTTCCTATTCCTTCTATGTCGTAGGGTTAAAACCAAAAAATATTTGTTGCTTTCTTGATGTTTCCTCACGTTTTCAAGAAAACCTTCTCTTAACAGTATTTTAACAAGGTTTTCGGTGATGTTAGTAGATAGTATTCGAACCGTTCCCTTTCTATTCATGTCAGCATTGCGTATAGAAGTTATTATATCAGCAATAGTGTCTTTACCCATGATAAACTAAAATTATTGTTGCCCCCGAATTTTGATATAATCAACATGCTTTTTTTCTTTATATATATATTTCTATTTTTTGAATTGTTAAAGATATATGCGTGAGACAAATCTACTAATTAATTTTATCTATTTTATTCAAATGTTAAAACTATATTATAGTCTCATCTTTATTATACTTATAGTACTTCAGGCGCTAATGAAACTATTTTAGTGAAATTTAACTGTCTCAATTCCCGTGCGATCGCACCAAAAATTCTAGTTCCTTTGGGATTTCCTTCTTGATCAATAACAACCGCAGCATTGTCATCATATTGTAGTATCATACCGTTGTCACGTTTGAGTTCTTTAGAAGTACGTACAATTACAGCTCTGATCACTTCAGATTTTTCTAAAGGTGTATTTGGTATTGATTCCTTGATTACAGCAACAATAACGTCACCAATATGGGCATATCGTCGATTACTAGCTCCTATGATTCGAATACACATCAATTTTTTGGCCCCGCTGTTGTCTGCTACATTTAAATGGTTTTGAGGTTGAATCATATCATTTTTTTTATTTGTTCTTTTGATGCAAAGGGGCGAAGTAAAAAAAAGAAATATTGTTTGTCCAAAATAAATAAATAAAAAAAAGAAACCTACAATTGTTTTTTTTATTCCAAAGACCTCTTTCCTTTGGTTTTACATTCCTATCCTGAAATAATGAATGGAGTTCGTATAGGCATTTTAGATGCCGCTATTGAAATAGCCTTTCTGGCTACATTTTCTGCTACTCCGCCCATTTCATAAAGTATTCTACCCGGTTTAACGATAGCTACCCAATATTTGGGAGATCCTTTCCCTGAACCCATACGCGTTTCCCCGGGTCTTACTGTAACTGGTTTGTCTGGAAATATGCGTACCCATATTTTTCCACCACGGCGCACATTTCGTGTCATTGCTTGCCGCCATGCTTCTATTTGTCTAGATATGATCCACGCGGGTTCAAGTGCCTGAAGAGCATATCTACCGAAGCAAATACAATTACCTCTATAAGATATTCCTTTCATTCTTCCTCTATGTTGTTTACGGAATCTGGTTCTTTTGGGGTTATAGTTGATGGTTGTTTATCAATTCATTCTATCTCTACTACAGAACCGGACATGAGAGTTTCTTCTCATCCAGCTCCTCGCGAATGAAACAATTCTAAAATAATATACATGTATTTAATGAAAAATATACTGAATTGTGGGATTCATTGAGATTTTATCTAATCTATTATAAATTTGTATATGTTATTTTGATAATTTATAATTTTTTTAATTAATTAAACATCTATTCTATTTTTCTATTTATAGTTATAGATAATTATTTTCTAGATTATTTAGAGATAATGTTATAGATAATATAATGTCATTTTGTTATAACGAGTCTTTATTTTGTTTTGTCTTTTTTATTATCATATCGGATCGACCAAAATTTAGAAATCCAATAAAATCAAAACTTTTGCGGGCGAATGTTTACTCTTTCAATATCTATTTTAGTTGTAGGGTTATCCCATGACATGACCTTTCAGAATAAAAGGGGATTGGTCCCGGGTTTGTTCCGCCATCCTACCCAGTGAATCATTAGGATTCGTTTTCAATAGAATCTTATGCATCCACAGGTTTTGTCGTTCCCATCGCTTCTAGATTAATGGTTAGGCCTGAATTATACAATACAATGGATCTCCTAATGAAAATGAAATGTGTTCTTGAGTCAATTTTCTCAGTCTTTATTGACTTGGGGCTCTTGATTTATTTGTTCTATGAACAAATTCATCTAATTATAGATCAATAAAATTAGTATTGATGCTTTATTACACTATCCTTTATAAGATCACTCATAGACCTTACTTACTGGAATTATATAGCATTGATATTCTTTTTTCTCTCTTTCTCTCACCCTTCCCTTTATCCGCATTTTTATTGTTATTGCTTCACAACTTATAATCAGATTTGTTTTTATTTTATTTTTTTATTATGTAAAAAAACTTTCCGTTGCTACAATGATATAACCAATATATCATATCGTGACCGATTCTTTATATCTAGATAATAGGAAGCGATGAGTTGGTTATTAGTTCTATAGTTTTTAGTTCATACTATGTATGGGCCGGTCCCTTTTTTTGAATCCTAAACCTAAAAAAACCAACGAGTCACACACTAAGCATAGCAATTATCTCAATATCAAAAAATTAATTGAATTTTTATTCAACCTTATAGAATTGCCCATTTTTTGTTTTTATTTAACATAAAAAGAATGAAAGAGTTTGTCATTTTTTTTTTATTGTCGATAGACCGTAAAGACAAGTCAAGTAAAGGTTTATTCTTCCTCGTCTACAAATATCCAAATTTTGATGCCTAATACCCCATAGATAGTTCCAACTGTATAGGAACAATAATCAATTTTAGCTCGAATGGTTTGTAGAGGAACCCTACCCTCTCTGATCCATTCGACACGCGCAATTTCTTTTCCGTCGATACGCCCTGCAATTTGTACTTGAATTCCTTTTGTACCTGCCTGTTCAGTTAATTCAATAGCCTTTTTCATTGCTTTTCGAAATGAAACTCTATTCTTTAATTGTCCGGCTGTAAATTCTGCGAGAATATTAGAATGGATTCTGCGGATCCTTCTCTGGAAACGGAAATACCCACGTTAAAGCAGGTCTGATTCTAGCATTGAATAGATCGGCAGATAAGAATATTTGTCCATCTGTAATCGAAATTACATTAGTAGGAATATAAGCCGAAACATCTCCCGATTGGGTCTCAACTATTGGTAAAGCAGTCATACTTCCTTCACCTAAATGAGAACTTGATTTAGCGGCTCATTCCAAAAGTCGTGAATGCAAATAAAAAACATCTCCTGGATAAGCTTCGCGACCCGGTGGTCTTCGTAATAGAAGAGACATTTGGCGATAAGCCTGTGCTTGTTTGGACGGATCATCATAAATGATTAAAGTGTGTTGTTCGCGGTACATAAAATATTCGGCCAGAGCGGCTCCTGTATAAGGAGCGAGGTATTGTAATGTAGCCGGAGAATCCGCCGTTTCAGCTATCACAAGCGTGTATTCCATTGCTCCCCTTTCTTGTAAAGTAGTTACTACCTGAGCCACAGAAGATACTTTTTTACCAATAGCAACATAAACACATATTACATTTTGCCCTTGTTGATTGAGAATCGTATCTATGGCTACTGCTGTTTTCCGGTCTGTCTGTCCCCAATAATTAATTCTCGCTGACCACGTCCTATAGGGATCATCGAATCAATAGCAATAAGTCCTATTTGAAGAAGCTCATATACGGAACGTCTAGAAATAATACCAGGAGCGGGAGATTCAATTAACCGAGATTCAAAAGCTGAAATTTCCCCTCGACCATCAATAGGTTTAGCTAGGGCATTTATAACACGACCTAAAAAAGCCTCACTTACTGGTATCTGAGCAATTCTTCCTGTTGCTTTTACAGTACTTCCTTCTTGTATCATCAAACCGTCACCCATTAATACAACACCAACATTGTTTGATTCCAAATTTAGAGCAATACCTATTGTTCCCTCTTCAAATTCTACTAATTCACCCGCCATTACTTCATCAAGACCATAAATACGGGCAATGTCGTCGCCTACTTGAAGTACGGTACCAGTATTTACAACCTTTACTTCTCTATTATATTGCTCAATACATTCACGAATAATATTACTAATTTCATCTGCTCGAATGGTTACCATGAGTATTTCTTAATTCTTTTTTTGAAAAAAAAAAATAATGCCTACAGTAGAAGGACTAATCGGTTATTTCTTTCATCGTCCCAAACATGCCAATATTAGCATTGATGCTACGTAAATGTAACTCGTTGTTCAAAGAACTATTCAAAGTTCCTAGAGCTCCTTGTAAGGCTTGTTGGAAAACCCGTTGTCGGACTTGATTAATCACTTTTTGTTGTTCAAAATAAATGGTTTCATTTTTGTAAATTTCTAATTGTTCCAAAGTTTTATAAGTTGAATTAATCAAATTCAATTTTTCTCGTTCTATATCAGGGTATCCATTCACTCGAAACAGCTCGGCTTCCATTTCCACTTTCCTTAAATGTGCCCGGGCTTTTTCCAATTGTTCAATGGCTCCCCCGCGTAGTTCTTCTGAATTTTGAATAGTCTTCAAGATCCTCTGTTTTCGGTTATCTAATAAATCATTTAATGAAAGTAAATTATCTTTCCATTTATTTCAAAACTTCCACGATCCCCTTCCCGAACCAAACATGAATCTTTCGATTCATTTGGCTCTCGCGCTCAATTACTTCAATTTTTTATGAGAAATTCCCATATTTTTTTTTTTGAATATAATGAGCCTACCCTCCCTTCTCTATTCATATTCAAAAAAAAATCTCAAAACTGATCACTAATCCAAGACCAGAATATTCGGAGGACTCTTCTAACCATACAAATAATTGTCAGCAACGTTGTTTTTTTTTTTTTTTCAAATCCAAAGAATTCTTCTTAATTCATACGTAGGTCGTCGATTCAGCATTGGATAAAAAGGAGGGGTTGAAATACTCATAATTTTTTCCAAATTGCAAAATGAAAAATTTGAAAAGAAAGGGTTCAAATCATTTTATCAACATGTGTGTTCTATATCGAAAAAACTTTCTAACTATTCATTTTGAAACCATTTTCATATTAACATAAAAATATTAACCTAGTAGTAGAAAGAGTACCTTGTTGAGTGTGGACTTCAAACGGTTTAGTTTTAACCATGTTAATTGTTCCACATTATTGGTTGATAGAGAATCAAAGTAGATTTACCAATGAATCGCGAAATGCTATGGTTCTGAAATATGATTTATTAATTTATTCAAAAGTAATTCGCTCGATCATGAACCTTTTCAACCCTATTCAAATTTCACTAACATTTGTATGCATTACCATAAAATGGAGGGTTTAGCAAAAATGGGTGGATGGTTAGAAATGCCAAACTACACAAAGGATTAGTAATAGCGATTATGTAATTTATCCCAAAGGACATTTACACATAATATAAAAAGAATACTAATTGGGGCTTTAAGTTAGTAGAAATGATCAGGCAGTACTCCCCACGATTCCGATCCAGAGTATACTCCTATCCACCGATTAAAATAAATGACTATCGGAAACGAAATAATCCTTTATTTTGTAAGCCCCCCCTTTTTCTTAGAATCCCCAATTTTTTTTTTAAGAAAAGAAAGAAGAATAGGAAGAATAAAAAAAAAAAAAAAAAGATCTTTTTTTTTTTTTATTCTTTGATTTTAGTATTTCCTATATACATAGTCATAGAGATAGAATTAGTGTCATAATTCATCAACTAAACTAATAGAATGTATAATTCTTTTTCAATTATGAAAAAGACGGGTTATTGATATTTCTACAAGCAGTATTTTATTGAAGACTTAAAGTTATTACTCAAACAAATAAAAATTGAAATTATTTATTAATTTTATTAAATAAAGGATAAGATCGATTCAGACGTAG
>JAJPGS010001623.1:30000-250000 GCA_028654335.1 Alnus rubra | reverse complement strand
GGGAGTGCAGATTCATAATCGACATATAGAGATTATTGTGAATCACAGACCATTATAGGTACAAACCATTGTACGTGCTTATACTATAGGTACAGACCATTATAGGTACAAACCATTGTACCTATAATGGTTTGTGATGATTTTTAAATATTTTATACTAGGTAATCTAGTATCCTTATGCATGAAGATAATCAGTTCGGTCGTTGTGGTTGGACTCTATTATGGATTTCTGACCACATTTTCCATAGGGCCCTCTTATCTCTTCCTTCTCCGAGCTCGGATTATAGAAGAAGGAATCGAGAAGAAAGTATCAGCAACAACTGCTTTTATTACGGGACAGCTCATGATGTTCATATCGATCTATTATGCGCCTCTGCATCTAGCATTGGGTAGACCTCATACAATAACTGTCCTAGCTCTACCGTATCTTTTGTTTCATTTCTTCTGGAACAATCACAAACACTTTTTTGATTATGGATCTACTACCAGAAACTCAATGCGTAATCTTAGCATTCAATGCGTATTCCTGAATAATCTCATTTTTCAATTATTCAACCATTTCATTTTACCAAGTTCAATGTTGGTCAGATTAGTCAACATTTATATGTTTCGATGCAACAACAAGATATTATTTGTAACAAGTAGTTTTGTTGGTTGGTTAATTGGTCACATTTTATTCATGAAATGGGTTGGATTGGTATTAGTCTGGATACAGCAAAATAATTCTATTAGATTTAATGTACTTATTAGATCTAATAAGTACCTTGTGTCAGAATTGAGAAATTCTATGGCTCGAATCTTTAGTATTCTCTTATTTATTACCTGTGTCTACTATTTAGGCAGAGTACCGTCACCCATTGTTACTAAGAAACTGAAAGAAACCTCAGAAACGGAAGAAAGCGGGAAAAGTGAGGAAGAAACAGATGTAGAAATAGAAACAACTTCCGAAACGAAGGGGATTAAACAGGAACAAGAGGAATCCACCGAAGAAGATCCTTCTCCTTCTCTTTTTTCGGAATAAAAGGAGGATCCGGACAAAATTGATGAAACGGAAGAGATCCGAATGAATGGAAAGGAAAAAACAAAGGATGAATTCCACTTTAAAGAGACATGCTATAAAAATAGACCCGTTTATGAAACTTCTTATCTAGATGAGAATCAAGAAAATTCGAAGTTAGAAATATTGAAAGATAAAAAGGATGAAGAGATATTCTGGTTTGAAAAACCTCTTGTTACTATTCTTTTCAACTATAAAAAATGGAATCGCCCATTCCGATATATAAAAAATAATCGATTTGAAAATGATGTAAAAAATGAAATGTCACAATATCTTTTACGTATCCACCGAGTTTATCAACTTTTTTGGAAATGATACAAAGAAAAATGTCTTTGTTTCCAATAGAAAAAATTTCCTATAATGAACTGTATAATAATTGGAATTATACCAATGAACAAAAAAGGAACAACATAAGCAACAAATTTCTAAATATAGTTGAAATTCTAGATAAGAGAATTTTTCCTCTGGATATAATCGAAAAAAGGATTAGATTGTGTAATAATGAGACTAAAAAAGAATATTTACCTACGATATATGATCCTTTCTTGAACGGACCCTATCGCGGACAAATCAAAAGATTCTTTTTATTCTCAATCATAAAAACTTCTATAAAACATTACATAGAGACAATTTGGATAAATAAGATTCATGGAATTCTTCTTAGTACCAATTACATAGAATTTGACCGGAAAGTCAATCTATTTGATCGAAAATCATTATCAACAGAAATTTTTATTTCTTGAACATAATTTGTCAGTTTGCCGGAAAATCAACATCAAATTTAAATTTGAAAGGACTTTATTCATTTACGGAAAACAAACAAGTAAGAATTGATTCAGAATATCGAATAAAAATTTTCAAATTTTTATTTGATACAATTATAACTGATCCTAGGGATAAAACAATTATAAAAAAATATATTGGAATAAAAGAAATAAATAAAAAAGTTCCTCGATGGTCATACAAATTAATCGACGAGTTAGAACAACAGGAAGTAAAAACTGACGAAAATGAGGCAGCGAATCATGAAATTCGTTCAAGAAAAGCCAAACGTGTGGTATTTTTTCTGATATTACGCAGAATACTGATCCTTATACTAATAAAAATAAAAAAGAGACTAATGAGACTAATGATCCTGATGAAGCTGAAGAGTTAGCTTTGATACGTTATTCACAACAATCGGATTTTCGTCGAGATATAATAAAGGGCTCGGTGAGAGCTCAAAGGCGTAAAACGGTTATTTGGAAACTGTTTGAAGCAAATGTGCATTCCCCTCTTTTTTTTGGATAGACTAGACAAACCCCCTTTTTTTTCTTTTGATATTCCCGAGCTGATGAAAATCATTTTTTTAAATTGGATTTGGAAAAAGAAGGGATTAATAATTTCGGATTATACAGAGGAAAAGGCAAAAGAAAGTGATAAAAAGAGGAGGACACAAACAACAAAGACAAAATAGAAGAAAAAGTTCGTATAGAAATAGCCGAAGCTTGGGATACCTTTTTATTTGCTCAAGTAATAAGAGGTTCTTTATTATTAATGCAATCAATTTTTAGAAAATATATTCTATTACCTTCATTAATAATAGCTAAAAATATTGTTCGTATATTATTATTTCAATTTCCCGAATTGTCCGAGGATTTAAAGGATTTGAATAATGAAATCCATGTTAAATGCACCTATAATGGCGTTCAATTATCAGAAAAAGAATTTCCAAAAAACTGGTTAACAGACGGTATCAATTCGGTTTGTGATTCCCATAGCTAAGATTTACTTGGACGGTTTTGAGTGCGGGCTGGTTTACTTGTGGATTCCCATAGCTAAGATTGGGGTGATCCCTCCATCCCGGGTTATACGTGCTTGAATAGGGATCATACTTCCTTTGTGGTTGTCCAGGAAAACCACCCGCCGCATTCACTTGCTCAATGGGCTCCTCTTGAAGAGTTGGCACATATTGGTTGGATGCCCTACTACTGAACAAATCCCACAAGCCTTTTCCGTTTGCATATTACCTACAGCCATTTGACAAACAAGAAATTGCGAGATAATATGCAAACGGAAAAGGCTTGTGGGATTTGTTCAAGGGAGCAGATATTTACCTCATTAACATGCTTAGATGGAAAGTCAAGCCTAGTGCCAAATTGTTGAGGATTGGCTGCCATATTTGCAATCAAGTTTCTCGCGGCCTCGAGAGTTTTATTCACCAAAGCTCTTCCACTAGCAGCATCAATCATGCTCCTATAAGTGGGTAGAAGGCCCTCATAGAAATACTGGATGAGTAGCTGCTCACCAATTTAATGATGGGGGCAACTTGCACATAATTTCTTAAAACGTTCCCAGTATTTGTGTAGGGACTATCCGTTAAGCTGCCTTACACCACAAATTTCTTTTCGAATGTTGGATGCCTTAGAAGTTGGGAAATATTTCTCCAAAAATAACCTCTGCATCTCGTACCATGTGGTAATACTCCCGGAGGGTAGATAATAGAGCCAATCCTTAGCCGAATCCTTCAAAGAAAATGGGAAGGCTCTTAATTTAATTTACTCTTCAATCGCCCCTGTGGGTTTCATACTCATGCATACCACATGAAGCTCCTTTAAATGCTTGTGAGGATCTTCACCTATAAGACCATGAAAAGTGGGCAAGAGAAGTATTAGTCCATGCTAGTTTTTGGCCTCATTCTGTGTTTGGACAAAAATACTTGTTTGTAAAAGATGCTTCACAGGGATTCAACTATTCAGAAGTGCTTCAGAGTCAGAAGATTTACGGTACCCTGTCAGCCGACCGGACGATGTGTCATCCCGTTCGGACGCCTATCTGTCACTGTTGCATCCGTCCGGACGACGTGCCATACCGTCCGGAACCAGACAGACCAAGCATCATCCGTTCGGACGACGTGCATTTCCGTCCTGACCCTCCACTGTGTCGAGAAGTTTCTATCCAGCTTGCATCTATCCGGACGCCTCTCGGTACTCGACCAGTCTCAGATTCTTTCCAAGTTCCAATAAAAGGAAGATCAACCAACCATCCGGACGCGCGTCTCCACAAGGCAAGAATCCCAATTCAAATACACCCGTCCGGACGCCAGACAGCCTTGGTCCGGATGCGCGTTCATCAAAGAAGGAAATTGCCGATTCGACTTCAACCGTCCGGACGACTGCCTATCATGGTCCGGACGCACGCACATTAGTTATGGAAATTGCGTGTTGAAGATCAGCCGTCCGGACGTTCATCCCCCAAGGTCCGGACGCGCGAAGCCTTATATGGAAAATACTTGCAGCGGACGTGCAACCGTCCGGACAACTGTGTCTCTCGTCAAGACGCGACTCTTAAACAGGAAAGATTTCTCATCAAAATTTTTAGAAAATCCTATCGCACAGTTGTTCGTTCGGACGGCCCATGTCCACCGTCCGGACGGCGCCCAACTATATTTTTCTGACACTCATTTGAGCTCCCATCCTATAAATAGAGGCCTCTGGGCATTAAGAACTGAAAGAATTCGGTATTGAATTCCACAACTGCTTAGAGACGTGATATTTCCTCAGAAGCTATTTCAAGTGTGTTGTTGCTGCGCTACATCTGAAGTCTATCTTAGGGGTTGGCCCTAAGGTAAAGGATTCCATTGAAGACCCCTTCAGGTAGGAGACCTGGTTGGGAAGCGTTCGTGTTGGGTTACACGTCAGAGAGCAAGGTACGACCACTGCATCGGGTATATGTGAGTGTTACTATCTTGTATCTAGCTTTGTCTTCTGAATAGTAGATATCCTGGGTTTAACTGCCCGGGAGTGGTTTTTCTCTTAATTGAGTTTCCACGTCGTCAACAAAATATTTGTCTCCTTTAATTCCGCATTTAATATTTTGTTGCACACTGTTCACACACACTTGTTAAAATTAGAAGTCCATGTAATTTTTCAGTCCATATTTTAATTCAAAACTAGTAGTGGGCTCTAAAGTAGGGAATGTTATGCATAAAGGTTGTTGATTCAAATCAGGGGCGGCAATCTCTTTCAAAGTTTGATTTCTAAATCAGAATTGCAAGCAAATTGGAAGTCAAGAGCCAGATCTTTCTCTTCAGAATTTCTCCGAGCCTCCCTCCTTAACCGGTGCAAAGTTCTCTCTATTTCTAAATCGTACTGAAAATTGAAATTGACTTCTAAAATAAATAGCTAGTGTGTGCATAAAGTGTCAACAAAAATAACTATGTGGAAAATAAATTACACAAGGATTTTTGTTAACGAAGTGGAAACTCGATTAAGAGAAAAACCACTCCGGGGCAGCCAAACCCAGGATATCCACTATTCAGAAGACAAAGCTAGATACAAGATAGTAACACTCACATATACCCGATGCAGTGGTCGTACCTTGCTCTCTAAAGTGTAACCCAACACAAACGCTTCCCGACTAGATCTCCTACATGAAGGGGTCTTCAATGGATTCCTTTACCTTAGGGCCAACCCCTAAGATAGACTTCAGTTGTAGCGCAGCAACAACACACTTGCAATGGCTTCAGAGGAAACTTAATCAGCACAACAATCTCTCAAAATAACTTCTCTAAGAACTTGTGGAATTCAATACCGAATTCATGCAGTTCTCAATGCCCAGGGGCTTCTATTTATAGGCTGAGGTGCAGAATGGGCGACTACAGTAATATGTACGAATGTCGTCGTGCGACATAATTTTTTGAGATTTTCGCTGAAAATCTTTCTTGTTTAGGAGTCGCGTCCGGATGGTGAGACACTGTCATCCAGACGGTAGCACGTCCGCTGCAAGTAATTTCCATATAAGTCTTCGCGCGTCTGGACCATGGGGGATGAGCGTCCGGACGGCTGATCTTTAACACGCAATTTCCATATCTGCTATGCGTGCGTCCGGACCATGATAGGCAGTCGTCCGGATAGTTGAAGTCGAATCTGCAATTTCCTTAACTGATTAACGCGCGTCCAGACCAAGGATGACTGTCGTCCGGATGGTGATATTTGAATTGCGATTCTTGCCTTATATGATTAAGCGCGTCCGGACTGTTGAAGCAATCTTCCCTTAAATTGAACTTGGAAAGAATCTGAAGCTGATCGATCACTAAGGGGCGTCCGGACGGGCTGGTGAGACGTCCGGACGGCTGTAAGCTGGAACAGAAGCTTCTCGACACAGTGGTGCGTCAGGACGGAAAGTCACGTCGTCCGGACGAATGATCCTTGGTCTGCCGGGCGTCTGAACGGTTGATAGGGAACCGAATTTTCTGACTTGCAAGCAGTGCAGAATCTTCTGAAACACTTCTGAATTGTGGAATCCCTGTTGAAAAGCATCTTTATTTATGTTACTGACTTGATAAGTGTCCAGGCGTTTCACTAGACCGTTCGGACGATAAACTCGGGATCGACTTTTGCTGAGCTGTAGACATTGCGGAGTCTTCTTGGAGTCTGGATATTCCTTCTTGATGCTTGTGACACTGATCTTGTCATGATGAGGCTCTTTCCATATCAGATAACAAACTCTGAACTAAACGGCATCCCTGTGAAAACAGTAACATTACATAATAGTGATTTTTGTCAACGGAATGCAGCCAATCAAAATACTAACAAACTCCCCCTTTGGCCATTCTGGGGAAAAAATTGCTAGACTGGTTAAAAATACAAAAATCACTAGACCGGTTAAAAATACATTCCTGGTTCAAAACTAACATATATACTCCCCCTTTTTGTCACAGAGGGACAAAGGGTAAAACAAAGTATGACAAGGACCACAGTAATAAAATACTCCCCCTTGATGTCTCAACAGGACAAGGGTAAACATAGTAATAATATTCACAGACAAAAACACGTTCTAAAATCCTAAGCAATAGGAAACTAGAGAAGAGTCTGCAAATGGCTCAAAAGAGAGGAATAGAAATCCTTCAAGTACCAAATCTTGCTGATCCATTGAAAACAAGAAACGGGGAGGAATCCGTAAAAGCTGGATTTGTACTACTTCGGCCTCTAGCTCAGGAAGCCGGGAACCATGGACTGAAAAACCTTCAGTCACTTGACATTGCAAAGCCTGAACCTGTTTATATGCAAATTGACATCCTCTAAGCAACTGGTCTGCAAGATAACTGAGGGGATTCACCACTGAACCTCTGAGTGATGCAGATTGAGGGAATGCTAGGGAAGGTTCTGTATGAGCTAGGGGAAAATGCTCATCTTAAATCCTGAGACCCTTGGAAATTTTGATCACATGACCTCAAACAAAATTAATTTTCCAAAGGATGCATCTGTCAAACACTGCGCTGGGAGCCGCTGGATGTCGTATTCCTGAACCAAAACCAATCAGAAAATATCTCCAAAAATACCATTAGATCCTATTCATGCCAAAAATAATGTGGTATTTAAGACGGCTATCAAATGGATGCCAAAGAATTACAAAAACAAAGATCGCAATCCAAATTACCCAGATATATCAATATCAACCCAACACACAAACATAATAGGATTTTCATGCACACCATCTCAAGAAAATATCCCAACAAATATTCCAATATTCTAAAAGCACAAAAACTTAAAAGAATAACAGAAGACACATTGAAGATCATGGGATGAGAAGAGATATGCAAAGAATGCCAAAATCTCGGGAGAAATCCACGAGAAAAACACACAACATGCCATGATAAGTCAATAAAAACGCAAAGATGTGTGTATGGCAGAGAAAGAAAAACAAGTCTTAAACCTATAGAGATCCTGTCCGGATGTGCAACTGCTAGGTCAGCATATGGCAAGACTGCTCTCATCTGGACAAAGAATAGGTCCATCCGGACCCTTCACACTGAAAAACTGAAGCTGGAGAAAAATTTGCAGAAAAATATTTTTCCCTAAAGTTAGCTTCAGAACAAGCATGTATAATGAACTAATAAAACAGTCAAATAGCATTGCAAAAATATGCAAAGATATAAATGAGAGTTAAGTATTCAATAAGTACAAATTTCCATGCAGATAGAAATTTTAAATAGATTACTCAACTCATGCAATGCGTGTGTGTGTGAAGACTTTTCCAATAAGGTATGAAATTCACTGATATGACAAAAAGCAACCAGATTTTCCAAACAAGAGAGAAAATCAATGAAAGATCAGCCAAAAGTCAAACCTTATTTAGTACTAGGGCGTAGCCACCCTCATCTGATACACTCCCCCCTAAGATACAGCATCCAATTGTTTTACTTGTACCATGAAGGACAAGGCATATTTTAGCACATAAGCATAAAATATACATATATCGCGCATATTTCATAAAAGTAACTGCTTGATTCTTTTGATGCTACAACCTAGAGAGAATGCCAGAATTTTTAGGTTCTAGGTTCAACTAGCATTTGGTCAATTTGGCCATCTTATCAAAAACCTATTCTCTTATCTGGAATTTCTAGAAGCAAAAAGTTAGAGAAGGAAAAGATGTACCTTAGGGGAGTCTTAGATAGTGCACATTTTCATCGCATAAGGAAAGTAACTATCTATCATTAAGATGCAACATGAAAACTTAGCAAATATCATGCATAAACTCTCAATCATATATAAGCATATTTAATCAATGCACAATGAACTGAGATATCAGGCGAAAACACATGCAATATCTGAAAAGCTATCAAAAGAAAGAAATAAAGTTCCGCATCTTCTCCTGAATTTTTTTTTTTTTTTTTTGTTGAAAAATGAGACAGAGAACAAAAACAACAAAGACATGCTTATGGAAAAGGAAATGACATTTATTCCCTAGCATGTAAGGTAAAACCAAATCTGTCCTCATGGAGAGAGGTTTAGAAATACCAAGACAGAAAAGCAGCCGCCCGACGTGCTTTTAACTGTCATCCCAAAAAAATATCTACAGATATTTCTCAAGACAACAAGAGAAAATATAGGGGATAAAATAAACAGTTCCTTAAACAGAATGCAAGGCATGAATAAGATATAACAAGATAGACAGTGCAATGCAAACATACCTAACATGCACTAGGGTTTAGGAACCACAATCCTAGGCATGGGAGACTTCACCTTTACTAGGTGAGTCCATTCCCCCTCAAGGAGTGAATGGCCCCATCCTTCCTTACCATACCTTCTCTTCCTGTGAGGAAGGGGTGTGAGTCATGTCCCAATTGATCAGTCTGAGTAGGACATTCTTCATCATGTTGACAAGCCCTTCATTGGTCTGATTCTACTTGGACTTGTGAGGCTTGACTTTGAAGCATTCGGCTTTGACGTAGCCATACTTACCACAGTGATGGCATGAGGGAGAATCCCTTTGAGGATAATGTCGTTGTTGCCAAAAAGCATGATGAGGCTTGGAAGGTTTAGAGCTAGACTTACCTGTCTTTTGCTCTGATTTCTTGATCCGAGGCTGCTGATCTCGGATCTGAGGGCAGTGTGGCCTGATGTGTCCATAGACACCACAATGATAGCGGGTAGGCTGACTTCGTTTGCTGAAATGCTTCTTGAAAGGCTCTGCAATTTTAAGATTAGCATTTTCACAAACAACAAAGTCCTTACCTCTTTCAGATATATGCCTCCTATGGGGCGGGACATATTTGTCTGGAGAGGTTTTCTCAATATCGCCCTGTTTGGAATCCTCCTGCTTCTTCCAAGGTTTGTGGGATTTTAACAGATAGTACTTTGGTCTGATATGACCAACCTTCCCACAATGATGACACACAGGAACAAACTTACCTTGTGTTCCCGAATCCTTGGAGTTAGGCTTCAACCAATTATTCAAGCAAGAATTTTCTGAACAAGCTTCATCTACTATCACAGGCTTAATATCAACATAATCTAATTCAAAATCAGAAGCATGTGAAGTATAAGTACTCATATCAACAATTAAAGCAGGCTTGTTAGAATCATCTGAATGAATACAAGTATGCTCTTCAAATTATCACTTGAGAATTTTTTCAAGAGGTCCTCAGATTCTTTTAATTTATTCTCAAGTGCATCAATAATGTCAAACAACATGGTATTCTCAAATCTCAAAGAGTCAATCAAAGCATGTGATTCAGATAACTGAACAATCAAAAACTCTTTTTCTTGCTTCACCTTTTTAAGCTCTTTATGAGAAATTTTAGCATTCTTCAATTTATTAAAAACCTTACAGAGCTTAATATCAGAATCCTCATTAGATAACTGAGAAGAATTCATGATCAAAAGGTGTATTAAAAAAAAATAGAAGTCACAGAAGATAAGGATCACACTCAGGAAATAAATCCTAACAGAGTGTACCAAGCTCTGATACCAATTGAAAATTGAAATTGACTTCTAAAATAAATAGCTAGTGTGTGCACAAAGTGTCAACAAAAATAACTATGCGGAAAATAAATGACACAAGGATTTTTGTTAACGAAGTGGAAACTCGATTAAGAGAAAAACCACTCCGGGGCAGCTAAACCCAGGATATCCACTATTCAGAAGATAAAGCTAGATACAAGATAGTAACACTCACATATACCCGATGTAGTGGTCGTACCTTGCTCTCTAACGTGTAACCCAACACAAACGCATCCTAACCAGGTCTCCTACCTGAAGGGGACTTCAATGGAATCCATTACCTTAGGGCCAACCCCTAAGATAGACTTCAGTTGTAGCGCAGCAACAACACACTTGCAACGGCTTCAGAGGAAACTTAATCAGCTCAACAATCTCTAAAAATAACTTCTTTGAGCACTTGTGGAATTCAATACGAATTCATGCAGTTCTCAATGCCCAGGGGCCTCTATTTATAGGCTGAGGTGCAGAATGGGCGACTGCAGTAATATGTAAGGACGCCGTCCGGACAGTGAACCTGGGCCTCCTGACGGACAACTGTGCGACAGAATTTTCTGAGATTTTCGCTGAAAATCTTTCCTGTTTAGGAGCTGAGTCCGGTCAGTGAGACACTGTTGTCCGGACAGTTGTAGGTCCGCTGCAAGTAATTTCCATATAAGGCTTCGCGCGTCCAGACCATGGGGAATGAGCGTCCGGACGGCTGATCTTCAACACGCAATTTCCATACCAGCTATGCGCGTGTCCGGACCATGATAGGCAGTCGTCCAGACGGTTGAAGTCGAATATGCAATTTCCTTGACTAATGAACGCGTGTCCGGACCAAGGCTGACTGTCGTCTGGACGTTGATATTTGAATTTCGATTCTTGCCTTATGTATGAGCGCGTCCGGACGGGAATCCACGTCGTCTGGACGGTTGAAGCAATCTTCCCTTAAATTGAACTTGGAAAGAATCTGAAGCTGATCGATCACTAAGGGGCGTCCGGACGGTCTGCTGAGACGTCCGGATGGATGCAAGCTGGAACAAAAGCTTCTCGATACAGTGGTGCGTCCGAGCGGATGATGCTTGGTTTGTCAGGTGTCCGGACGGTAAGGCTGGTCGTCTAAACGGATGATGCTTTGGACAGGGGCGTCCGGACGGGATGACACGTCGTCCGGACGGCTAACAGGGAACCAAATTTCTGACTTGCAAGCAGTACAGAATATTTTGAAAAACTTCTGAATAATGGAATCCCTGTTGAAAAGTAACTTTATTTATGTTAATGACTTGATGAGTGTCCAGGCATTTCACTAGACCGTTCGGACGATAAACTGGGGATCCGACTTTTGCTGAGCTGTAGACATTGCGGAGTCTTCTTGGAGTCTGGAAATTCCTTCTTGATGCTTGTGACACTGATCTTGTCATGATGAGGCTCTTTCCATATCAGATAACAAACTCTGAATATCTTGAAGACTCTAAACTAAACAGCATCCCTGTGAAAGCAGTAACATTACACAGTAGTGATTTTTGTCAACAGAATGCAGCTAATCAAAATACTAACATAAACAATCAAGGAAACTCTAATAAACCATGAAAAACAAATCAGGAAAAGTCTAGAGTAATGAAAATAAATAAAAATAACTATTGAAAACTAACGATTTTTTTTTTGTTCAGTTTTGTTTTGTTTTGTTTTTATTTTTGTTTTTTTTGTTTTTGTTTTTTTTTTTTGACTCAAAAATTTCAAGAACAAAATAAAAATCACAAGAAGCACAAAAATCAACTGAAAATCTCCCCGGCAATGCGCCAAAATTTGGTGTGTTGTGGCAGGCAACCAAAAATAAAACCTTTACTTCTAAAAATACATGTATTAGTGCAAGTAAGGGTCGATCCCACGGAGAGTATTTAGCTTAGTTTTAAGCTACGTGAACAAGGATGGGGGGGTTTGAGTATAACGACAATAATTTTAAGAAGAACAATAAAGGAACAATTCAAATTAAAGTATAAATGAACAGAACAAACCTTGGTCTAAGTTAACATCCACCATCGGAATTTTACAGCTGATCATCGATGCAAGTATATATCAATTCATACTTTGAATATTCACCGTTGGAACTATTTTCCTATCTCTCCTTAGTCGCAGTTAATTAGAAAACAAGCACTCTAATTAACCCTAACTACTAAACAACCCAAGACAAGCGCTAAAGGTTTAATCTAGTAGCAGCCTTAAGAATTAGAGAGATCGATGAAGCGAAACAACACAAGCACAAGCGGTTGCATTTAATTTTTTTGGGCATTCTTCCTAAGATCTAACAATTATTGATGCAGCAAATCATTAAATTTTAGTTGCTTCACAATTTAAAGGGATCAAACAATTACGGATTTGATATCTAACCCAGCAGTAGATTGCAACAAATAATAAACTAGTAGGCCTCCTAGTAATTAAACGAGACAATCATGAAAATAGGCATAGAAAAACATCTGATATTCAAAGCAGAAATTCAATAATAAAAACAAATTAGATCTCACAGTTTTATTGATTCTGAGACTTCCGTTTCCTTAGACCTTGATGAGGTCATAATCTCTCAAAACTCATAGCATGAACGTTGTAGAATTTTTCTTGGTGTTCCATAGCATCTTGAATCATCTCAATCGGAGCTCGGATGAGAGAGTTATGCCCAGATTACAAAATTGTCCAAATCGCCCAATTAGCTTTGTTTTGCATTTAACGCCTCCATTTGCATCCTAAATCAAAATAAAAGTATAATGAGTACATTTAGGCACCAAATAAGTATAAAAGACTAAACATTAAGGGAGAAAAATATGACATTTTGCATTCTCATCAGATAGATTCAAGAGGGAGTTCAATGATTGATTCTTCCATCGAGCATAGTGACAACAATGTGCTTGAGAATTCCAAGACCTCAAGGAAGGGAACTTGTTAGTCGAGCAGTATTCGGCTGAATTTCTGAAGCTATCAAGGTATGCTTCACATCTCATCCCTGATGAGCAAACTGATAAGCATTGAATGTTACACATTCAAGCCCCTTAATTCGCATATGTTAAACCTTAGATTGTATTGTAATGTAATATTTTGTTGTGTTTTAGTGGTTTATCTTATTCTTAGGTCCTAATGGAAAAAAACCAGGCTTAAGTTTCATCAAGGAAAGCTGAAGAGTATCAAGTGGATCGAGCCCCCAAAACTGGCGCTCGATCACTGTAGAAACTAATGGCGATCGAGCGCCATAATATGTGGATTGATCGTCATCTGGAGATCGAGCACCAGAATATGTGGATCGATCAACAGATTGTCCAAAGCTGTGGATCGATCGCCCTCGGTTCTTCCAGAATGCCAAAATATCTATTGACAGCAAATGACGAAAATTTAATAAATTAATCAAAGATTGCGGCCTGGTAGGCAATTGTAGGCGCTGACTTATTACTTCAGAGATATCCTATCCTAAAGATCTTCCATTTCCTTATCTTGTAATATAATAATGCACTCTTTTTCTCTATAAAAGAGATCCATCCGAGAGAATCAGAGGAGAGGTAGAGATAGATGGTTTTTAGTTTTTAGTGAATTTTACATCTTTGTTTTCATATCTTAGTGTTCTGGCAGAAGGAGGAGCACGACCCATAGCTCAATTAAACTCTAGGAAATTGTTTTCTCTTCTTCAATAGAGATTCCAAAATCCTTCATGAGTAACTAAACCTTTTATAGGGTTTTGATGTAATTCTTTCCAAGTGCCATGGTTGGATTGTGTTTCTCTTAGGATTTTTTGCATATGTATAATGATTGTATAGTCTAGAGGATTGCAATTGCTAAACATTTGTAAATCGTTCTCAAAGCTTATGTTCATTCATGAAGAAACATTTATCTTGTTTATAAGCAACCTTTTTGTCTTGAAAGTATTCAAACGTTTCCATTTTCTATGATTGTGGGAACGATGGCTATGTAATGATTCTTTTTGACATAAATTCATGTGAGCTTGATGAGCCATGCTAGGGAACACAAATCAATCCACATCTTAGTGTAGTGTAGTATAGGTGGAAGATTAGTGCGAAACTAAGATGACTTATGCTCGTTCTTTGAAATATATAAGCTTATTTGGAGATTTTATAGGCCATGCTAGGGAACACGAATCGTTTCACAATTAGATGTTAGGTGGACGATTAGTGCGAAACTAAGATGAGTTATCATTATCTCTTAACAAAAGTATTTTCGTGTTAAGGTCGTCGTATGATTGACAACCATTATGCGCTCATTACAAAAACTTAGTGAGTTTTATACTACTGAGTTTGTGGACTCATATTTCTACCTATGCGGATGTGGCTACCACCACGACTGTGTAGATGTTGATGCTTTGGTTGCAGTTACCACAGACGTCAATGAGGACCCTGTGGCGTTGTTTTTAGGATACTACGACTGAATCTCTTCGCGATATGTAACGACCCGCTTTTTACAAAAAGGAGTAAGTAATTATATCTGGATAATTACGTGTCATTACTACTTTAGAGACGATAAATCTCGCAGCGGAAAAAATACGAATATCTTTCTTTCTTTTTTTCTTTTCAAACATCAGGGACAATTCCTTTACAATACATTCAGAGCTTTAACTGAAATTCCTCTAGACATACATTAAAAGTCCTTTACACTAATTACAAAGAAACATGTGTCACATATGACACGAAAGCATACATGGAAACTTAGTAAATACAAGTAAATTCCTAAACATGTTATTTACAAAAGAGTACAAACATTGATAGGTACAAAGCACTAAAATCCTAACTACATAGCTTTAAATCTCTTAAGCTAGCAGTTAATCCAATCCATAATCTTCAAAACCTGCGCAAACATCTATGAGACGGTGGTTATTACCACAACCCCATAGTTCCATAAGTGAGCTAACTGTCATTCAACAATATCGTGATTTATGCGTTATTTAAGGATAGAGATAACATGATGAGATGATAGTTTTCTATGCAAAGTTTTAAAAATTGAATATACTCATTGCACTCCACTCTTTTGAAGCCATTTACTCGGTTACTATCTCGGAGACGTTCCTCCTACATTACGTTTTATTAGCTTATTTTCGCACTAGCAGAGTACGTTCCACGTCACTCTACTAGCACTTTGAGAGATGTTGACTCCAATATTAATTATTAGGGGGTTTTCGATTTCAGGCACTATTCCCATCCTGAATCTTTAGGAGATGTTGACTCCCAATATTTTATAGGTTGATTATTAACAGTATGCAATAATCATTCACATGCATCCAATTAAACTAAGACATAAACACAACACTATTGAAATCCAGTACTACCCTTAGTAAGTAATTTATACTTACAGCCCTTTTATGCAGTCACAGTTCATCATTTGCATCAAATACATATATATGTGCATAGAAGGTTAATATCATTACTTTTAGAAATTCATGCCTAAACATGAACTTTAATCACACATATATACATACATAGAATCAATTATCTTTGGAACATCATTTACATTAATTATTACTTAACATAACATGGTTAAGTCTCAATATTATTTTTCAACAATAACACCTAAACCTATTTTCTGCAAACATACCAACACTTCTAACAAAACCTACTCATTTTTAGGGAACATCAATCCAAGCACCAAATCAACTAACAAAAACATCTGTTTTGTTAGTTTTTGTGTTGGCTGCATTCTATTGGACAAAATCACTTCTATGTAATTTTGCTATTTTCACAGGGATGCTACTTTATTCAAAGTCTACTCTTCAGCTATGTTCTTCAAGAAGATTCTGCTCGGTCAAGCCGTCCGGACACCCTCCGGTATTTTGGTCATAACTTTTTACTCAAATATCGGATTGGGACGAAATTGGTGTCATTGGAAAGCTTAGAAAAAATCCTGTAAATTGCAAATCCGGACGGCCAATAGAAGCTTCTGAACGGCCCCCGTCCGGAAGGAAACATATTGCGTCCGGACGGCCCTACGGAAAATTCAAGAATTACTTTTCGAACAAGGAAAACTTTGCTTGTCCGGACGGCCCTAGCTCCCGTCCGGACGCGCGTGCCTCAAACTCTGTTTTTGACTCAATTTTGGGTTTCCAAAGCCTATAAATAAAAGGCTTGAGGCATGCTTTCAACACAGAATTCGGTGGTGAATTCTCTACAGCTTAGAGAGGGTGTTTAGGGAGATATTGAAGATCTGCTAGCTCTCTAGCTTTGCCAGTATGTGATTTGATCAGCTGTGACGTCTATCTTAGGGGTTGGCCCTAAGGTAAATGATTCCATTGAAGACCCTTTCAGGTAGGAGACCTGGTTAGGAGGCGTTCGTGTTGGGTTACACTATACCCACTCATAATTGGTCAAAACACTATACCCACATACCAAATTAATCAACTCAAACCAGCAGCCTCTTTAAAAGCCATTAATCCTCAATTTAAGCATTAAATCAACCAACAATAAAACTTATCAATTGATTTGATTAGAACAACCCAAATACCAACACCTAACTCTCAAAGATATCATAACTGAAATAGAAACACCAAAACAATCAGCAAAACCTCCATCACAATACACACAGCCGTCCAAAATACCTATATCCAACATACAATCAATTGAATCCCAAATCAGTACACACAATAGCCAAAATAGGGGATATTCTTGCTAAACACAAGTAATAGGTGTTAGTATTTTGGCCTCATTCTGTGTTTGGACAAAATCACTTACGTCTAAAGATGCTGTAAACAGGGATTCCACGTGTCAGAGCATTTTCAGAAGACTCTGCACTGCAAAAAAGATAGAAGATTTTAGATTCCCTGTCAGCCGTCGGGACAACGTGTTATCCCGTCCGAACGCCCATTTGTCCACTACATTCGTTCAGACGACGTGTCATACCGTCCATACGTCAGATAGACCAGCATCATCCGTCTGAAAGACGTATCTTTCTGTCCGGACCCTCCACTGTATCGAGAAGCTTCTGTTCCAGCTTGCATCCTTCCGGACATCTTAGCAGCCCTTCCAGATGTCCATTAGTGATCGATCAGCTTCAAATTCTTTCCAAGTTCAGAATATGGGAAGATTGATACACCGTCCGGACGACGTGGTTTCCCGTTCGGACGCGCTCATAAATAAGGCAAGAATCGCAATTCAAATATCACCGTCCGAACGTCAACCAGCATTGGTCCGGACACACACTCATCAGTTAAGGAAATTATCGACTCGACTTCAACAGTCCGGACGTCTGCCTCTCATGGTCCGGACGCGCTCATAGTAGATATGGAAATTGCGTGTTGAAGTTCAGCCGTCCGGACGTTCTTCCCCCTTGGTCCGGACGAGCGAAACCTTATATGGAAATTACTTGCAGCGGATGTGCAACCGTCCAGACGTCAATGTCTCACCGTCCGGACGAGGCTCTTAAACAAGAAAGATTTTTAGCGAAATTTTTGGCAAATCCTGTCGCACAGTTGTCCTTCCGAACGGATCAGGTTCACTGTCCGGACGGCGTCCGTACATATTACAGCCGTCGCCCATTTTGCACCTCAGCCTATAAATAGAGGCCCTTGGGAATTGAGAACTGCAAGAATTCGGTATTGAATTCCACAAGAGCTCTGAGAAGTTCAAGATCCCTCTGAAGCCATTACAAGTGTGCTGCGCTACATCTGAAGTCTATCTTAGGGGTTGGCCCTAAGGTAAAGGATTCCATTGAAGACCCCTTCAGGAAGGAGACCTGGTTGGGAAGCATTCGTGTTGGGTTACACGTCAGAGAGCAAGGTACGACCACTGCATCGGTTTAATGTGAGTGTTACTATCTTGTATCTAGCTTTGTCTTCTGAATAGTGGAATTCCTGGGTTTGGCTGCCCCGGAGTGGTTTTTCTCTTGATTGAGTTTCCACTTCGTCAACAAAAATCTGTGTTGTTTACTTTCCGCATTGTTATTTTTGTTACACACTTTACACACACTTGTCTTATTTTAGAAGTCAATTTCGATTTTCAATAGGAATCCAAACTCAAAATCCATATACACCCCCACTAACCAACACACACACAAGCACTCACTGCCGGAACAACACACACACCTATTCGGCCAACCACAGTGAACAATCCCCCAATATACATAGCCAGATCATCAAAATACCATCCAAAATCATCCCATTCGGCCATCAACAATCCAAACAATCATCAAATCCCTATAATCATCACACGGCTAACAGAGAATCCTACACCCATTTTCAAACAAGAATCCTTATCCAAAAATATCAACAATAATAAATCAATCTTCTAAATTATAGGATTTATATACCTTGGGGATTTTCACATAAATCCACCAGAAATCAGTGAGCCAAAATCACCGAAAAAGCTCCAAGTCACCGAAAATCACCTCCGAGGACGACCCACAGAAAACCTAGCTCTGTCTCGCCGAAAATGACCCGAGTTCTGCCAGAAATCACGCTATTGGACGATCTCCGTTCGTCAGCTCTGCCTCGAAGGATTTCTCGTCCTCTAGCCACCGGACGACGACCCAGAACCGGTCATCATGCCTCATGCTCCTCAAGAACTAACCCACCGTCGATCGTCTCTTTTGGGTCACGGGTTCTCCAATTCTCTCCCGATCTCCTCTCTCGATCTCACTCTCAACTCTCCAAACTCCAGATATCTCCCTCATCCATGAATCTCTCTCTCTTAAACTCCAGATCTCTCCCTCATCCATGAATCTCTCTCTCTCACCTAATCTCTCTGATTCTCTCTGTTCTGTATCCGGACGAACAGGAAAGAAGAAGATAAGAAAGAGAAAGAAGTGAAGAGAAATAAGAAAGAAGAAGAAGAGTGGTACGGGTCGGTTATACTGAAGAAAGGATATATTTTGTTTGAAACTTAATCATTAAGTTTTACAAAAATATCTCTCATAAAAATATCTCCCATAAAAATATCTCATAAAAATATCTTGAGATACTTTATCTATGGATATTTTTACATTGGGTCCTTACCATTATGTATGATTCATTAAGATAATAAACTAAGTCCATTCTGAGTCTAGTTCGTTTTATAGTTAATATTATTATTCCAATAATATTATAACACCATAAATATATATATATATCAAATATATATTATATTACACACATCAAATATTACATAATAGTATTATTTATCAATATTATTATATCAATTAATCCACTGATTAATTCAGCCCATTTAATAATCCTGTAATATTATTAGAGTCTAATAATATTATTCTTTATTTATAAAATCATGGTTTATAAATAATAAAACCAAGGGATATTTATTTTCATAAATATTCATGTATTCCTTATTATTTATTGGGGATTAAAATATCGTGTTTAAAGCCACGTAATTTATTATCAGCTGGATGTGAATATTGTTTCCTACAATATTAAGCCGTTCGAGCGTCGAGTCTTGTGGATCGAACGTCAATTCTAGACTTGTCTATTTTACTCAGTCTTAAATTCTAATTTAAGACATTTTATTTAATGACTTAAAATCTGGGGCGCTACACGATAGTTGTATTTGTTGGAGTTATGGATAGTCCATCTTTTGTAAAGACATGAAATATATGGCTTGGGTCGCATGTCACACCTATTTTGTATAGCCATTCTTTGATGTATATAATATTTTGATTAAGCTTTAAACAGATAGACATATTTATGGTTCTAATGTTGTAATTACATTTTTTAGTTAATGAATTTAATTTTCCCTGCAATTGTTAATCTTTTATATAATATGCATATGTTATGAGATGTATTAGGTTTGTTAGTTTTGTTGGCAGCATTCTGTTGACAAAATCACTATCATGTAATGTTGCTGTCATAAATAAGGATGCCGTATATTTCAGAGTATCTAGAGAAAGCTATTTCAAGTGTTCAAGGAAGATTATGTGTAGATTCCAACTCAGAAAAGTCGGATCCTTTGTTCCTGTCCGGATGGCCTAGTCATGCGACCGAACGCCCATGAGTGTCGAGAAGCTTCGAATAGTTCAAGGTTGCATCCATTCGGACGTCATGGAAACATATCTGGACACTCTTCAGAGTTCTAGAAGACTCCAGCTCTCTTTTGCAGACACAGATTGGGAAGGTAGCTTGCACTCGTTCGGACGACAGGGCAACATCGTCCAGACGCTGAGATCCTTGATAAGGAAATTGCGTGCATACAATCTGCATCTGTCTAGACTCCAGGGCAACATCGTCCGAATGTGGTCCTTGATATGGCAATTTCGTGCAGGCAAGTTGTAACCATCCGAACTCTAGGACAACACCATCCAAAGGCGGCCTTAATATGGAAACGCGTGAAGTACGTTATGGAAAGGGGGTTGCATAGCTGACTGTCTAGACGCTTTATGCTTCCATCCGAACGCCGCCTAGAGAAATCAGAGACAAACTCCATTTAAGTCTTCTTAGCCTATAAATGGAGGCCTCTAGGCATGTATTCTTTACTGAATTCGGTATTGAATTCTTTATAGCTTAGAAAGGATGTTTAGGGAGATATTGTGAAGATCTGCTAGCTCTCGAGCTGTTGCCGGTGTGTTGTTGCTGTTTCGTGTGAAGTCTATCTTAAGGCGGAGCCCTAAGGTAAAGGAATCTATTGAAGACCCCTTCAAGTAGGTGACTTGGTTGGGGGCATTCACGTTGGGTTACGTGTCAGAGTGCAAGATACGATTGCTACATAAGGTTATGTGAGTGTTACTGTCTTTGTACTAGCTTTGTCTTCTGAATAGTGAATTTCCTGGGTTTGACTGCCCGAGAGTGGTTTTTTCGCTTAATTGTGTTTTCACTTCGTTAATAAAATATTTGTCTTATTTAAATTCCGCATTTAGATATTTTGTTACACATTGTTCACACACACACACCGTAATTTAGAAGTCACTTTATTTTTCAAGGTCCTTCTTGGCTTAATGACTAAGGAGTTGGAGAGATGGTAAAACTAGTCCACATAGGACTATTAGGAGTGGACAGCTAGGGCTGGCAAAAATCCTAGCCCCTTGTCCTTGCCATGTGATGCATGGGGCCAGGGATTTATTCCCTAACCCATGCGTCTCTTGCATTGATCTTAGGCTTGGGTTTTATCCCAAACCTAGTCTCCAAATCTTGCATGTCATGCACCGTTTCTCTCTAACCCATGTTTTAATAAATAAAAACAAGCATCCCAATAAATAAAAAGCATGATCTGGTTATTTTACATTAGTTTGGTGAGGGACCAAAAGGAAAAAAAAAACTAGCTTCAAATAGTCATGACTATCCCAGGTTGCTATTTATTTATAATTGATTCCACTAAACAATTGTAATTGTACTTTAGTTTATTTTTTTTTAATTAAATCAATTAATCCCTTAGACTTTCTTAATAATGACTTGATTCCTTCATGAAATCTTCCATAGCATAATTAAAGCCAATGATACTATCACTTTAATTTTCCACTTATTTATCATTTAGTATCTAGTTTTATATATTATTCATGTACTTGTGAAAACCTTTTTACCATTTACATTAGTATTTTGGTATCCCTTACCAAAATGCCATGGCCAAGGACTACGGATAATTCAATCCATAAAATCTATCTCAAGGAAAAATCTGTTATCATTTGAATTAAGAACTTGGATTCCTTCTTTAGAAAATGTGTTCTCACAATGCTATACAAGTGATCACTCAACGCATGAGAATTTTGACCAAAGTAAAGGTCTCAGTCCGAAATGTATCAAAGTGACATCCATTTGACATATGAGTTCCCAATCCTCTCAGGATTTAGAATCAATATCATAAGAATTCCTCGGAGTTATAATTATTCCTATTGATAGTATTTTTAAAGTGAAAACAACTCCCATGGTCCGTTTAGTGCATTACACATGCACATCAACCCGAAGTTTCCAACTGTGCTTGATCAAGATAAATCACCACGATTGATGTGTAATAGTCTTTGCAAATGGAATGCCCAATTCCATACAGACTGCGAACAAGAAAAGATTTAAGACTACAAGGTTTATGCCTAGGACCTTGTGTTATAACCCAGTTACTCACACCATAGACCATTTCAATGTAATCTAAAGACCATTCATATGAACAATATAAATAACATAATAAGCATGTAAAATGATCATATGACATATGGTCAATTAAATAGATTAGTGAATAATAAATTTATTCATTACAAACTAGAATGCCATTCTTAAAACATTGGGATTTAGGGCATAATCCCCAACAACCCACTTAACATTGAATACCCGCAAATCGGTAGCCCCACCCTTCGATGGTTGCTTTGGCTACAATTATATATATCTGTCACACGGATCTGGTGTAATTCAACTATGCTGAAAGGGTCAAGTGTGTATAAGCTAGAATGCACACGTCCACTATAATAACATACTACATAACTAGTTTACATTGAATAGTCATTTCCTAGTGGACGTACCATTAAAATCATGCATTATATATTGGAATTAACATATTCATGACATTTTGACATAAAATACGGAGCTTGAATATTATTTGATAGGAAACATTCATTTGCAATTGGAAATCTAAGGCTTACATCATACGAAAACACACTATTTTATCATGCTTGCATAAAAAATTACTATTTTCAGTTTAGGAAAGTAAACATTCACAAAATCATGTTTGGAACTTATATATGTGTCTACTTACCTCATGTGTAGAATTTGTCCATAATGTCGTCTCCTAATCCTTCGGTTTCTTCATTTATAAATCAGACCTAGAGTTAGTCGAATTCCTTAAATTGTAAAACCCTAATCTAATTATCTCAAACTATACTATTTTCCTAAGTCCTAATAGATTGCTTTATTGTAGTGATCTCATTTGAACTCGTTCGAATGAGAGTCCAACAAGGGACTGGACTGAAGGTCTCCTAATCCTGTCCTCTCCCATTCAAATTGCATGCTAACAAGACCTTATGTCCAACCCCTCGTTGGAATCTCATTCAAACCTCGTTCGAACAAGATCATTGTTCTACTCAGCAAAGTATCAATTGTTGTAAACTTGCTCAGCTCCCAAACATCTCTAAGACATTAAAGATGCCTACTTTTAACCTTCTAACTGTTGGGACTAGTGTCCAAAACTCCAACTGGTTGGATGCTGCTTTGCCATGATTGTTTAATATTGAACATTGGGCATATACATTAATGTTTTACATGTACATATATGTTTGAATATTTTCATATCATATACATGTGAGGTCCCTAAGTTACATAGTATTTGATTATGGTGTTAGTAAAGGAATTATCACACAGAAGATCATAGTCATAGGCCCTTGTAATTTATAAAAGATTTGTTCATAGTCGTAAATGGAACTGGAAATCTATCTAGACTATAACATGTCAACCTCAACAACCAGTCTTTATTTGGTGAAGCATGTGGGCTTCAAGTTGATATGTTGGTGTAAGAACAAGGTAGTGCCATACACTGAACGGACCACAATAGTTATCATTCTTATTAACACTATCACAAAGAATGATGTATGTGCACAACGACTTGTAACAGTTACTCTAAATACTGAAAAAAATCATGAGCTCAAATGTAAAGTATAGGTCACTTTGCTGTATCTATCTGTGAGATCTTTCCATGGTCAACAACCTTATGCATTGGATGATTGAATCTAGGATTATGGGAAACCTCTTCAAGAAGGAATCCAAATCCTTTGTCAGGAACAAAGTGATAAATATTAGGGAAGGGTAATGATACAAAGATCATCAAGCCTCAATGAAATGGACCTAGCCAAGTGTGGGCTAGCCGTTCTACTAGGCTGCCCCACTATGTCGATGGGTGCCCGGACCGCTGATTCCCCTTGATGTACATTTAATATGAATGATTATTTTAAATCTTGGACCTTATTGTTTTAGTGGGATTTACTCAAACTTATATGTACAACGTGAGATGGAATCTCACAAGATACAAAAGGATCACCATGTAATTAAAACAAGTTTTCAATGGAAAGAAGTAGTGAACAAAGTGACAGTGTATGGACTTTGGTTCAACTATGGATTGATTCCATGGAGGGGTAAAATGTAATAAATAAGTTTGTCACATAGATTAACTGATTAATCGAAAATACATATTAGAGTGCAGTCACATTTGTTTAGTGGAATCAATTGTGATTAATAGTGTCGTGTGAGAAGTGTTACAGGCCTACTGAAACTAATTGTATTTTTCCTTTTATGTCCCTCTTTAAGCTGATGTAAACTGACTATTTTTTTTTGGGCCTCAATTATGCAATCATTTATTTTGGTTGCTTTATTTTATAATACATAGCCAAGCAATTTAATTTGTATGTGGCTTATTATTTGGAGTTGATTGGGCTTGGAGATTTAATTCTTAAAGGCTTAAGTAGAGTTAAAAGAGCGTTGGGCCAATGGGATAAAACCAAAGCCCAAGCCTTAGGCTTCTTCGATAAGGGCCCTAGGCAACACATGGGGGGGCTGGCGGTCACAAGGGGAATTATCCCCTTATGACAACAACTCCTATTCTAATAGGAGTTGTTATCCTAGTTCTAAAAGGATCCAATATTGCTTTTTTCATATCTCTCAAAGTAAACCTAAATCTATAAATAGAGAATCATAGTCAAGCATAAAGATATAGTTTAATAGACTACAAGACTCAAGTTTCATAAACAGTTTTATGAAAGACACAATTGAGTGCAAGAGAGTTGTGAGAAATAATCAAGAGAGAATATTTGTTTGTTCTCAAGATTATGCTTCTAGCTATTCTCTAGAACTGAGAATAGTTTTGTGAGTCCACACTCACAGTCATATTTAGTCATCAATGAGAAGATATGTAGGTTAAATCAAGAACGTGTTCTTCAACATTCAACATGTAAGAAGATTTTGAAGCTAAGTTATATAGCTCTAAATGCCTAGGACAGGCCGAATATGATTGTAAGTATCACGAACTTGTGTATTTATTTTTAAATCTACAATTTTTTATCTTGTAGTAAAAAATTGTTGGAATTGTTTTCCGCTGCGTATACTCTTATTTGCATGATCCCAACACTAACACCTTCTAACACCTTCTTTACATTCCCAACGTAAAGATTACACATTTCCTTCTTCGTCTCCCATCTCTCTCAAAACCCATCTTTCAAATTACACCTATAACCCTCTAACTACATTCTCGACCCCTCTATAAGTGCTTTACTCCCTCATGTCGTACAAAGGCATGAGCTTTCCTAACAAGGCATATCATTCAACTCAAAATCTCATAAAACATCCCAACACATACACACATTCTAAACTTTAAAATTATCACACTTCCAAGCACATACCCAAACCAAAACTTTGTAAAATCAACAAGAGAGAATTTAGAGACCATATGCTTGTAGCCTTAGCCTTTCCTTGAAAATATACCGTAGCTGATGAAGTAAGCATTGTAGCTATAAAAACTTTTAAAACATATTATTCTGATGAGTATATATGTAGGACCCAATCTCCTGCTTGGGAATATACACATACAAACACATCTAATACACATCCATGTGCACAACTTATAACCCAACTACACTAATATACATGCATTATGCAACCTTCAAAGAACACATACATATAGGTGTATCTAAGCAAGAAATACCATCAAAACATCATATGCAATCCGACTTCTATGCTATAAAAAAATAACAGCACATCGGCTGTAATTTTAAATCAATGGTCAACATTAGAACTTCTTCATTTTTAATCAACACGACATCACTTTAAAGAAAACTAACGAAACTTATCTTATTCTTCCTTCTTCATCCACCTTTACTTTTTCTCTCCTTTTACTCCTTATCTTCCGCAACTCTGACAATTTCAAAGCCATAATTTTCTATCTTCTCCATCTCTCTCCCATTTTTGACTTTCTCCCTTGCTGCTGCACCGCTCCTTTTCTTTTTGTTTTACTTTCTTTTTGCGATTTCGCTTGGTTTTCACACAAGTTCTCATCCGCTTTTGTCTTTTTCTGCATATTATCTCCATTCAAGGTGAAAATTGAAATTGACTTTTAAAAATAAAGTGTGTGCAACAAGTGTCAACAAAAATTAAGCACAGCGGAAAATAAAAGACACAGTTTTTGTTGACGAAGTGGAAACTCAATTAAGAGAAAAACCACTCCGGGGCAGCCAAACCCAGGAATTCCACTATTCAAAAGATGAAGCTAGATACAAGATAGTAACACTCACATTAACCTGATGCATTGGTCGTACCTTGCTCTCTGACGTGTAACCCAACACGAACGCTTCCGAACCAGGTCTCCTACCTGAAGGGGTCTTTAATGGAATTCCTTACCTTAGAGCCGACCTCTAAGATAGACTTCAGTTGTAGCGCAGCACACTCGAAACGGCTTCAGAGGAATCTTGAACTTCTCTGAGCTGTTGTGGAATTCAATACCGAATTCTTGCAGTTCTCAATGCCCAGGGGCCTCTATTTATAGGCTGAGGTGCAGAATGGGCGACTGCTGTAATATGTACGGACGCCGTCCGGACGGTGAACTTGGGCCGTCCAGATGAAAAACTGTGCTACAGGATTTTTTGAAAATTTCACTGAAAATCTTTCATGTTTAAGACCTGCGTCCGGACGGTGTCTGCTGAAAGTAATTTCCATATAAGGCTTAGCGCGTCTAGACCAAGCGGGATGAACGTCCGGACGGCAATTCTTCAATACGCAATTTCCATATCTGCTATGCGTGCATCCGGACCATGAGAGGCAGATGTCTGGACGGTTGAAGTCGAATCAGCAATTTCCTTAACTGATGACTGTGCGTCAGGACCAAGACTGATTGACGTCCAGACGGTGTGTCAATCTTCCCATAAACTGAACTTGGAAAGAATCTGAGACTGTTCGAGTACTAAAAGGCGTCCGGATGGATGCAAACTGGAACAGAAGATGCTGACCATGCACCGCTGAAAAGTAGCGGGTGCATTGCATAACCCAAAGGGCATGCGACGATAGGCGAACGTGCCAAAAGGGCAGGTGAAAGTCGTCTTCTCCTGATCTTCGGGGTCCACAGGTACCTGGTTGTATCCAGAATATCCATCCAAGAAACATAATAAGCATGCCCCGCCAAGCGTTCCACCATTTGATCGATGAAAGGTAGGGGAAACTGATCCTTCCTAGTGGCGGCATTCAATTTGCGGTAGTCGATACACACTCTCCATCCTGATTGAACACGAGTTGGCACTAACTCACCATCTTTGTTCTCCACTACCGTCAATCCAGCCCGCTTCGGCACAACATGAATTGGGCTCACCCATTTGCTATCCGAGATTGGATATATGATGCCTGCATCCAATAACTTGATCACTTCAGCCCTTACTACTTCTTGCATAGCTGGGTTGAGCCTTCTTTGCAGCTCCCTTGATGGTTTGGCATCCTCCTCCAAGTGTATCTTGTGCATAACCACCGAAGGACTGATTCCTTGGATATCTTCAATGGTCCAACCAATAGTCTCCTTGTGCTCTCTTAAAACATCTAGCAATTTCTCCTCTTGAGTATCAACTAAATCTGAGGCTATGATCACAGGCAAAGATTCTGCTGGACCTAGGAACTTATACTTAAGACTGTCAGGTAATGGCTTAAATTCCTTCTTGGGAGGCACAGGAATTGCTGTCTCATTTTCCTTGCTGCTCTCCAGAGGAGCAAACTCTAACATAGCATTTGCTTGCTCAAGGAACTTATCTAAATCCAAATCTTCTTCGTATTGAGCAAAGCATGCCTTCAGGGGGTCCTCAATGCTCGTTTCATCAATAGTATCCTCGATGATCTCCTCAATCAAGCATGCACTTCCAATCTCAGTAGTCTCTAATGGCTGTTTGCTGATGTCAAAGATGTTCAGCTCCACTGTCATGTTGCCAAAAGAGATCTTCATGGCCCCCGTCCTACAATTTATGAGGGCGTTAGCCGTGGATAAGAAAGGACGCCCTAGAATCACCGGTATTTGAATCCCTACATTCTGGACCGGCTCTGTGTCTAGCACTATGAAATCCACGGGGAAATAGAATTTATCCACCTTAATCAAAACATCCTCAATGATTCCCCGTGGTACCTTCACTGACCGATCAGCCAATTGGAGCGTCATAGAGGTAGGCTTCAATTCTCCCAACCCCAATTGCAGGTAAACCGAATAAGGCAGGAGGTTGACATTGCTCCAAGATCTAGCAGAGCCTTCTCTATGCGGCTAACTCCTATCATGCAAGAGATGGTCGGACATCCAGGGTCCTTATGCTTGATGGGCAGTTTGCATTGTAGGATCGAACTGACATGCTCGGTCAAACATACCTTCTTCGGGACATTAGTTTTCCTCTTCACTGTGATCAAGTCCTTCAAGAACTTGGCATAAGACGGCACCTGCTGGATGGCATCCAAAAATGGGATGTTGATCTGCACTTGCTTTAATACCTCCATAATGTCCTCGAACTTCCCTCCTTTCTTGGGCGCAAGTAATCTGTCAGGGTAGGGGGCCTTAAGTATAAATGACCTAGGAGGGGTCTCATCAGTGGCTGTAGATGGTTCCACATCTTTCTCCTTCATGCCACCGCTTCTTCGCTCTTGTCCAGCAACAGGGTTCTCTTCAGAAAGACCCACTTGGTTGTCCACTTGTCTCCCTGACCTAAGTGAGACAATGGCTTGAACATGCTCTTGCCCCTGTACCGCATTGGATGAACCTCCCCCTTGAAACTGCAACCTTGGATTTGGCACGGGCTGGCTGGGAAGCTTCCCCTTCTCTCTCTCACCCAACTGATTTGCCATTTGCCCAAGTTGAACTTCCATCTTGGCAATTGTTTGAGAGTTCACCATGGTGGCATTCTTCACTTCATTAATAGATTGGGTGTTCACCAATGTGGCATTCTTCACTTCACTGATACTTTGGTTAGAAAACTGGATGAAGGCTTTGAGAGAGTCCTCTAATGTGGAATGTGAAGAAGAGGCTGGGGATTGAGTAGGAACTTGGTATGCTGGTGTTGGCGGCACTTGACGACCCTGAACCGATTGATGGAATCCAGGGGGGTATTGATTATGGGCTCGATGAGGGGACCCCCTTGATTTATTGGTTGATTCTGCTTCCACGAAAAATTAGAATGGTTTCGCCACCCAGGATTGTAAGTCTCAGAGAATGGTCCATTGGATTGCTTCCTAAAGTCATTGAAAGCATTGACTTGTTCTAGTGATGACTCAACAAACGTTGGCAAAGAAGGACAAGTCTGTGCCGAGTGAATGGGACTAGCACAGATGGAACAACAATCCACGTGGAATGGGTTCGTCGCATTGATGGATTTCCCTACGACGAGGGCATCGACCTTCTTAGTAAGGGCATCTAACTTCATCTTTAGCTCCACATCTTCCTTCACCTCATAGATGCCTCCCTTCTTTTAGATGCGAGCTGATCTATGCCGATAGCTTGAAAAATCCCACTGTTGGGAGTTATCGGACAACTGATCCAAGGTCCGATATGCTTCTTCTCCAGTCAAACTCAGAAATGCGCCTCCATTCATTGACTCAATCATGCTACGGCTGGATTGAGTCAATCCTTGGTAAAAGAACTGCACGAGTCTCCATTTCTCGTATCCATGAGGAGGGCACTTGATCAACATTTCTTTAAATCTTTCCCAACTCTCCGAAATTTTTTCATCCTCCTCCTGAGTAAAAGAGCTTATTTCCTTTCTACATTCATTCACCTTGGACATTGGGAAAAATTTGTTGTAAAACTTGTTTAGCAAGTTATCCCAAGATGTGATAGAACCAGGCATATTTGAATCCAGCCATACCTTGGCTCTATCGTGAAGAGAGAATGGAAAAAGTCTAAGATGTACAGATTCCTCAGAAAAGTTATGAAATTTGAAAGTAGCACAGATATCTTTGAACTTTTTTACATGGCTGTAAGGATTTTCGAGATCTAAGCCATGGAATGAGGGCAAGAGTTGGATGACATGCAGTTTTAGATCGAAGTGGGTGGCATTGGAGGGTGGCAAAACTATACATGACGCAGAGTTCGTCGCAACGGGTGCAAATAAATCCCTGAGTGATCTAGTGTAGTCCACATTTTCCGCTCTTGGTTGCTCCACATTTACATTGGGATTTCCTTCCGTGTTGTCTCCCATCTCAGAAGTTGTTCTCCGCTCAACTTTTGCTTGGACAGGTGTTTTGCGCTTTTTCCTAAACACCCTATCTATATCGGGATCTAAGGGTAACAATTCTAAGTTCAAGGATCTCCGACCAAGCATAGAAAGTTCCAAACAAAATTTAACCACAAAACAAACAAGATAGAAAAAAAAAAGGACAAAAATTAAAAAATAAAAAATAAAAAATAAAAAGATAGAGAAAAGAAATTGCAAGTAAGGTAAACAAAATTCTCCAAGGTGCAATCTAGGTTAGTTCCCAGGAAGGTGAGGGGGGTCACACCGGACACACTTAAATCCCAAGACCTTCCTTGCCAGAATTTGCCTTGATTTTGCCCCTTAGATAGTTCCGTAGACCCACACTAGCAAAGTCTTCTCTTTTCTCTTATTTTTTTTTTAAAGATTAAAAGAAAAACAAACAAAATGAATAAATAAATAAAAATTCAAGACTAACACAAACGCATACAACCAAACAAGGCACTGAAAAAGGTAAGAATTGAAACTTACAGGTTTGGACCAAATTTTTTTTCTTTTTTTTTTTTGGCAAAAATTTTCTGCTACTGAACTTCTCCAAGTACCGCCTCCTGTGTTCGCATAATTCCGCACAACCTGAAACAATCACAGAACAGAAACCCTTGCTCTTTTCTTGTGTTTTTTTTTTTTTTTTAAAGAAATAAAAGAAAAAGATTGAGAAAGAAAAAAAAGAAAAAAAAAAGAAAAAGAAAAAAATCTAGTAGAAAAACAAAATTAAAATAAACAAAACTTGATTTCTTTCTTACAAATCAGCACCTCCCCGGCAACGGCGCCAAAAACTTGATGTGCAAATTTGTTTAACTCGCAAGCGCACGAATCGTATGTAGCATAGTGCGTGCAAGTGCGAGGTCGAATCCGCAGGGAAGTGTGTGTGAAGAAAAGAAAATCACTTTCTATTTAAATAAATCTTGTTTTAACCTAGACCCAAAGATTTTTTGAATTTTTGTTAACAAAATAATAAACAAAAAAAAACTAAATAAAAACAATTTATAAAGAAAGACACTAAGGTATCGGAATTCACCAAACCAAATCAAACACCCTACTCTTGCATTTTATTCATAAATTCAATTCAATGGGCTCAATATTCAAATTCAAAACATGAAAACATTTGAAGAAATGAATTCAAACAAATCACAACGATTATCCCTTTTTAATTGAAATCATCTATTGTATCCGGAAATCACAATAGATATCCCAATCTCAAAGAAATCAATCGATGTATCCATCGATTGAATTACAACAAACATTAAATAAAGATCATCAATCTAAAAAAATAAATTGACGTGGAATTTGAATATATATATAAGAACAATGAATCTATGAATATCATGACAAGAGTATAGGTGTTATCATTGATGAGGTTTCATCCTCAACCTTAGTTGAGGATTTTAGCCTCTCATGATTAAAAACACCAACAACTCGTGAAATGAAATCATAAAATAATAAAAGCGAAGAAGAAAAAGAAGAACAAAAGTTTTTTTTTTTTAAAAAAAAGTAAAATTAAAATAATGAGAAAGAAAGAAGAACTGCAAATTAAATAACTTAAAATTAAAGCGATTAATTAAACAACAAATAAAATAAAGAAGAACAACTGAAATTTGAATAACTTAAAATTAAAAGAAAGAGTAACAACTTACAAAAGAAAAGAAAAGAGCTAAGACAAGTGCTCTGAAGAGAAAAGTTGATGCCCTAAGTGGTACCTAGCAGGGGGTATTTATAGCAGAAGATTAGGTTAAACCAATCTTTTACAAAATGGCACCTCTACCCCTCTAAACCCTAATAGGAGAAAAGAACGCTAGGGTCCAAAGTCATCATCTACTCGGATCAGTATCTTTTCTAGAAGCTAGATGATAAATCTCGCCTCATCCGGTGGATCTTACTTCTGCAAGAGTTTGATATAGAGATTTAGGATAAGAAGGGTTCTGAAAATGTGGTGGCTGATCATCTGTCTAGATTGACTGTGGAATTCACTGAGGAAGTCACCCCCATCTCTGAGACCTTCCCTAATGAGCAATTGATGCACATTGCTCACACTTATTCACTATGGTTCGCAGATATAGTGAACTATCTTGTCACTGGTCACATGCCTTTGCATTGGGGGCGGCAAGATAAATCTAGGTTTATGGCCATTGTGAAGTACCTTTTCTGGACAATCCTTACCTTTTTTAGTATCCTCCTTATTATATCATTAGGAGATGTATCCCTGAGCATGACCAATCTAATGTCATCTCCTTTTGTCATGATCATGCGTTTGGAGGCCACTTTAGTGCAAAGAAGACCGCTGCAAAGATTTTACAGTGTGGATTTTATTGGCCTACCTTATTCCGTGACTCTCACACCTACTGTACCTCTTGTAAGTGCTACCAGAAGCTAGGGAGTATTTCTAGAAGGAATATGATGCCTCCCAACTCCAATCTGATTGTTGAGATTTTTGATGTGTGGGGCATTAATTTTATGGGACGTTTCCTGAACTCCTTTGGCAATCTATATACCCTTGTTGCTATGGAATATGTGTCCAAATGGGTGGAAGTTGTTGCATGCAAGACCAATGACCACAGAGTAGTGGTTTAGTTTTTGAAGGACAATATCTTTGTTCATTTTGGTACTCCTCGAGCAATCATAAGTAATGGAGGTAAGCATTTCTACAATAGGATTTTTGTGCAGTTGATGAAGAAATATTTCATCACACACAAGGTTGCAACCCCATATCACCCTCAGACTAGTGGACAAGTGGAGGTATCTAATCGGGAGATTAAGAGAATTTTTGAAAAGACGGTAAATCCTTCACGGAAAGATTGGTCTTTTTGCTTGAATGATGCATTGTGGGCATACCGCACAGCCTTCAAGACCACGATTGGCATGTCCCCATATCATCTTACCTATGGGAAGGCTTGTCATCTTCCAATCAAGCTAGAGCATCGAGCTTTTTGGGCGATCAAGAAACTGAACTTCGATCTCACGAAGGCTGGCTCAGAGAGGAAGCTCCAACTCAATGAATTGAGGAATGATGCTTATGACTGTGAGAGGTCATACAAGGAACGAATGAAGAGGGCCCATGACCAAAATATTCTAAGACGATCTTTTGAACTTGGTCATAAAGTCTTTCTTTACAATTCATGGTTGTATCTCTTTCGAGGTAAACTCAGATCTCGATGGACGGGCCCATTTATTGTTCGATCTATTTTTCGTTATGGGGCCATTGAGATCGAGGACCCTAAGAATGGTACGACTTTCAAGGTCAATGGACAAAGGTTGAAACCATTCTTGGAGTTGAAGAGTCCGAAGATTGAGACGACTCCATTAGACGACTGAGCTATTCAGAGTAACTGTTGTCTCTAGAGGAAAGTCTGGCTGAAGACTTAAAACTTAGCGCTTATGGGAGACAACGCTCATTATTTTCCTTGTCATTTGACTGTTTTTTTTTTTGTTGTGTTTTTCAGGATAAATGTCTGCCATTCAAGTTTGGGGGAGCATTCTACTACGTTACACTCGACTTACGTCACCCAATTGGTATTGTATTTCTGGTCACATTGGGGACAATGTGTCATTTTAGTTTGGGGGTGGGGTAGACATTTCTGTTTCAGTCTATTATTTTGTTGTTTTGTTGCTTTTGTGTAAATTTTAAAAAATAAAATAAAAATTGCCATGTCGTTGATTGAGTGTGATTACATCTTACTATGGTTCACATATCATTGGTTTCCTTAACATCTTGAATGCTGCATATCATTAGAAATCTGAATCTGTTGACTCATCTACTGGATTAGAGAGACCTCACTTGTTTTAATTGAAATTCACAAGCACATTAGCATTGGTTCTGTGAGGTGTGAGATTTGATCTTGAGGAATGTGTATCATAAGATTTGTAGGATGATTTTTTGATGAAACCTTGGCTTAAAAAAAAAATCATCAGTTTGAGTTCTCATTGAGTAACCGGGCCTCTTGCTTCATTAAGCATTGAGTGTTCGTGCAAAAAGATGAAAAATTTAAATCTGATTGATTGTATGGCTAGTTTAGCTTCGTAGCCTTTTTGACTTGAGTAATTAAGCCCTTAGGGATGTTTCTACATCTAGTGGACTAAAACCATCTGCATTGGCAGTCACTGGCCCAACACTCGCTACATAGGTCAATAAGAAAGCTTAAGGGAGTCAAGCATTGTACAACCTAAGAAAAAATAAATAAATAAATAATCACATTTTAATTTAAGCCTTGGTTGTTTTCATCTGATAAAATTCTTACGAATTTTGGGGTACACAAACTTTGTGAAAATGTGAAACCTCATGAGTTTATGTTAACCTCACTTTGTACTTATTGGAGCATGTGTTGTCTCAATTTCCCAGCTATAAGTTAAATGATTTGTGATGTCTAATGTGATTGTGATGTTCACTTTGTTAAGCCTATTCATGATATAAGAACCATGTGTTTGTGTGGAAGTTTTTGTTTTGACAACAACATAGTGCTTTAAAATGTTTGTGGGTATCATTCCTAGCAAAGCCTTACGAGACTTCACTCGTCCTCTAGGGAGTCCTAGGGTTTAAAAGGCTTGTTGCATACGCTAAATGCAATCGTCTCTCCCACTAAAGCAGGTTTATGTTTATTGCTTTAATTTTATTTTTCATTTTGTTTTGCTAAGGGACTAGTAAAATGTAAGTTTGAGGGTATTTATTTGATAAGTGCCAAATATTGTATATTTGGACACCTTAATTTGCATTTGTTAAACCTTTAGCTTTGTTATTTTATGATTTCTTGGTTAGTTTTGGTGTTTCAGTGTTTTGCAGGACTTTGAGATAAATTGCAGTATTTTTGTGGGATTTGCAAAGAAGTAGGAGAAGAAGTCTTTAGAGCCATTCAAGGCACGGGTGTTAGGGCTGACGTGGCAGCATCTTTGGAGAATCAAGCACTTGGAAGGCGCACAAGTTCTCGAGCACGATGTCGTTCGAGCGACCCAGATAATCGCTCGAGTGACCCATATAGTTGCTCGAGCGATTATTAAGGCTGACGTGGCATGCACGAATTTCAATGCTCTAACGGCTACTGCCACCCTAACCCCTAGCATTCTTTTCTCCTATTAGGGTTTTGAGGGGTAGAGGTGCCATTTTGTAAAAATTGTGTTCAACATAATTTTCTGCTATAAATACCCCATGCTAGGCACCACTTAGAGCATAAATTTTTCTACAGAGCATTGTTTTAGCTCCTGTCTTGTTCTTTTTCTTTTGAAAGTTTATACTTCTTTCATATTTCTTTTAATTTAAAAGTTATTTAGTTATGTTCTTCTTTATTTCTTTGTCATTTTAATTTATCGCTTTAATTTATTTGAAGTTATTTAGTTTCTATTCTTCGTTCTTCCTTCGTCATTTTAATTTATCGCTTTAATTTATTAGAAGTTATTTAGTTTCTAATCTTCTTTCCTACTTCGTCATTTTAATTTATCGCTTTATGTTTTCAATTGAAGCTAACATGTTGTTTTTCGTCATGAGAGGCTAAAATCTTCAACTAAGGTTGAAAATTGAAATTGACTTCTAAAAGTAAAGTGTGTGCACAAGTGTCTACAAAAATTAAGCACAGCGGAAAATAAAAGACACAGATTTTGTTTGACGAAGTGGAAACTCAATCAAGAGAAAAACCACTCCGGGGCAGCCAAACCCAGGAATTCCACTATTCAGAAGACAAAGCTATATACAAGATAGTAACACTCACATTAACCCGATGCAGTGGTTGTACCTTGCTCTCTGACGTGTAACCCAACACGAATGTTTCCCAACCAGGTCTCCTACCCGAAGGGGTCTTCATTGGAATCCTTTACCTTAGGGCCAACCCCTAAAATAGACTTCAGATGTAGCGCAGCACACTTGTGACGGCTTCAGAGGGATCTTGAACTTCTTTGAGCTCTTGTGGAATTCAATACCAAATTCATGTAGTTCTCAATGCCCAGAGGCCTCTATTTATAGGCTGAGGTGCAGAATGGGTGACTGCTGTAATATGTACGGACGCGCGTCCGGGAGGTGAACCTTAGCCGTCCGGACGGACAACTGTGCGACAGGATTTTCCGAAAATTTCGCTGAAAATCTTTCCTGTTTAAGAGCCCCATCCGGACGGTGAGACACTGATGTCCGGACGGTCGCACGTCCGCTGCAAGTAATTTCCATATTAGGCTTCGCGTGTCCGGACCAAGGGGGATGAACGTCCGGACGGCAATTCTTCAACGCGCAATTTCCATATCTGCTATGCGTGCATCCGGACCATGAGAGGCAGACGTCCGGACGGTTGAATTCGAATCGGCAATTTCCATATTAGTTGCACGCGCGTCCGGACCAAGGCTGACTGATGTCTGGACGGTGATATTTGAATTGCGATTCTTGCCTTATGTATGAGTGCGTCCGGACGGGAAACGACGTCGTCCGGACGGTGTATCAATCTTCCCATATCTGAACTTGGAAAGAATTTGAAGCTGATCGATCACTGATGGACGTTTGGACGGGATGCTGAGAGGTCAGGACGGATGCAAGCTGGAACAGAAGCTTCTCGATACAGTGTAGGGTCCGGACGGGAAAAATACGTCGTCCGGACGGATGATGCTGGTCTGTTTGGCGTCCGGACGGTATGACACGTCGTCCGGACGAATGGAGCAATGGACAGATGGGCGTCCAGACGGGATACCACGTCGTCCGGACGGCTGACAGGGAACCGAAAAAAATCCTTGAAAACTTCACAGAATCTTCTCGAAGAACATAGCTGAAGAGTAGACTCTGGATAAAGCAACATCCCTTTGAAAGCAGCGACATTACATAGAAGTGATTTTGTCCAACAAAATGCAGCCAACACAAAAACTAACAAACTCCCCCTTTGGCCATTCTGGGACAAAAATCACTTGACCGGTTAAAAATACAATCCCGGTCCAAATCAAAAATTACGCCCCCTTTTTGTCACAAAGGGACAAAGGGTAAAACAGAGTAATGAGAAAAACCACACAATAGTTACTCCCCCTCAAAGTCTCAAAAGTACAAGGGTAAATAGAGTAATAATATCCACAAACAAAAAACTTTCTAAAATCCAAAACAATAGGAAAATAGAGAAAAGTCTGCAAGTGGCTCAAAAGAGAGGAACATAAATCCTCCAAGTACCAAATCCTGTTGATCCACTGAAATAAAGTAACGGAGAGAAATCCGTAAAAGCTGGATTTGTACTACTTCAGCTTCTAGCTTAGGAAGCCGGGAACCACGAACTGAAAGTCCTTCAATCTCTTGATTTTGCAAAGCCTGAAACTGGTTATCCGTAAATTGACATCCTCTAAGCAACTGGTCTGGAAGATAACTGAGGAGAGTCACCACTAAACCTCAAACTGATGCAGATCTAAGGGAATGCTACGGAAGGCTCTGCATGGGCTAGGGGGAGAAGCTCATCTTAATCCTGAGACCTTTGGAATTTGAACATCCCACTTCAACAACAGTCAGTTTTCCAAAGGATCCATCTGTCAAACATTGTGCTGGGAGTCGCTGGATGTCATATTCCTGAATCAAAACCAACCAGAAATACTTCCAAAAATACCATTAGATCCTATTAGTTCCAAAAATAATGTGGTATTTAAGACGGCTGTCAAATGGATGCGAAAGAGAAATATAAGCAATGCAGCTACTCATAAGGCATAAATATATCAAGATCAGCCCAACACACGGACAGAGAAGGATTTTCATGCGCACTATCTCAAGAAAATATCCCAACAAATATTCCAATATTTTAAAAGCACAATGACTTAAAAGAATAACGAAAGACACAATGAAGATCATGGGATGAAAAGAGATGTGCAAAAAATGCCAAAATCTCGGGAGAAATCCATGAGAAAAACACACAAGATGCCATGATAAATCAATAAAAATGCAAAGATGTGTGTATGGAAGAGAAAGAGACGCAAGTCTTAAACCTGTAGAGATCTATCCGGATGTGTCACTTAATCATCCGGATGGCAACTGCTAGGTCAGCATATGGTAAGACTGCACTTTTCCGGAAGAAGAATAGGTCCGTCCGAATGCTTCACACTTGTAAATCTAAAACTTGAGGAAAATATGCAGAAAAATATTTTTCCCAAAACACGCTTGTATAACCAACTGATAAAGCAGTCAAATAGATTTGTAAAAATATGCAAAGATATAAATGAGAGTTAAGTATTCAATAAGCACAAATTTCCCTGCAGATAGAAATTTTAAATAGATTACTCAACTCATGCAATGCATGTGTGTGTGAAGACTTTCTCAATAAGGTATGAAATTCATTGATATGACAAAAAAGCAATTAGATTTTCCAAACAAGAGAGAAAATCAATGAAAGATCAGGCAAAAGTCAAACCTTATCTTACTAGGGCCTAGCCACCCTCATTTGATACACTCCCCCTAAGATGCAGCACCTAATTGTTTTACTTGTACCATGAAGGACAAAGTAAAATTTTCACTTGCACGTAGAGGGCAAGGCATATAGCAAATTCAGCACATAAGCAGTGAATATACAATTTAAAAGCGCATAATGCATATGATTTACTACTTGATTCTTATGGTGCTACAACCTAGAGAGTGCCAGAATTTTTAGGCTCTAGGTTCAACTAGCATGTGGTCAATTTGACCATCTTAATCAAAGACCTCTTCTCTTATCTAGACTTTCTAGAAGCAAAAAGTCAGAGAAGAAAAAGATGTACCTTAGGGGAGTCTTAGATAGTGCACATTTTCATCGCATGAGGAAAGTAACTATCTATCATTAAGATGCAACAGGAAAACTTAGCAAATATCATGCATAAACTCTCAATCATATATAAGCATATTTAATCAATGCACAATGAACTGAGATATCAGGGAAAAACACATGCAATATCTGAAAAGCTATCAAGAGAAAGAAATAAAGTTCCGCATCTTGTCCCAAATTTTTTTTTTTTGTTGAAAAATGAGACAGAAAAAAAAACAACAAAGACATGCTTATGGAAAAAGGAAATCACATCTAATCCCAGCATGTAAGGTAAAACTAAACCTGTCCTCATGGAGAGAGGTTTAGAAATACCAAGACAGAAAAGCAGCCACCCGACGTGCTTTAACTGTCATCCCCAAAAAAAATATCTGCAGATGTTTCTCAAGAAAACCAGAGAGAATATGGGGATAGAATAAAAAGTTTCCTCAAATAGAATGCAAGGCATGAATAAGATATGCCATGATAAACGATGCAATGCAAACATACCTGACATGCACTAGGATTTAGGAACCAAAATCCTAGGCATGGGAAGACTTCACCTTTACTAGGTGAGTCCACTCCCTCTCAAGGGGTGAATGGTCTCATCCTTCTTGACCCATACCTACTTGACTCGCAGCGATAGCTTGCAGGTCTTGCCCATGTTGTCCATTCTCCTTATCATACCTGGCATCAGGCTCAGAAACCCTTCATAGTCATGGTAGCTAATGGCTTCTGCGGCTTTCTCTTGTAGCGCCTTGATTTGTTCTTCTTTCATTTGCCACTCTGATAGGCAGGAACAAACTGCTGCTGATGCCATGGAGCCTGAAGCGCCGTAGGAGGTAGAGTGCCTGATGTAGCTCTAGTTGGCAGCTTCCTCTGAACCTTCAACTTCTGGAGTTGTGGGCATTTGGATCGGATGTGACCGGTGATGCCACAGTGATGACAGGTAGGCAGGCTTCTTTTGTTTGAATGCTTCTTTGTATTCTCTGCAAAATTATGATTAGCATTCTTACAAATAACATTGCCTTTACCTTTTATATGTCTCCTATGCGGAGGGACATATTTTGCTGAGGAAGAATCTTCAAATTCACTTTTCCTCAAAGCATCCTGCTTAATCCAAGGCCTGTGGGATTTCAACAAATAACAATTTGGCCTAATATGACCAATCTTCCCACAATTATGACAAGTAGGGACAAACTCACCATGAGCTTGTTACCTGTATCTTTGGATTTTGGCATCGCATGATTAGTTAAGCAAGAATTTTCTAAACAAGCTGTATCTACTATCACAGGCTTAATATCAATAGAATCTATTTCAGAATTAGAAGCATGTGAAGTAGAAGTACTCATATCATCAACAATTGAAGCAGGCTTGTTAGAAATATCTGAATGAATACAAAGCATGCTTTTCAAATTATCACTTGAGAATTTTTTCAAGAGATCCTCAGATTCTTTTAATTTATTCTCAAGTGTATCAATAATGTTAAATAGCATAGTATTCTTAGATCTCAAAGAGTCAATCGAAGCATGTGATTCAGATAACTAAACAATCAAAGACTCTTTTTCTTGCTTCATCTTTTTGAGCTCTTTTGGAGAAACATTTTATCTATTTTAGCAAAAACTTTAGAGAGCTCAATATCATGATTTTCTTCAGATAACTAAGAGAAATCCATGATAAAAGGTGTAATAAAAAAAATAGAAGTCAAAAGAGATGAGGATCACACTCAGGAAATAAATCCTTTCAACGGAGTGTGCCTGCTCTGATACCAATTGAAAATTGAAATTGACTTCTAAAAGTAAAGTGTGTGCACAAGTGTCAACAAAAATTAAGCACAGCAGAAAATAAAAGACACAGATTTTTGTTGACGAAGTGGAAACTCAATCAAGAGAAAAACCACTCTAGGGCAGCCAAACCCACGAATTCCACTATTCAGAAGACAAAACTAGATACAAGATAGTAACACTCTCATTAACCCGATGCAGTGGTCGTACCTTGCTCTCTGACGTGTAACCCAACACCAATGCTTCCCAACCAGGTCTCCTACCTGAAGGGGTCTTCAATGGAATGCTTTACCTTAGGGCCAACCCCTAAGATAGACTTCAGATGTAGCGCAGCACACTTGTGACGGCTTCAGAGGGATCTTGAAATTCTCTGAGCTCTTGTGGAATTCAATACCAAATTCCTGCAGTTCTCAATGCCCAGGGGCCTCTATTTATAGGCTGAGGTGCAGAATGGGTGACTACTGTAATATGTACGGACGCCGTGCGGGCTGTGAACCTTATCCGTCCGGACGGACAACTGTGCGATAGGATTTTATGAAAATTTCACTGAAAATCTTTCTTGTTTAAGAGCCCCGTTCGGACGGTGAGACACTGACGTCCGGACAGTCGCACGTCCGGACCAAGGGGGATGAACGTCCGGACGGCAATTCTTCAACACGCAATTTCCATATATGTTATGCGTGCGTTCGAACCATGAGAGACAGACGTCCGGACGGTTGAAGTCTAATCGGCTATTTCCATATTAGTTGCACGCGCGTCCGGACCAAGGCTGACTGACGTCCAGAGGGTGATATTTGAATTGCGATTCTTGCCTTATGTATGAGTGCGTCCGGACGGGAATCGACGTCATCTGGACAGTGTATCAATCTTCCCATATCTGAACTTGGAAAGAATCTGAAGCTGATCGATCACTAATGGAAGTCTAGACTGGATGCTGAGAGGTCCGAACAGATGTAAGCTGGAACAGAAGCTTCTTGATTCAGTGTAGGGTCCGGACGGGAAAAATACATCATCCGGTGGGATGATGCTGGTCTGTCTAGCATCCGGACGGTATGACACGTCGTCCGGACGAATGGAGCAATGGACAGATGGGCGTCCTGACGGGATAACACGTCGTCCGGACGGCTGACAGGGAATCTGAAATCTTGAATTGTTCAAAGCATCTGATATTGATGGGCGTCCGGACGGAAAGATCTCGTCATCCGGACGGATGTTGCTGACCGATGAGCGTCCGGACGGAATACCACGTCGTCTGGATGGTTGACAAGGGACCTAAATAAATCCTTGAAAACTTCAAAGGATCTTCTCGAAGAACATAGCTGAAGAGTAGAATCTGGATAAAGCAGCATCCCTGTGAAAGCAACAACATTACGTAGAAGTGATTTTGTCCAACATAATGTAGCCAACACAAAAACTAACAGAGGTTGAAGATGAAACCTTGTCATTGATAACGCATGTTCTAATTATTTTATTTATATAATCCCGTTTTTCTTTTTATCAAAATATTGTTTACGTCCAAATTCAATTGATTGATGTATGTCTTTTGACTGAATAATTACTTATTTAAAATTGGATATTCGATGTGTTTTAACCAATGGATACATCGAATCATTTGATTGAAAGAGGATATCCATTGTGATTTGCTTGTTAAAACGGATACATTTGATGATTTAATTTCAATTGGGTATTCATTGTGATTTATTTAATGGTTGGATTCATTGAATGATTTAATATGCATTATTTTTTTGGACTTTGAACGATCAATAAGGCATAATTGTTTATCGAGTGTATGAATAAAATACAAGAATGTGTTATTTGATATGGTAGGATTCTAAAACCTTAGTTTTTTATTTTAATTGTTCTTATTCAATTTTAATTTAGTTTATTATTTTCGGATTCGACCTTGCACTTGCACACACTATATTGCAAACGAATCATGCGCTTGCAAGTACTTTTAAAACTCACTTTAGAGGCGTTCACGTTGGGTTACGTGTCAAAGTGCTAAATATGATCGATGCATCGAGTATGTGAGTGTTACTGTCTATGTACTAGCTTTGTCTTCTATTAGTGGATTTCCTGGGATTAGCTGCCACGAAGAGGTTTTTCTCTTCATTGAGTTTCCACTTCGTCAACAAAATATTTGTGTTCTTTAAATTCCGCATTTACAATATTTTGTTAGAAGTCATTCTATTTTTCAAAATATATAGTCTTGGGTGGAAACTTTGTCGTGTGGTATGAATATTAAGAGATCAGAATCAACCTATGATGCATTAGTTATAGAGAATGATAGTGATTAGAACTTATTAATATGACATCTCCACAAATTCATGTACATGTTAATAGAACATTACAAAACATCGAGGTATATGTGAATAATATTGTCATCCTCTGAACTCCCATGAACTGGGCATAACGGAGTCTATGTAATACTACCATATAGTTGTGGAAGATAATGAGAAACAAGGGATAGAGAGAGTGAAGATGGGTGAAGAAGGAAGAAGAAGAAGACACTTTCGTTTGTTACAAACGGTGTGTGGAAAATTCTGTTAGTTTTCTTTAAAGTGATCTCATGTGGATAAAAATTGAGAAGTTTTACTATTGACCATTGATCTAAAATTATAGTAGATGTGCTGTAAATTTTTTTACAGGATGTAAGCAGATCTTATACTTATGCACTATCCTATTCAATTGCATATACATTTTGATACATCTATTAAGAAATCCATAATAAAACATGATATACAACATCATCATGCAATACGTGCTTCATTGTTTATTCGTTTACATCATTGTGCATAACATATGCTGGGAACATTTGCCCAAAGTTATTCTTTCATTTATATCATCATACCTGAGGAAATTTTGCCAGTCTTATTTTCATAACATTTCATTATGATGAGCAGAGGAATCTTGCCTTAGTCACTATTTCATTCGTAACATACTCATGAGGGACTTGCTTACACAATTGTGAGAGTAAACTCTATCACAACTAAGAAATCGTTAACCTTGCCATTGTAACGTTCATATTTTGTTTCATTTCATGTTTATGCATCATAATTCGTACAATAGAATCTTTAAGTTTATACTTTCATGTTCATGGATCATTCAACAACATATTCTTTTAACATTATTTGCAAACATATCATAAACTCATAGAAAACATTGAAAGTATTGCATAAAACACATATAACCACAACATGATATCGGCTTGAATTAAAAACACCCATAGCATGCTCTTTGAAAACATTGAAAAAATCTTCTTTTTCCTCAATAATTAAAAGACTCCCTCCCAAAACATTTAAAACCCTAAAATGTAGTATCATCCTCTAGAAGCAATATACTTCAACAATCCACTAACTTGAGCTTGTGACGGATCCCCTATGCATTTCACAATACAATTACACATTAAGATTCAACCCATGACACTATCTAACTCAAAACACTCTATTGATACTTAATTATCTCAAGTGTCAACCTCCCATAGCAACCCATAGAAATCTAGTGTTCTGTTTGACATATTACTAGCTACTAACACTTACCCGAAGAGAAATTCCAGGGTTTGATACCAAAAACCCAAATCACAATACTATGAGAAAAAATATACGCCTTCGTTCATACCTAGATTATACAAAGTTTTAGCACATGAAAGTCCAAACCGTAGCTCGATATCACTTATAACTCCTCTAGACACGAAATACCTAAATTAATTTAAGGGATTTGGTATAACTTCAAAAATCAACCCAACACAACCGAAATTTTAGGTTTAGTGATTTACCTCAAAACAATGGGTCAAAATGATGCTCTAACAACATCGATTGTGATTCCGGTGTTAGAATTAGCTGTTAGTTTGTAATTGGCCGTATTCTGTTGGACAAAATCACTTCTTTGTAATGATGCTTTTTAACAGGTATTCCACTATTCAGAAGTGTTTTCAGAAGATTCTGCATAGTTTGCAATTCAAAAAATTCGGTTCCCTGCCAGCCGTCCGGACGAGGTGTCATACCGTCCGGACGTTCAGCTGTCCAACCACCAGCCGTCCAGACGACATGTCATACTGTCTGGATGCACATCAAACTAAAGCATCATCCGTCCGGACGACGTGGATTCTCGTCCAGACCTTCTTCTATGTCAAGAAGCTTCAAACTGCTCCAACTTGAATCCATCCGGACGATTCAGCAGCTCGTCTGGACGACCCTCAGTGTTCGACCAAAGCTTTATGATTTCTTTCCAAAACACAGATATAGGAAGATCATTGTAACCGTCCGGATGACGTAGATTCCTGTACGGACACGCTCATCCGTAAGGCAAGTATCGTAATTCAAATCCAGATGTCCGGCCGCGCGTGTATCGAATATGGAAATTGTGTGCATCAGATCAACCGTCTGGACGACCATCCTCCCAGCCTGGACACGTAAAGCCTCTATATGGAAATTACTTGCAGCGAACGTACGACCGTCCGGATGCGGCTCTCAAACAGGAAAAATTTTCATCGAAATGTTTGGAATTTCAGTCGCACAGTTGTCCGTCCGGACGGCCTTTGACCACAATCCAGACGGCATCTAGTTTTATCAAGCCAGACACTCATTTGAACTGTTAGCCTATAAATAGAGGCCCCTAGGCTTGAGAACTGCAAGAATTCGGTATTGAATTCCACTAGTGCTTAGAGAGCTATATTGTGAGTCTATTGAGCTGGGTTGATCTCTCTGAAGCGTTGTTGTGTGTGATGTTGCTACGCTTAAACGTAAGTCTATCTTAAGGGTTGGCCCTAAGGTAAAGGATTTCATTGAAGACCGCTTAAGGTAGGAGACCTGGTTGGGAGGCGTTCATGTTGGGTTACACGTTAGAGAGCAAGGTACGACTACTGCATCAAGGGTATATGAGTGTTACTACTTTGTATCTAGTCTTGTCTTCTGAATAGTGGATATCCTAGGTTTGGTTGCCCCAGAGTGGTTTTTCTCATATTGAGTTTTTCACTTCGTTAACAAAAATCTTGTGTTATTTAATTTCCACATTGTTATTATTTTGTTAACAATAAGCACACACACACGCGCTTTCTTTGTGTTAGAAGTCAATTTTCATTTTTCATTAGCTTTGGAGGCTTCAATTTTATCTATCCTTAAGGTTTCATCCAAACCCTAGGAGAGAGGAGAGAGTGTTGGGCACGGGGGAAGAAGAAAAGAGGATGAAATGAGCTGAAATTCTTATTTCAGCTATTTATAGTCTGTTTTTGACTACTCCGTTCGAATGGAAAAATGGCTGTCTTGACACCCCTCATGTGAAGCTGTAAAAATTCCTTCGGAACATGCCGAGTATGGATGGCTAAATTAGTCGTTCTGGACATGGCATCAACAATCACTTGTTCAGACAAGATCCAAACGAGAATGGGACGTGGAAAATAAATATATGACTTCTAAATACCAAGTATGTGTTCGTGTGCAATAAAATATCTTAAATGCAGAAAATAAAAGAGACAAGATATTTGTTGACGAAGTGGAAACTCTATGAAGATAAAAACCATTCCGGGGTAGCCAAACCCAGGAAATCCACTATCCAAAGACATAGGAAGTTACAAAGCACTCGTACTCACAAAACCTATTGCAGTAATCATAACTTTGACTATAACACGAAGCCCATTGTGAACATTTCCTAACCAAGTCTCCTACATGAAGGGGTCTTTGATGGAATCCTTTACCTTAGGGCCGACCCCTAAGATAGACTTCACACGAACTATTGAGCACACACCAGTAACGGCTAGAGATCTAGCAGATCTTCAATTCTCCCTAAGCATCCTCTCTAAGCACTATGAAATTCTATACCGAATTCTTACAAATAACAAGCCTAGAGCCATGATGAGTACCAAATATTGTATATTTGGACCCCTTAATATGCATTTGTTAAACCTTTAACTTTGTTATTTTCTGATTTTTTGGTTAGTTTTGATGTTTCAGTGCTTTGCAGGACTCTGAGATAAAATGCAGTATTTCTATGGGACTTTCAAAGAAACATGAGAAGAAGTCATTAGAGCCATTCAGAGCACGATGTCGGTCGAGCGACCAAGATAGTCGATCGAGTGAAATGTCACTCGAGCGACCAAGATTGTCGATCGATCGACAATCAGGGTTGACGTGGCATGCACGGATTTCAATGCTTTGATGACTGCTGACACTCCTATTAGGTTTTTTTTTTAGGGGTAGAGGCTCCATTTTGAAAATATGGCCCTAAACCCTAGCTTTCTTTTCTTCTATTAGGGTTTTGAGGGGTAGAGGTGCCATTTTGTAAAAATTGGGTTTAACCTAATTTTTTGCTATAAATACCCCATGCTAGGCACCATTTAGATCATCATATACATTGTACATATCAATTTTCTTTAGAGCACTTGTCTTACATCTTGTCTTTTATGTTGTAAGTTGATATTTCATTCATAGTTTTTTTAATTTAAAGTTTTTTTTAATTTAAAGTTATTTAATTTTCCTTTCTTCTTCTTTCTTTTTGTCAGTTTAATTTATTGCTCTCATTTTGTTTATTGTTATTTAGTCTCCGTTATTCCTTTCTTTTTCAGTTTTTATTGCTTCGTGTTTTCATTTCAAGAGTTTTTGGTGTTTTTAGTCATGAGAGGCTAAAATTGAGGATGAAACCTCATCAATGATAACACCTATACTCTTGTCATTATATTCGTAGATTCAATGTTCTTATGTTATATTCAAGTTCCATTTTAATTTATTGAATTATTTGTTTAGATTGATAATCTTTATTGGATGTTTGTTGTAATTCAACTGATGGATACAACGATTGATTTCTTTGAGAATGGGATATCCATTGTGATTTCCGGATACAATGGATGATTTCTACTCTAAGGGATAATCGTTGTGATTTGTTTGGTTGGATTCATCAAATGTTTTCACGCTTTGTTATTTAAGAACTTGAATATCGAGCTTCTTGAATCGAATTTATGAATAAAATGCAAGAGTAGGGTGTTTGATTTGATTTGGTGAATTCCGATACCTTAGTGATTTTCTTCTTTGCATTATTTATTCATTTTTTATGTCCTTAAAAGAAATCCAAAATCGTGGCCCTAGGTTAAAACAAAATTAATTTAAATAGAAATTTATTTTCTTTTCTTTACACACACTTCCCTGTGGATACAATCTCGCACTTGAATGTACTATGCTACATACGACTTGTGCGCTTGCGAGTATCAAAATGTGCACATCAAGCCATGTATTTATAGGCTTCAGAAAACCTAATTCTAGACAAATTCGGACTCTGGCTGTGGAGCGTCTGGACGGTAACTTACCCTCGTCCGGACGGTCTTCTATGACCGCCTTTCTAGAATAGCGTGATTCTTCCCATAATAGGACCACGTCTGGACCGCTTGGCTGAGCATCCGGACGGTCTTCACCATCATTCCTTTTTGCATCCGTAAAGGAAACCCAGAATATTCTGGAACGCTGGGTAGTGTCAAGACATGTTGCCACGTCGTCTGGACGTCATGCAAAAACTTCCCAAATAGAGTCGACTAAAATCCAACTCCGTGTAGAAATTGGAGAAGCTTGACCTAGCGTCCAGACGGTGTTGATTTGACATCCGGACGTCTTCAACATCTTCAAACACCACACTCTTGTATGCTAATTATAAATCTGATTGAAATGAATTGGCTATTCAAGTTCTTTCATAAATCGCAAATCATTTGATGAATCCAACTCTAAAACAAATCACAATGATTATCCCTTTAAGATCAAATCATCAATTGTATCCATTTGTCAAGCAAATCATAATGGATATCCATTCTCAACGATATCAATCGATGTATCCATCAGTTGAAACACATCAAATATCCACTAGGAAATAAAATATTCAATTTAAAGACATGAGACAGTAAACTGAATTAGAACTTGAATCTTATAAAATATCGAATTCATAAATTTCACGACAAGAATGTTGGTGTTATCATTGATGAGGTTTCATCCTCAACCCTAGATGAGGATTTTAGCCTCTCATGACTAAAAACACCAAATAATCTTGTAATAAAAACATGAAGTAAAATTAAGAAAAAGCAAAAAAAATAAAAAAAAAAGAAATGGAGAAGGTGGAATGACATAAATTAAACTAAATTAAACATACAATAAAAGAATCTAAAGAAGTGGAAAAGATAGAAAGACAGAAATTAAACTAAATTACAAAAGAAAGAAAAGAGCTAAAAACATGCTCTTGAAAAATGATGTGTATATACAATGTTCTAAATGAAAAAGTGGTGCCAATCATGGGGTTCTTATAGAAAAATATTAGGTTAAACCTCGAATTTTAAAAATGGCACCTCTACCCCTCAAAACCCTAATAGGAGAAAAGAATGCTAGGGTTTAGGGCCATATTTTCAAAATGGCGCGTCTACCCCTCAAAACCCTAATAAGAGAAAGGAATGCTAGGGTTTTTAAAAAAAATCTAAAAATGCCGCCTCTACCCTCATGGTTACAAGATGTACAGCTTCTTTTCACTTTCAAGAGAAAATAACAAAAATAAATAAGCCCTATGGTTACAAAAGGAACGGAAATTACGCTTCTACCTTTGAAGTTATAAGCCAAAATTGGAGAAGAAAAATCGGAGCTGGGTTTTGATGCCCGAGTGCGCTCGAGCGCTTGAGAGCTCGATCACACTCATGTGGCGCTCGAGCACCTATCTTGAATAACAATACTGCTTCTAGCGCCATGCTTGCATGGGTTCTAAAGAATTCTTTTCCCACTTTTCTGCAAATCCACATAAAAACCGCTATCTTCCTTTAATGACCTTCAAATCGCTAAAACACCAAAACTAACAAAAAATATTAGTAAATAACAAAACTAAAGACTTAACGAATGCAAATTAAGAGCTCCAATTATACAATATTTGGCACTCATCAGAGCTTGCTCGAAGAACCCCATCCATGTAGATGACACGATCAAAGCTTTCACTGTGACGACCATTTTTTTTTTATACAAAAGCAAAACATGTTGCTCAGCCAAGATATGGCACATGCCCCATAACATGCACCAGATAATCAGAGTAACATCTATTTAACTATACAGCGGAAAACATAAACCTGAATAGTGGAAATTACAACTTATACATCTATCACAAATTAATTACAACAATGAGCCATTTAACATCTTTCTGTTTGAGTCTTATTAACACAATAATTACATAACAATAATGGCTTTACAAAGAACAAGTCGCACAAGCGTCACAAGCATCACAAGCCATACCAGACCTATAAAATTGTGGACAACCCGTGGTCCGAAAATTACAACCGTCATGGCGAGCTTCAATCATAATATCCCAAGTACATTGCTATCAAACTATCAACTATACCGAAGTACCTGCAACCAAAGGAACATCATCCACATGGTTGTGGTGGTATCCACATCCGCATAGTTGAAAGAATGAGTCCACCGTCTCAGTATGAAACATACTAAGACCTCAGTGATATTAAACTGAGTTTTCACAAAGAACCAACCTTACTTTTATTTTTAGTCACGCGAGCACTATATCAGCCACAATTTACCAATATCTAATACAACAAACACCAACTAGTCATAAAACATTTAAGACATGCTATATAGCAGTGAACATATGTAGAAGTTCCAGTCATCCCTCCTTGGAAGTTTCTACATATAGACCCTTCTATAATAATACTTTTCAATGGTGGCTCAGACATATGTGCACACGATCACTCTATCATAGATATCACGCCTACACATAGGTCTTAAGCAAGAAAACATGGCATCTTACTCTTCCATACTAGGATATCATCCTTCAACAAAATACTCACAACACCATCTCTAATCGTATTTCAGCGTCATGCCTTGAACGTCAGTAGACCATGTTAGCACTAGAGTTAAACTCAATTATGCTAACGCGTCTTTCCTAAAGAACAATAACAGTCAACCTTATTACTCGTAGACATGCCATTACTCGCACCTGGGCAGTCATGAATCCATGTACATTCAAGTTCAATGTTTCTTAACACATTCGACTATCCGATAGAAATATACATAAGCGTTTTTCATTTAAGACGCTTATGCATACCAACATGTCTAGTAAAATCTATTCATAACATAAAAACATCACTCATGAAACAATGCTATACATGATATGCATGAAACTGGGTTTTCTACTGTTTAAATGTGTTTACTGCTGCTTTACTACGTTCTGTTACTGTTGTATGTATGCACTATACTACATGCTCTATGCTCTGTGCTTCACCAGTATATGTTTCACTACTGTATCATGCTGCAAAATCATACTATTACTAAATTATGTTCTTTTAAAACTAAACAAATCCAACATTTCATCAAATACTTTGAAAACATTCAAATCATAGTTTCTTCATAAAACATAAACAGTTTGAACATGACATGTTCTCAAACAATTTTCCATAATTGAAATCCCAACCGCATTACACACTCAAAAATTTTGCTGAAAATCTTTCCTGTTTAAGAGCCCCGTCCGAACGGTGAGACACTGACGTCCAGACGGTCGCACTTCCGCTGCAAGTAATTTCCATATAAGCTTCGCGCGTCTGGAGCAAGGGGGAAGAACGTCCGGACGGCAATTCTTCAACACGCAATTTCCATATCTGCTATGCGTACGTCCGGACCATGAGAGGTAGACGTCCGGACGGTTGAAGTCGAATCGGCAATTTCCTTAACTAATGAGCGCGCGTCCGGACCAATGCTGACTGATGTCCAGACGGTAATATTTGAATTGCGATTCTTGCCTTATTTATGAGCGCGTCCAGACGGGAAACCACATCGTCCGGAGAGTGTGTCAATCTTTCCATATTCTGAACTTGGAAAGAATCTGAAGCTGATCGATCACTGATGGACGTCCGGACGGGGTGCTGAGAGGTCCGGACGAATGCAAGCTGGAACAGAAGCTTCTCGATACAGTGGCGGGTCCGGAAGGAAAGATAAGTCGTCCGGACGGATGATGTTGGTCTGTCTGGCATCCGGACGGTATGACACGTCGTCCGGACTAATGGAGCAGTGGACAGATGGGCGTCCGGATGGGATAACATGTCGTCCGGACGGCTGACACGGAATCTGAAATCTTCTATCTTTTTCGCAGTGCAGAGTCTTTTGAAAATGCTCTGACAAGTGGAATCCCTGTTTACAACATCTTTACACATAAGTGATTTTGTTCAAACACAGAATGAGGCCAAAGTACTAACAAACTGCCCCTTTGGCCATTCTGGGACAAAAATCACTTGACCGGTTTGGAAATACATTTTTGGTCCAAAAATAAAAATTACTCCCCTTTTTGTCACAAAGGGACAAAGGGTAAACCAGAGTAATAAAAAACTAACTGCAATTGAAATTACTCCCCCTAACGGTCTCAGAAGGACCCGGGTAAACTATGTAATATTAGTTTAACAGTTTTACAGACAAGAGGAAGGAAAAACATCAAGCTTAATGGAAGAAAAAGGAGCAGCATGGATAGGTCCTTCACAAGTATAAGAGCACGCGCATGGATCCCTATCTTGAGAAATTAGACACAAAGCATGTCAAAATCATTCAAACATACAGTTGATAGACAAGAATAAGATAGGCACAGATTCCCTTGCAACTCGAGTACGGAAAGTAGCACTATTTGCTCATGCAATGTGTGGGTGTGTGAAGACCTTTACCCATAAGGTATGACTTTCAATAGTTTGACCAATAGCAACCAGATTTTCTTAGACAAGAGAGAAAATAAATGGAAGATAAGCCAAAAGTCAAACCTTACTAGGGCCTAGCCACCCTCATCTGATACACTCCCCCTGAGATGCAGCACCTAAGTGATTTACTTGTACCATGAAGGACAACGTAAATGTTTTACTTGCACGTAGAGGGCAAGGCATAAAGCAAATGTAGCACATAAGCAATGAATATATACTTTAAAGCATAGATTTCATACGATCAACTACTTGTTTCTTATGGTGCTGCAAACTATAGGGAATGCCAGAGTTTATAGGTGCTAGGTTCAACTAGCATGTGCTCAATTTGGTTATCTTATCAAAAACTTCTTCTCTTATCCATAATTTCTAGAAGAAAAAGGTCAGAGAAGGAAAGATGTATCTTATAGGAGAGTCGTAGATAGTGCACATTTTTCATCGCATGAGGAAAATAAGCTATCAATCAAAACAAGTGAGCAGGAAAACTTTGCATATGTCCGATTTGTGTTCTCAACCATATGTAAGATTAATTCATCCATGCATAGTGAACTAATAAACCAAGTAAAATGCATGAGAGAGCTGACATACCTTAAAAAGGACCAACCTCTTACAACCTCCCCAATTTTTTATTTTTTATTTTTTATTTTTTACAACATCATGCTGGTAAACGACAAGAAGCTTATCCCAGCATGAAACATCATGTCTAGGACATGGCACACACACCAATGGCTTTTCGAAGGGACTCAAACCTGCTACCATCTAGAGGTTTGGTAAGAATGTTAGTCAATTGGTTTTCAGTGGGGATGAATGAGAGTGAGACTTCCTCGGATTCCACAAGATCACGTAAGAAGTGATGCCTGATGTCGATGTTCTTGGTCCGAGAATGCTGAACGGGGTTCTTGGAAATATTGATAGCACTAGTATTATGCAGTTGATAATCATAGTATCTTGAGAGAATCCGTAGTCCCCCAGCAATGTCTTCATCCACAATAATTGGGTACAGCAGCTACCCGCAGCAATATACTCAGCCTCAGTAGTGGAGAGAGATATGGAGGCTTGTTTCTTGCTCATCCATGCTACAAGATTGTTCCCCACATAGAAACATCCTCCTGAGGTGCTCTTTCGATCATCAACATTTCCAGCCCAATCTGCATCAGAGTATCCTGCAACAACAAGGTTTGTTTCTCTAGAATACCAAATGCCATAAGAAAGGGTATCATTTACATACCTGATGATACTCTTTACTACAGTGTGGTGAGATTCCTTAGGATTGGCCTGAAAACGAGCACATACTCCCACACTGAAAGCAATGTCTGGTCGGCTGGCTGTAAGATACAAGAGGCTCCCTATCATACTCTTGTAAAGGGATGGATCAACAGATTTGCCTGTAAGGTCACTACTAATCTTGACACTGGTACTCATGGGAGTACGGGCACGACTCTTCCCATCCAAACTAAACCGCTTGACTAGATCTTTAGCATATTTTGACTGAGAGATGAAAATGTCTTCAGTAGTTTGCTCGACTTGAAGACCAAAAAAGTAATTTAGCTCTCCAATCATGCTCATCTCAAATTCCTACTTCATTTCTTCAGAGAACTCATGGGCAAGAGAATCTAAGATAGCTCCAAAAATGATGTCATCAACATAGATTTGAGCAATAAGTTTGTGAGTACCTTGATTTCTGATAAATAGAGTTCGATCAGCTTGTCCCCGAGTAAATCCCTTAGTCAAGAGATAAGTAGTTAGACGCTCATACCATGCTCGAGGAGCCTGCTTGAGCCCATATAGGCTCTTTTTCAGCTTGTACACATGGTGGGGATGATAAGGATCTTGAAAGCCCTTTGGCTGTTCTACATAGACTTCTTCTTGAAGAACACCGTTTAGAAATGCACTTTTAACGTCCATCTGATATAACTTGAAACCCAGATGACAAGCAATAGAGAGGAGAATTCTGATGGATTCTAACCTGGCAACCGGGGCAAAAGTTTCATCAAAGTTGACTCCCTCTATCTGAGTATATCCCTGTGCAACAAGACGGGCTTTATTTCGAGCCATAGTACCATGCTCATCTGTTTTATTCTTGAAGATCCACTTGGTACCAATAATATTTTGTTCTGTAGGATGAGGAACCAAGGTCCAAACATCATTTCTGGTGAATTGATGGAGCTCATCATTCATTGCAGATACCCATCCTTCATCCTGTAGGGCTTCATCAACTTTCTTGGGTTCTGTCTGAGCAAGGTAGCAGTTGTAGGATACTTGATTGGATACTTCACTGGTAGGCTAAATGACTCTACTTCTGAGCCTACGTCCTTCATCTATGGTCCCCAGAAGCTGCTGAGGAGGATGATTGTGCTTCACCAATGATCGCTTAGGAGGATTAGCAGGAGTATCCTCATCTTCGGAAGTAGTGGGAGTGGTATCCGAAGTCGTGGGGGAAGAGGGAGACTCATCTGGAGACACGTTTGGAGAGGACTTAATAATATCAGTTGGAGCTGCTGAAGAGTCAACTAAATCAAGTTGATTTTCCTCCCTGCTGATTGGTCTCTGAATTTCTTCATCATCAATGACTACATTTATAGATTCCACCACAGTCTCTGTTCTTTTATTGAATACCTTGTAAGCACGACTGTTTGTGGCATATCCCAAGAATATACCTTCATCACTCTTGGTATCAAACTTCCCCAGATTCTCCCTGTCACGAAGTATATAACATTTACTTCCAAAAGTTCTGAAGTACTTTACCGTGGGTTTTTTACCTCGCCAAATCTCATAGGGAGTCTTGTTTGTCTCAGGCCTCAGGTAGACCCTGTTGATGATATGACAGGCAGTGTTTACAGCTTCCCCCCATAAGTGTCGAGCAAGATTCTTTGAGTGGATCATCACACGAGCCATCTCCTGAATTACTCTGTTCTTTCGTTCAACAACTCCATTCTGTTGAGGAGTGATAGGTGAAGAAAATTCATGCTTGATTCCATACGAGAGACAGAATTCTTCGAACTTGGAATTTTTGAATTCTCTTCCATGATCACTGCGGATTCTCATAATATGACAATTTTGCTCTGCCTGAATCTTCTTGAATAAGTGCTGAGCTGTATCAAAAGCATCATATTTTTCCCGAATAGGAATAGCCCAAGTATATCGAGAGAAGTCATCTACAATAACCAGAATATACTTTTTCCCACCGAAACTAGCAGTTCTAGTGGGACACATGAGATCCAAGTGCAGTAATTCGAAGTTTCTGGAAGTTTGAATACTCGAGGTCTTCTTATGGGCTGCACGAGTCTGTTTCCCTAGTTGACAAGAACCACAGATTCCCTTTCCAGTCTTCTCCATTTTGGGCAGACCTTTAACCACATCTTTGCCTGCAATTTTCAACATATTTGAGAAATTTAAATACCCTAACCTTTGGTGCCACAGCTCACTGTCATCTATGGTTGCCTTGTTGCAGAAAATATGAGGATCTATAGTCAAACCAGAAAGACCATAGCAATTATCAGCAGTTTTTTCTCCTTCCATGAGCCATTTGCCACTGCTGTAAAATATATTACACTCCTTCTTGGAGAATTGCACCACCAGATCATTATCACAAAACTAGTTGATGCTGAGGAGATTCGCCTTGAGCCCCTCCACATATAAGGCTTCCTGAGATGTTCCGAGGCCTGGAATGTCGATGATCCCTTTTCCAATGACTTTGGATTGGCTCCCATCTCCATAGGTGATCCGTCCACCTTTTCCCATCTGAACTTCTTTTAGTAAAGTCTTATCACCTGTCATGTGTTTAGAATAGCCACTATCCAAATACCACAAACAAGTATCAAGAATTTTTAGTGCAGTATGAGAAACTAAACACATATTGTCTTCCTTTTTAATCCAGACTTGTTTGGAAGCTTTTTGATTATTAACCAGGACAGATCTTCGCTCATTAGGGGTGAGGTATGCTAACTTCTCACTAATGAGTTTAACTTGATCACTTAGCATTTTGACTTGCTCTACAAAACCTGGTTCATCTTTTCTAGGGACAAGGGTTTTGTTCCAAGGTTTCTGAGACCTAAGTTGAAAAAAATCTGGACGAATATGACCAATAATAATACCACAGTGATGACTTGTAGGTACAGATTGATTTTCCCTTTTACCCTTACAAGCAGATTGAGTATGACTATGAGACATGATAGGCTTAACAAACATGGTTCTATGAATAGACATATCATGAGGAACAGAAGCAACTTTATCCATACTCAAAGAAATTAATCTTCTTAGAGTTTACCAAGCTCTGATACCAATTGAAAATCGAAATTGACTTCTAAAATAAGACAAGTGTGTGTAAAGTGTGCAACAAAAATAACAATGCGGAAAGTAAACAACACAAATTTTTGTTGACGAAGTGGAAACTCAATCAAGAGAAAAACCACTCTGGGGCAGCCAAACCCAGGAATTCCACTATTCAGAAGACAAAGCTAGATACCAGATAATAACACTCACATTAATCCGATGCAGTGATCGTACCTTGCTCTCTGACGTGTAACCCAACACGAACGCTTCCCAACCAGGTCTCCTACCTGAAAGGGTCTTCGATGGAATCCTTTACCTTAGGGCCAACCCCTAAGATAGACTTCATATGTAGTGCAGCACACTTGTAACGGCTTCAGAGGAATCTTGAACTTCTCTGAGCTCTTTGAATTTAATACCGAATTCTTGCAGTTCTCAATGCCCAGGGACTTTATTTATAGGCTGAGGTGAAGAATGGGCGACTGCTGTAATATGTATGGACACTGTTCGGACGGTGAACCTGAGCTGTCCAGACGGACAACTGTGCGACAGGATTTTTTGAAAATTTTGCTAAAAATCTTTCCTGTTTAATAGCCCTGTTCGGACAGTGAGACACTGACGTCCGGACGGTCGCACGTCAGTTGCAAGTAATATCCATATAAGGCTTCACGCGTCTGGGCCAAGGGGAAGAACGTCCGGACGGCAATTCTTCAACACGCAATTTCCATATCTGCTATGCGTGCGTCCGGACCATGAGAGGTAGACGTCCGGACGATTGAAGTCGAATCGGTAATTTCCTTAACTGATGAGCGCGCATACGGATCATTGCTGACTGACGTCCGGACGATGATATTTGAATTGCGATTCTTGCCATATTTATGAGCGCGTCTGAACGGGAAACCACATCGTCTGAACGGTGTGTCAATCTTCCTATATTCTGAACTTGGAAAGAATCTGAAGCTGATCGATCACTGATGGACGTTCGGACGGGATGCTGAGAGGTCCGGACGGATGCAAGCTGTAACAGAAGCTTCTCGATACAGTGGAGGGTCCGGACGGAAAGATACGTCGTCCTGACGGATGATGCTGGTCTGTCTGGAGTCTGGACGGTATGACATGTCGTCCGGACGAATGGAGCAGTGGACAGATGGGCGTCCGGACGGGATAACACGTCGTCCGGACAGCTGACAGGGAATCTGAAATCTTCTATCTTTTTCGCAGTGTAGATTCTTCTAAAAATGTTCTGACAAGTGGAATCCCTGTTTACAGCATCTTTACAAATAAGTGATTTTGTCCAAACACAGAATGAGGCCAAAATAGTAACAAAACCGGACTCGGGTATGTAGCTTCTTCCTCTGATATCCCCTCTACTTCTATAACTGTATTTGTCAAGCCCACAGTCCCTAAGCCTCCATCTGTCTACCTGGATAAAGTAAAGGAAGTAATTGGTAGGGATGCTCCGGCTAGTGCTAAGGCCACTCAGAAACCTCATACCATTAGAAGGCCTCTTAAATGCCACCGTTGTGGTTTAAGTGGCTACATCCGACCCCATTGCTCTGTTCTTAAAGCTCAGAGATCAAACGTCAAGAAGGAGGTGCCAAGACAAGCTACATTCGGCACAAGACCTCTGGCCGATATCAGGCTCCATGGCATCAGGCCCCACGGCATCAAGCTCCTCAGCATCAGAGGCAACAACAGCGATTTGTTCTTGCCAATCAGAATGGCAAACCCAAGACAAACAAATCAAGACACTACATGAAGAAGCCGCAGAAGCTTGAGAGTGATCAATTCTATAAGGAGCTGCCTATGTTGATGCAGAACATGATAAGATGGATGGACCACCAAATGAAGGCCTGTCAACAACCACCACCGGGAATGCGGGTATGGGTCAGAAAGGATGAAACCATTCACCCCATGAGGTGGAGTGGACTCACCTAGATGGTGAGGGTACCTAATCCTAGAGCATCAGGTTTGATTGCATTGCTTTGTTGTTCTCCATGACATATTTTGTTTTCTCGAGAAACTTTTGTAGGTACTATTTGGGGATGACAAAAAAAGCACGTCGGGTGGTTGCTTTTTTGTCTTGGTAATTCTGAACCTTTCTCCTTAAGGACATGTTTGATCTTGCTAGACATGCTAGGTTTAGTTTTTGTTTCTTTACCATTTAAGCATATTTTACTGTTTTTAATGTTTTTCTTAAATAAAATAAAAAATCGCGAAAAAGATGCTGAATTTTATTTTTCTTTTGATAGTTTTCAGATATTGCATGTGTTTTTGCCTGATATCTTAGTTCATTGGGCATTGATTGACTAAGCTTCTAAATGAATGAAAGTTTATGCCTGATATCTGATAAGTTTTTATGTGCATCTTAATGGTAGATAGTTACTTTTCCCATGTGATTAAAAATTGTGAACTATCCAAAGTTCCCCTAAGGTACATTTTTTTTTCTCTCTGATTTTTAGTTCTGAAAATTCTAATGAGAGAGATTTTTTTTGCTAAGATGGTCAAATTGACCAACATGCTAGTTGAACATAGAACCTATAAATTCTGGCAATCTTTCTAGGTTGCAGCACCAAGTGATAAAAAGCATGTTAAAAGGATCCACTGCTTATTGTGCTATAAATCTGTTCTTAAACTTGACCCTAAGAAACAGTCAGTGACCAAATCGTTGTTATGTAATGTTGCTGTTTTATTCAAGGATGTCGTATGTTTCAGAGTCTTCATTTTATAAAAGTGTTTCAAGATGTTTAAGGAAGATTCTGTGCAGATTCCAACTCAGAGAAGTCAGATCCCATGTTTGTACCCGGGCTGCTCAGTCATTCGTCCGAACGCCCATCAGTGTCTAGAAGATTCTAAGTGCTCAAACGTACATTCGTCCGGACGTCATGGAAACACGTCCGGACGCACATCATAGTTCTAGAAGTTAGGTTTTCCTTCACAGACACGTATATGGGAAGATAGTTGCATCCGTCCGGATGACAGGGCAACACCATCCAAACAAGGTCTTTAATAAGGCAAGACGTGAAGACAAATTGCAACCTTCCGGAAATCAGAGCAAAATCGTCTAGACATGGTCCTCATTATGGAAATTACATGCAGTAGAGTTGCAATCATCCAAACACGGCCTCGATATGGAAACGCGTGGAGCACGTTATGGGAGAAATTGTGAACATCTGCTAGCTCTCAAGCTGTTCCCGTTGTGCTGTTGTTGTGCTCGTGTTTGAAGTCTATCTTAGGGAGGAGCCCTAAGGTAAAGGAATCCATAGAAGACCCCTTCAAGTAGGTGACTTGGTTGGGAGGCGTTCACGTTGGGTTACTTGTTAGAGTGCAAAATACGATCGCTGCATCGAGTATGTGAGTGTTACTGTCTTTATACTAGCTTTGGCTTTTGATAGTTGTTTTTATGGGCTTGGCTGCCCTGGAGTGGTTTTTCTCTTAATTGAGTTTCCACTTCGTTAACAAAATATCTGTCTTTTTTAATTCCGCACTTTTGATATTTTGTTTCACGTTGCACACACAGAGTAAATTATAAGTCAATTTAATTTTCAGAGTTGAGCAGTACCAGATTGACATCATGGAGTTCCTCAAGTACCATCAGCAAGAGAATGATGATGATGATTGAGTGCTGTGATTACTCTTATTTTGACAATTGTTAGATTAACTTCTTTTTATTGGGCTATTTTTGAGACAATTTACTTTTATTCTTGTTTTTTGAATATAATTAATTATGTTACAGTTGTTTTCCTATACTCTGTTTACTCTTTGTCCTTTTGAGACAAAAAGGGGGACTAATTTTATTTTTGGACCGGGATTCTATTTTTAAACTAATCAAGTGATTTTTGTTCCAGAATGGACAAATGAGAAGTTTGTTAGTTTATTGGCTACATTCTGTTGACAAAATCACTACCATTTAAGGTTGCTGCTTTAACAGGGATACCGTATTATTTCAGAGTCTTCAAATATTCAGACATTATTTCTCTAATATGGAAATGGCCTTATTATGACAAGTTTCAGTGTCACAAGCTTCAAGAAGGCAATTTCAGAGTTCCAGGAAGATTTTGCGCAGTTTCCAACTCAGTAAAAGTCAAATACCTTGTTTCCGTCCGAATGGGCCTGTGAAGCATCCGGACGCCCATCTGTGTTTGAGAAGATTCTGCCAGCTCAGCAAGCATCCGTCCGGACAACAGGGCAACACCGTCCGGATGATCTTTATTGTTCGAGAAGAATCCAGAGTCCTTTACATACATGAATTGGGAAGACAGCTTGCAACTGTCCGGATGCTAGGGAAACACCATCCGGACACGGCCATAATAAGGAAACTCATGTAACGCGTTTTGGAAAGGCGATTGCAGTTTACCGCTGGATGATCTCAGCTTATGTCCGGATGCGGCCTAAAGAATTCTAAATCAGACTTGATTTAGGTCTTCTAAAGCCTATAAATAGAGGCCTCTAGGCATGTATTATTTATAGAATTTGGTATTGAATTCTGTTGAGCTTAGAGATGGTGTTTCAAGTAGAAATTGTGAAGATCTGCTAGCTCTCTAAGAGTTGTTCGGTGTGTGACTTGATCATGTGAAGTCTATCTTAGAGAGGAGCCTTAAAATAAAGCAATCCATTGAAGACCCCTTCAAATAGGAGACCTGATTGGGAAGCGTTCGTGTATAGGTACACGTCAGAGTGCAAGGTACGATCGCTACATCGGGGTATGTGAGTGTTACTGTTTTGTTACTAACTTTGTCTTCTAAATAGTGGAATTCCTGGGTTTAGCTGCCACTGAGTGGTTTTTCTCTTAATTGAGTTTTCACTTCATTAACAAAATATGTCTTCCTTAAATTTTACATTTTAGATATTTTATTACAAATTGATCACACACAATAAATTAGGAGTCTATTTATTTTTCAGCTGGAAGTGCATTTTCAGCTCATTTCTTCCCCATTTCCCTCCTCCCAAATGAATTCTCTCAATCCTCTCTCCTAGGGTTTGTTAATAAACTTTATATTTTAGTAGATTGAAGCTCCCAAACTCAAATCCGACACTGAAAATGTGATCCTTGCTACAAGATCTACGTTTTCACCTATCATTTTGAGGTAACTCAGAAAATCCTAACTTTGCTAGATTTTGAGTAAATCCTTAGATGTTTGAGCTTAATATCTCAAATCTCTTTCGGTATTTGGTGTGTTCTTGAACTATTCTAGCAATTTCCAAGTATTGGGGTTCCACTTTTGGTCACAAATCAAAGTAAGACCCAAAACCCTAGATTTTTTGAGGTGTTGTAAAATTAGCAATTTGTGTGTCTAATCCTAAGATAGTCTTATGGGTTATTGTTATTAGTTAATGAGTTGTCAAATGGAGCTCTAGAAATTTATAGGTCTTTCATGGGTCTTGATTCTTGAGCAATTCAAGAGCTCAGTGAGAATTTAGGATTGGCTTAATTACTAATCGTCATGTCACTGTGGTGAATCAATTTTGTATATAAAAATAAAAAAATAAAATGGGTCGTTACAACAAACTCGCCATTGGTGGGCTTCGTGGGAGACAAAATATATCCTGTCAGAATATTCACTAAGACTCCACAGGAAGTGTTCCATGCCAAGTCACGAGAGTGGTCACCTTTCTGGTAGTTGACTGCCCTTTGGCGTAGAGAGATGGTTTGACCAGTATTAACAGCGAGCCTCCCGGACCCTGTGTCTTCCTTGTAGATATCCTCGGCCGGGCGTTTGGTATGCTGTCAATGTTCTAACAAGCAGATATAAGTTGTTTTGGTGTATAATGAATCGCTCAAAAATGGCTTGATTAAGCGAGTAAAGGGATCAAGCTCTCACAGTTTTAGACAATAAGAGACACAGATGCTTAGGTCCTGGCATAATTGTTAATATTTCGAAATCACAAATCATAAATTAACAAATTCGTGAAAGGTTCACGAGAATAGGTGACTTTTATTGTCAGTAGAAGACAAGAATGTATTAAAATTTTCAGGGCGCTGATGTGCATGTCTCCACTTATTATCACCTCATTATCTGTTATTTTTCTATTTTATTACTAGTACTTGATATACCATCTTTCCCTGTTACTACATAAAGATGTTCTTCCTTTTTATTTTTATTTTTTATTTTTTATTTTTATTTTATTTTATGAAGTATCTAAGTAGGTAATTTCCTTGCTAGCGCAGAAATTTGGGTCTTGAACAAGACTAGTTCATGCAGATTATTAAAATTAGATTTCATCATTCAGAATCGTTGAACTTTTAAATAATAGTTTTTTTCATGTCATTCGTATAAACTAAAAGAAAAAACCTAAAGCCTTATGTGCATTTGAATAAAGAAATATTGATAAACAAAATATCATTCTTTTTGGGTTCGGGATCCATTACATTTGGGGTGTTTGAATTGCACTAGAATTTTGGGCAGTCCACATAAAAGGGGCCGGGATTATCTTGCCTACCTGTCTTGGCAAGGGAACCATGTACCCTAGATTGTCCAGAGCAGATGAGCTCCGTAACCTTTTCTCTGTGAGCTGTCTAAATAACTATACAATTTGATGAGTCGCCCCATCAAGTAGACCCCGCACCATAAACTGCTTGAGGCAGATAGGCTCCGCAACTCTTTTTCACTGCACTGTCCAAATTTCAGTACAATTCAAACATTTCTAATGTTGCTAAAAATTTGTCATTCTTATATGGATACAATTCCAACATTTCTAATGTCATAGTAAATTTCCACAAAGATTTATTCATCACCATTTTTATATTTAGATATAAATTTCCTACAAACTAGGTTATATGAAATTCCTATAAATCAGTCTAATAAAATGTCAAATGTCCCTTAACATATAAAAAAAGTATTTATTTTTTAACAACATGCACTTCTCACAAATTTTATGGATACATATAACTTCTAAAGACTAATTCGATCTTAAGAATTTCCTCCCACCAAATTTGTAAAATGTTTATGTCATTTATAGTTTAGGAGAACAAAGGTGCATATAAAACTGGCACCACGAAAAGTGGCACATATAAAAGTGGTTTTCGTTCCTAAAATCGACAGGATAGGCTGCATGATTTAAATCCTCTAATGGGATGAGATTTTTAATATTTTAATACTAAATAATGTAAAGTAATTTTAACTTTGACAGTAAAAACTGATCAAAGTCCCAACTTACGACCCTTTCAACGAAACCAAGTGCTTGAATGGTTTCCCATAAGCAAGTATATAGTGTACTACTTAGAATTTAGAAAACAAAGAATTATTTGATCTTATCCCTTTCTTTTTACGTTCTTTTCTATAAGAGATTAAAGAAATATATATACAAAGTACCTTTCTTTAATAATGATCAATCACTCCAGTCTGCTTTTCTTGGTCACTTTTGATTGATTTTTTTTTTTTTTTACTTTCACTTTTTGTATTTAAATACACGATAATGCTCTGTTAGCTAAACCTATAGAACATTAACAGTTATTCCATTCGTTCTTCTTATTCTTTTTGACTAACGAAATGATTGTCTCGCTTTTTATGGGTTTCTATTTTCTTTAATATTTTATCTTTCATTACTTAGCATCCATATTGAAATTTTCCCGTAAAAAAGCTGAATTTAACAAATGGCAGAAGTTGTATGAACATCTAAAGGACCACCTGGCAAATGTCGTATGGGGGAGGAACCACTAATAAATAGATCGCACCGTTTGCATGCTGGGAGCAACTACGATCAGCCCCCAAGCAGGGCAGAGTTAGCCTTCCAACTTTGGGGGCATGATTTAAAAAAAAAAAATTGAGAGGACAAATCTAAAAAAGTAAAAAAAATTTAGGAGTAAAATTTTAATTTTTTTTTTCTTCAGAAAACCTCTAGCCTTGGGGGAGCCAGGCCCCCCAAGTCTCAACATATTTTCCAATATATTTATTTATTTATTTCTTCTTTCTTTTTCTTTTTCTTTTTCTTTATTTTTTAATTTTTGTCTTTTTAATTTTTAAGTTTTACTTATCCACACCTAAAATTTTATTCCTGCCATCGTTGCTTGTACGATGTAAATGGCCATTGTCATGAAATAACAATGAATTCAACTTCATTTAATCTACAAGGGAATTGCTTTATTTATTTATTTATGATAAGGGTTGATAAGTCTTAAAATATTCTATTTAAGGCTCCTTAATTCACGAGTTATCCTTAGTTTATGTTGTAAAATATGATGTTTTGTTGTGTTTTTGTGTTTTGTCATATTTTTAGGTCTTAATTGGAAACAAGTTTAAATCATCAGAATTAGACCTGAAACGATTAATTAAAGAGGTTCCTACCAAGAGAAAAGCGGACAAGTCTTAAAAGCACATGTTGATCGATCGACTTTATCCGATCGAGCGAAAATCGAACGATCAATGGGCGAATTTTTGCATAAGTAGAATTTTGAATCCTGGGGTGGCTCCAAATATTAACCGTCCACATACGCTATCTTTAACTATCCACTAACTACTATTCGCAAATGTGGATGCTGATGCAGTTAGTAAAAACCACTATTGTAACGCCCAGTAATTTCAAGCTCTTAAGAAATCATTAATATTGTTGAGGAGAAAATATCCACATGTTTTTATAAGCAAACCTAAAGTTGTTTTGAAAACTTAAAAAAATCAAAACCTAAAAACCCTTAAAAACCTAAAAGTAACATTTAAGCTTTAAACTTTGATTGAACCGAAAACATGTCAAACAGACTCAAATTTAGTTAATCCAAAGACCGTGGTGCTCACAATAGAAATATCTATCACATGGTAAAATTTTGTGAAAAATCCACATATTGACTTTTTGGATTTGTAGTTGACTATTTAGGTGCCAAGTGGAACTTTGGTTGAACTTTGACCTCTAAATTTAGGCTTAATAAATATGTTTTTATGGCTTACAAATACTCAATATAGTATATATATAGTTTATATTTGAATCTTAAGAAGTCAGAATTCAATTTAGTAACAGTTGACTTTTTTATCCAAAACCGATGCTTAAATAACCTAACTGTCGATATTAAACGAAAAACAGTCAAAGAAAAATATATCCATGCTTCTAGAAACATTTATGTATAAAAAACAAGAGTAATGATGAAAGAATAGAATATCTCTAGAGTAATGATGAAAAGAAAGAAAAATCAATAAAGCAAGTGTGAACGCAGAAAGTGGTTTAAATATATTTTGGCTTTATAGACAGAAACTTTGACTTGACCAGAACTAAGTCAAAACGAACTCGAAATGAGTCGAACCAAAAAGAGAAAGTGTTTGTCTTAAAGTCCTTTATCTACCCTCAAAATTTCACGTCAATAGGAGTAGGTTTGACCATCAAAAAAATTTCTCGGAGTAGGCTGCCCTCTAGTTGGACGAAAATTCTAAAATCCAAATAAATAATAAAGTAAGGATTAGTTTGCAAGACATTATCCAAATAGCTAATTCTTTTATTACATTTTGCACCTTAATATCCCTACTTTCCTCCTATAAATAAGCATGCAAGGGTCTTAGTCTTTCCACACAAATCATAGACAACTTTCAAGAAAGCTTTTGCTTTGGTTTTCTCTCCCTCTTTCTCTCCTTCTACCACACGACTACTTTGGTGTTCTTGAAGTTATTTTTCTCTCCAAATCAGATTGGTAAGTAAATCTTGACACCTCTTCCTTACTATTTGATTTCGTTTCTTGTGTATTTATTACTACAAAGTTGGTTTGACCACTCATATCTTATTATTTATTTATTACTACAGAGTTGGTTTGACCACTCATATTTTATAATTTGTTGCATTCCTACAAAGTGGCTCTGCCGCTAATTTTCCTATTCCTTTGTATATTTATTTTATAATTTATTGCATTCCTACAAAGTGGCTCTGCCGCTAATTTTCCTATTCCTTTGTATATTTATTTTATCATTTATTGTATTTCTACAAAGTGGCTATGCCGCTAATTTCCCTATCCCTTTGCATATTTATTTTATCATTTATTGTATCATTTATTGTATTCCTACAAAGTGGCTATGCCGCTAATTTCCCTATCCCTTTACATAAAAATATTATCCTGTTAGGATTCGTGTTTAAGTGTTATGTTACCAAGAGCATTATGCTGTGTTTCGGTGCTTAAACATGAAACGTTGTAATATTTTCTCATGAATCATTGTAGGATTCATGTTGAAGTAATTACCTTTTAATTGATAACTAAAAACGATGAGTAAAGTGATGCAAAATATACACATTTTTAATATTGGAAAAATGACTCATGTATATATCATCTTCTTTGTATATATTTGTTACAGAAAAGGAGCTAAGAAACTACACCAAGGAGAGTAAGTATGGATGTACTTATTGAGAAATGATTCTATGTTTCATTAGGACTGTGTGGTGTGTGTTTATTGCATATGGTTGTTCATGCATTGCATGTTATGTCCAATTAATATAACGGCTGATGAGATAGCCATCAACAAGCTGATGTAGTAGCAAGTGAAAGGAAGGCTAGTCAGTGGATCCAGGGGGTTCATAGTGACCCAAGGTGAGTCCAAAGTCCTAATATATAACTAATGCTGGCACCGGTAGGATTCCAGTGCAAACAGGTAAGACTTTAAGTGTGAGGCAAAGGACATGAACAGGTTTGGATACCTAAGAACGAGAGGTCTGAAGAAAGATGATCATAAAACACCAAACTAAATGGTTACTACAATGCACATTCATACAACCTTTACATTTGTATTATTTATGAACTGTTATTAATCTGATGGTAACTTAGATATGAAAATGGATGACTCACTTGTTTGTCTATGTAAATATGATGATGTCATATTTGCATAGTTACTGATGCAGATTTGGAGAACGAAGGCATGGACCCATATGGACACAATTTAACTCAATCCCCGGCAACGGCGCCAAAAACTTGTTGTGCAAATATCTACCTAAATAAATAGATAAATATTTGTACGTTTTACTTGCAAGTGCACAAGATCAAAACGATAGTATAGTAGGCAAATACGAGATCATTCCCACGAGGATTGATATGAATTGTATTTAAAGAGAAATTCTTAAAGGCGATATGTTGAATAAAACGGGATAAAAGATTGAATTAAAAATACTATGAAGAAAAGGTAGGGCTTCAATATCCACCGCCAATCATACTCAAATAAAATTCACAATATGCACAATACTACAATCATAACATGATGCTTAATGTTTACCAGCCACAAGGGAATGGTATCTTCTCCTAAAGCTATTGATTTGCCTGAGCAACAAGTTAGGCATGATATCTACTCTAACTTTTTTCTTCCTTGAATGATTTAGCATAGTATCTACTAAGTTGTTCTTCAAGGAAGCATAAATCTATGGAAATCAGTAAACACACTCAGATTGGAATATGGTATCTATTCCAGTTGTCTTTATGTTGATTAATCCAAGAACCTGTGTCGGGGTTCTTTCGTTACTTTATTATGCCCAAGACTCGATCATCTAAATTGACATAAATAACAAATCCATACCGCATGCATATGATGGCCAAACATAAACATGCTAGGAATTCAAGAAACTAGAATTAATCAAGTTAAGCATCAATATATAAATTGTAGCAAAGCAAATTGAAAAACTTAAAGAGACATGATTAGGGCTTCAATCTAGCCCTAACTAAAGTATTAGTTACAACTAACATAAATTAAAATTATATACATACAGAAAATAAATAAAGGATGAAAGAAAATAAAAACTAAAAAGAACCTCCTTCTTGATGTAGCCTTTGATTCTTCCTCAAAGCTTGTGTGTCTTTTTCTTCAAAGGCTAGAGGCCTATTTATAGGGATTAAAGAAGCTCTAGAAATCCTAGAACAATTACAAATAGGTCTACTAGTCCAAATAGAATAATTACAAGTCTTTTTCTTTTCTGAAATTTCCATCCAAGTAGGAAAAGGATTCCAAAATTCGTACAAATTTGCGGTCTTTATTGCGATGCGATTTTGGCATGGTAAACCTCTGAATTAGGAAAAATATATTTCTGACATATTTGTTGAATTTTGTCATATATTTCTAACGCCACAAATTTCGTTGCAATCAGATACTTGAGGCAAAAGTTATGATTAAATTACTGAGACGTGCTCATTCTGGATTCTTTCCAAGAATAACGATTTTTTTGCCAACTTCTCTTTCCTTAAATTCAAAATTGATTTGGAGTTTGAATCTATCCAAAAGTGAGATTTCCAACTTCATTATAATTTTGGAATTTGATGAATTTTCTTCAAAACCTGTAAAATATAAGAAAATACAAAAACAACACAAAACATTAAACTATAACAAAACTAAGAGCTTAACATATGTAAATTAAGGGGCTTGAATGTGTAACTTTCAGCACTTATCAAAGATTCTGCACAATTTACAAGTCAGTGAAATCGGATCCCTTGCAGACGTTCGGACGACGTGATATACCGTCCGGACACATAACTGTCCAAGCATCATTCGTCTGGACGACGAAAACTTTCCATCCAGATCTTCCTCTGTGTCAAGAAGCTTTGAAACTGTTCCAGCTTGCATCCGTCCAGACATTTCAGTAGCACGTTTGGACGCCACTCAGTTTTCGATCAGCTATGGGATTTCTTTCCAAAATACAGACATGAGAAGACAGCTGCAACCATTCGGAAGAGCACATCCATAAGGCAAGTCGTGTATTCAAAATCAAGACATCTGGACGTTAGTCCTCATGGTTTGGATGCGCGAGCTTCATATATGGAAATTGCGTGCATCAGATCAACTGTCCGGACGACAGAACCTATGGTCCAGATGCGCCAAGCCTTGATATGGAAATTGCGTGCCGCTAAAGTGCGACCGTCCGGATGACAGGGCAACACCGTCCGGACGACAGGGCAACACTGTCCGGACGCGGCTCATTTCAAGAATGAATTTTCACAAAATTTGGAAACCCGATCGGACAGTTGTCCGTCAGAACGCCTTATGTCTACCATCCGGACGATGCCTAGGTATTTCAAGCCAAACGCTCATTTCAACCTGCAGCCTATAAATAGAGGCCCCTAGGCTTGAGAATTGTAAGAATTCGCTATTGAATTCCGTAGTGCTTTGAGAGTAATATTTTAGAGTTATTGTGCCGAGTTAGTGTCTCTTAAGCCGTTGATGTTGTTTGTTGTTGCTGAGCTGAATTGAAGTCTATCTTAAGGGTTGGCCCTAAGGTAAAGGATTCCATTGAAGACCCCTTCAAGTAGGTGACTTGGTTGGGAGGCGTTCGTGTTGGGTTTCATGTCAGAGTTCAAGGTACGACCACTGCATAAGGTTATGTGAGTGCTACTACTTTGTAACTAGTCTTGTCTTCGAAATAGTGGATATCCTGGGTTTGGCTGCCCCGGAGTGGTTTTTCTCTTAACTGACTTTCCACTTCGTCAACAAAATATATGTCTATTTTATTTCCGCATTTTGATATTTCGTTGAACACTATCGAACACATCTGTTAATATTAGAAGTCATTTATTTTTTCAATTGGTATCAGAGCTTGGTACACTATGTTTAGATTCATTTCTTGAGTGCTATCTTTCCTTTGACTTCTAGCTTTATTTTAATGTCTCAAAATCTTAATACTGTTCTTGCCTTTGATGGTATGAACTATGGCTATTGGAAAGTTCGTATGCAGTTCTTTTTAAAATCTATTGACTGTTGAAATATTGTTGAAACTGGTTGGACCAAGCCAGCGGATACAACTCTTGAACTAGTCACTGAGAAATCAGCACGACTTTCCAATGATAACACCCTCCATACTTTATGTCAAGCGCTTTCACCATCTGAATTTGCAAGAATCTCAAACAGCGAATCTGCTAAAGAAGCGTGGCAAATCTTAGAAACAACATATGAATGCACCAAACTTGTAAAATCTGCCAAACTTCAAATGTTGATTTCTAAATTTGAAGAAATAAAGATGTTGGAGGATGAGACATTCGGAGAGTTTTACTCAAAAATGAGCGACCTAAACAACTTAATGGTGAGTCTTGGGAAAACCGTCTTGGATGTAAAACTCATCCGTAAAATTATAAGATCTTTGTCTGAGCATTTCAAAATCAAGGTAACTACAATTGAAGAAAGAAAAGACTTGGAAGAGATGAAGATTGAAGAGTTGGTGGGATCTCTTCAAACTTATGAGCTGTCATTGTCCCCTGTTAAAAAGTTGAAGACCATTGCCCTGAAAGCTTCCAAGAAGAAGGTAGAAGTCTCATCTAGAGACGACTCTAAGGATGAAGAAAAAGCTGTGGCTATGCTGGCCAAAATTTTTGGAAGATTAACGAGAAATGAGCGGTTCAAGAAGAAATTTTCTGAAAAGATAAAGAAAGCCCCCAGAGAATCTGAACCTGAGGAAGTTGAGAAGAAACATCCCAGAGGCCCAAGATGTTTTGAATGCTCAGGGTTTGGGCATATCCGGGCTAACTGTGGGAACCTCAAGCAGGGAAAGGGGAAGGCATATAACGCGACTCTCAGTGATGAATCCGAAGAAGAAGAAGGTCCTGAGCAAGAAAAATTTCTAGCCTTTGTGGCTCCGCATGTAGAAGACGAAGATTCTTACTCAAAGCACAATGATGATGGGGAAGAACTCAAGGAGGATAAAACCCTCTATGTAGAGTTCGAAAAGCTGAGGGAAGCTCACGAGCAGCGCATTCATGATCTGAATAGTTTACAGACTGAGAAGAGTTCGTTGCTGCTCAAGATATAGGGGTTGGAGGAGAAGCTGCTAGAGACACAACTTCAATTGGAGAGGGTCAGTGATGAAAAGCTGACTCACATGTTGTCAATCCAGAAAAGCCCAATTGACAAGACTAGTATCGGCTATGTAGCTCCTCCTTCTGATATTCCCTCTACTTCCAAGACTGTCTTTGTTAAGCCTATAGTTCCCAAGCCTCCACCCACTGTTGAGGATAAAGGGAAGGACAAAATCAATGGAGATGTTTCGGCTACTCAAAAGTTACCGACCATCAGGAGATCTCCCATATGCCATCACTGCGGACTAAGTGGGCATGTCCCACCCCAGGGCTCCCTCCTCAAAGCTCAGAGAGCAAAGGTCAAGAAAGAAGTGCCCAGATAAGCAAATTATGTCACAAGACCTCTGGCTCAGTATCAGACTCCATGGCACCGGGCTCCTCATCATGCTCCATGGAATCAAGCACCAAGGCATCAAGCTCCTCAATATCAAGCCCCTTGGCATTATGAACCACAACGCCAGGCTCCTTAGTATCAGCGGCCTCAGCAGCGATTTGTACCTACCAATCATAGTGGCAAATCCAAGATCAACAAATCCAAGCACTTTAAAAAGCCGCAGAAGGTGGAGGATGATCAATACTGTAGGGAGCCACCTATTTGGATGTAAAGCATGATGCAATGGATGGACCAACAGATGAAATCTTGCCAACAACCCCCCATAGTAAGACAGGCTTGGGCCAGGAAGAAGGAAGACATTCACCCATGAGGGGAAATGGACTCACCTAGTCAGTAAAGGTACTCATGCCTAGGATTTGGTTCCTAATTCTAAGGCATCAGGTTTGATTGCGTGATCTTTTACTTGTTATACCTTGTGCTTACTATGCAATCTTGGAACCACTGTTATTTGCCTCTATTTCTCTTAAGAGAATATTGCAAGTACTATTTAGGGAAGACAGAAAAAGCATGTTGGGCAACTGTTTTTCTGTATTGGCATATTTGATCATTCACGGGTTTGATCTTGCCTTGCATGCTTATTTATGATGTTATTTCCATATAACATGTTTATTTTTATTTTTTTTTTAAAAAAAAATTTGGGTGAGAAAATGCAGGGAATTTTCTTTTTCTTTTCTTGGCATGTCAAATATTGCTTGTATTTTTGCTTGATATCTCAGTTCATTGTGCATTAATTGAATTTGTTTAGATATGATTGAGAGTTTACGACTTTATATCTGCCAAGTTTTTCTTGTGTGTATAAAAGCTGGATAGTTACTTTCCTCATGCAATGAAAATGTGCACTATCCAAGACTCCCCTAAGGTTCATCTTTTCCTCTTTGACTTTTTGCTTCTGGAAATTCTAAATAAGAGAAAGGTTTTTGATAAGATAGTCATATTGACCAACATGCTAGTTGAATCTAGAGCCCAAAAATTCTAGCATTCTCTTTAGGTTGCCGCACCAACAAGAAACAAGCAGTAATTCTTCTGATTTCTGTGCTATATGCTTATATTCACTGCTTCTATGTTGAATTAGCTTGATACCTAGTCCTTCACGGAGCAAATAAAATTTTACCTTGTCCTTCATGGTACAAGTAAAACAATTAGGTGCTGCATCTTAAGGAGAGTGTATCAGATGAAGGTGGCTAGGCCCTAGTACTTTATAAGGTTTGACTTTTGACTGATCTTTCATTGATTTTCTCTCTTTTCTAGAAAATTCGGTTGCTTTTTGTCTTATCAGTGAAATTCATACCTTTTGAGAAAGTCTTCGCACACACACACATTGCTTGAGTTGAGTAATCTATTTAAATTTTCTGTCTACAATAAAATTTTGTGCTGATTGAACTCTGAACTCTTTTATATCTCTGCATAATTTTTGAGATGCTATTTGACTGTTTTATCAGTTGATTATACATGCGTGTTCTGAAGCTGACATTTGAAAAAATATTTTTCTGCAATTTTTTCCTTCAGTTTCTATTTTTCAGTGTGAAGCTTCTTGACGGTCTCTCAATGCTTCCGGACGGATGCGGCTCAAGTGTCCGGATGGTAAGGTTACACGTCCGGACGTGCGCGGCCTGTTGCATGCTTATGTGGCAACGTGGGTCCGGACGGGTTAGTGAGCCGTCTGGACAGAGACCCCATAGGTTATAAATCAAATTTAACCCTATCCGCCGCATATCTCTTTTGTCCCCACTCGATTTCTCTTCATCTTTTGGCTTCTAGTGCATTTGTTTCTTGTGGGTTTTTGCATTATCTCGGCTTATTTTATCCATTTGTGCATTTTTCTTTTCCCTCCAGGTACTTTCTCAACTTTTGTTATTCTTTTCAGTGTTTTGATAACTGTTAAAATATTGAATGTCTTGGGTGAAAAATTGAAATGACTTCTAAAAATAAAGTGTGTGCATAAGTGTCAAAAAAAATTAAAACACAGCGGAAAGTAAATTGACACACATATTTTTGTTGACGAAGTGGAAACTCAGTTAAGAGAAAACCACTCCGGGGCAGCCAAACCCAGGAATTCCACTATTCAGAAGACATAGCTAGATACAAGACAGTAACACTCACATGTACCGATGTAGTGGTCGTACCTTGATCTCTGACATGTAACCCAACATGAATGCTTCCCAACAAGGTTCACCTACCTGAAGGGGTCTTCAATGGAACTCCTTACCTTAGAGCTGACCTCTGAGCTCTAATGGAATTCAAACCGAATTCTTGCAGTTCTCAGTGCCCAGGGGCCTCTATTTATAGGTTGGGGGCTCAAATGAGCGTCAGGAAAAATATACCTAGGCACCATCCGGATGGTGGACATGGGCCGTCCGGACGGACAACTATGCGAACAGATTTTTTAAAATTCCCGCGGAGAAATCTTTCCTGTTTAAGGATATCGTCCGGACGGTCTGGCACATAGTCCGAACGGTCGCACGTCCGCTGCAAGTAATTTCCTTATAAGGCTCTCGAGCGTCCGGACCATCGGGGATGAGCGTCCGGACGGCTATTCTTCAACACGGAATTTCCATATCAGTAATGCGCGTGTCCGGACCATGATAAGCAGTCGTCCGGACAGTTGAAGTCAAATCGGCAATTTCCTTCTTTGATGCACGCGCGTCCAGACCACAGCTGTCAGACGTCCGGACTGTCATATTTGAATTGCGATTCTTGCCTTACAGAGACGAGCGTCCGGACGGGATAGCACATCGTTCGGACGGTTGATTGATCTTCCCTTTCTTGGAACATGGAAAGAAATCTGAAACTGATCGAGTACTGGGAGGCGTCCGGACATGCTGATGAAACGTCCAGACGGATGCAAGCTGGCACAGAAACTTCTCGATCCAGTATGGGGTCGGGATGGAATGAACACTTCGTCCGGACGGATGATGCTGGTCTGTCTAGCATCCGGACTGGATGACACGTCGTCCGGACGGATGAAATAGAGGACAGATGGGCATCCGGACGGGATGGCTCGATCATCCAGACGGCTGACAGGGAACTTGAATTTCTTCTGACTTGCAGACTATGAATAGTGGAATCCCTGTTTAGCAGCATCTTTACACTTAAGTGATTTTGTCCAAACACATAATGAGGCCAAAATACTAACAAACTCTCCCTTTGGCCATTCTGAGACAAAAATCACTTGACCGGTTTGGAAATACATTCCCAGTCCAAAATAAAATTTACTCCCCCTTTTTGTCTCAAAGGGACAAAAGGTAAAACAGAATAATAAAAACTAACTGTCATAAAAATTATCCCCCTAACGGTCTCAGAAGGATCAGGGAAACAGAGTAATAAATATCCAAAAAGTTTTAACAAAGCAGAAATTGTCTAAAAATAACAAAAAAAAAAACTACAAACATAAGAGGGAATCAAACATCCTCAGGCATGGGTAAAATCCCATCTGCAACATCCTCATCATCACTGCTGCTAGGATAATGATACTTCAGGCACTCCTGAAGGTCCAGCTGGTTCTGCTCCACGCGCCTGTCGATGGAGTGCACAGCTAACTGCATGGAACTTATAGACTGCTGCATGGTGGACATAGATACCTGCAAGCTGCTCATCCCTCCTGAAGTGCAGCAAGAGCCTCCATAATCTGAGCATAATTGACCTCTGGCTCAGAAGGCGGCACAGTATGTGAGGATGAAGCCATATCTGGAAAGCCGACTGGCATAGCAGCAGGTGGAGGCTCTTCATCATCGGAGTCATCTCTCCGCAGCTGCGCATTAGACTTCATCAATGTCTGCTTGCTGATAGGTTGTTGGATTTTGATCTTCGGTTCACCATTGACATTGATGCCCGACTGAAGAATAATATGAGTGAGGAGGCAACCAAATGGAAGACCAGCAATGCTCTCATCACGGGCCTCTATCATAACCCCCAAAATGTGCTTGCACAGGCAGAAAGGCAAGCGCGGTGGATCGCATAGAAAAATTGGGCCAGTTTCAGGATCAGATCACTGCGCCGGGCAACAGGCCAGATGTTCTGCTGAATGATAGGGCACCAATCCGAATGGCAGTAGAGCGCTCCTCACCATGGGGAACGGCACGGAAGAATTCCCTGAGATCATCCAGGGATGGAGGAAGCACCACCTCATTGTACGGGCTGGCCGAGATCTCGAGTACTGGGACTCGAATGATGTGACTGATGACTTGGGGATCAACAGTGATGAGATGGCCTGCGACTGAGGACTGAAGCACCACTCCACGCTCAACATTTTGAACCACCTCTAGATTGGTGTAGAACAGCTTGACTAATCTGGTGTATACCTGACAAGCACAGGTGTGGAGATATCCCCAGTTGTACGTCTGGATGATGTCAAGTATGTTGTCCATTGGTGGCACCATGAGATCAGCCCGAAGAACGTTCCGCTCAGCAATGACGGAGCGGTCCATAATTTTGGCCTGAATTGCAGCCCTATCTTCTGTAAGCCTCTGACAGACCTTGCGGGGTGGACTGCCGGCATACATGATTCTGCAAAAGATCCAACAAGAATTTCCCAAAGAAAAGTATTCCAAAAAATATTCTTATTAGGATAACAAAAATTTGGCAGAATAATAGCAGTAAAAAGGACTTGTAAAAGAAATAAATACACAATAATATCACAACTAAGTCCAAGAAATTTCAACATGGCAGATATATGCATCTCATATTCCAAAAATAAATAACATTCTAACAGTTTTAAAAAAAAACTAAAGAGATAAGGGCCGAAACACAATACCTGGAATATGAGAAAAATGCAAAAAGCCAAAGAACTCAAAGACAAATAACTCACAAGCAGCCAAAAGTTCAGATTTTGTGGGGTATGAGGAAGAATATGGCGAGCAGGGGTTTTTATAGCCTCTGTGGGGTCCCCGTCCGGATGGTGGATTGATGACATCCGGACGCTCGCTACCTCGGAAAGGAGCAGATTGGTCGCGCGCGTCCGGACGATATAAAGAGACCGTTCGGACGATGATGACAGCGCACGTCCGGACTCTGTCAGGTCCTGTCCGAACATGTGGGCTCCATCTCCGTCCGGACTCTATGGGAGAGCCGTCTGGACCACCAGTCCGTCCGGACGTCAATGTAGACCGTCCGGACGCTCCACACTGAAACACCAGAAAAGCTGAGGAAAATTTACAAAGAACAAATTTCCTCAAGTCAGTGTTAGAACACCTATGTATAATCAACTGATAACACAATCAGAGAGCATCTCATGCAATGAAATGAGATATAAATGAGAATTGAGATTTCATTTAGCACAAATAGTTTTCCTGAAAATAGAAAAATCAAATAGGCAACTCAACTCATGCAATGCGTGTGTGTGTGTGAAGATTTTAACCCACAAGGTTGTTTAAAAAATCATGATAGGAGCAACTGGATTTCCTAAAGAAGAGAGAGAATCTGTGACAGATTAGCCAAAAGTCAAACCTTACTCTTACTAGGGCCTAGCCATCCTCATCTGATACACTCCCCCTGAGATACAGCACCGAATTGTTTTACTTGTACGATAAAGGACAAGATAAAAAATTTACTTGCTCATAGAGGGCAAGGTATATTGCAAATTCAGTACAGAAGTAGTGAATAGACAATTTTTGAAGCACAAAATTCATACGAATAACTGCTCAATTCTTATGGTGCTGCATGCTAGAGGAAATGTCAAAATTTATAGATGCTAGGTTCAACTAGCCCTGTGGTCAATTTGACCATCTTATCACAAACCTCTTCTCTTATTCAGAATTTCTAGAAGCACCTAGTCAGAGAAGGAATGATGTACCTTTAGGGAGTCTCGGATAGTGCACTTTTTCATCGCATGAGGAAATGAGCTATCCTACTTTTGCACAACCAGAAAAACCAACTTGGCCAAAATAATCATATACTCTCAAGTGTATCTAAACAAAGTAAATTAATGCTCACAGAATTGAGATATCAGGTAAAGATACATACAATATCTAATAAGCCAAGGAGAAAAAAGTCCTGCAAATTCTCCCCAAAATACCCTTTTTTTATTATTAAAAAAACATGCAATATGGAAATGACATCATATGCAAAGGTAAGATCACACCTATAACTGCTCAAAGATGCCAGTACAGGAAAACAGTCGCTCGACCTACTTTTTCTGTCTTCCCCCTTAGTTACTGCAAAGTTCTCTCAAGAGAAACAGGGGGCACAACAAGCTAGTTCCTAGATTGCATAACAAGCACATAAATATAACATAAAAGGTGCAAGCAATCAAACCTGATACCTTAGGATTTAGGAACCAAATCCTAGGCATGAACAGCCAAACCTGCTAGGTGTGTCGATTCCCCATCTTGGGGTAACTGCCCTTCTCAGCCCAAGTCTGCCTACCAGTGGGTGGTTGCTGACAAGACTGCATCATCAACTCCATCATGTTTTGCATCCAGACAGGAGGCTCACTGGAGTATTGCTCTTGAGGCCTTCTCAAATGCTTGGGTTTGCTCTTGTAAGTGCCTCTGTAATTGGCTGGTACAAACCGCTGCTGAGGCCGCTGATGCTGAGAGGCATGAGACCAAGGGGCTTGATACTGATGCCTTGATGCTTGTCCCCATGGTACTTGATAGGATGCCTGATGCCAGGGAGTCTGATGTTGAGCCATAGGTCTAGTGCCATAGTGAACTTGTCTGGGCGCTTCTTTCTTGGCTTTGGCCTTTTGAGCGTTCAAGAGGGAGCACTGAGGTCGAACATGCCCACTGAGACCGCAGTGATGGCAAATAGGAGGTCTGGAATGAGGCTGCTGAGTGCCTGGAACATCATCATTGACCTTTTCCTTCTGTTTATCTTCAATAGCGGGAGGAAGCTCTAGGACTGTAGGATTCACAAATACAGTCTTTGAGGAAGAAGGAATATCAAAAGAGGAGGCTACATACCCGAGACCAGTCTTGTCATTGGGGCTCTTCTGGATGGACAACATACGAGTCAACTTCTCATCAGTGACTCTCTCTAGTTGGAGCTGTGTCTCTAGTAGCTTCTCCTCGAGCTCTTGTACATTGAGCAGCAATGAACTCTTCTCGGTCTGCAAACTGTTCAGATCATTCAGGTCCTGCTTTCGGCCTTCCCTTAGCTTCTCAAACTCTTTGTAGAGTGTTTTGTAAGCCTCCTTGAGCTCTACCTCATTGTCACTATGCTCCGAGTAATATGAGTCTTCTTCTTCAATATATGGGGCTACAAAGGCCAAGAATTTGTCAGACTCTGGAGCATCTTCTTCTGACTCATCACTGAGAGTCACATTGTATGCCTTCCCCTTGCCCTTTTTGAGATTTCCACACTCCGCCCGGATATGCCCAAAGCCTGAGCATTCAAAACATCGGGGTCCTCTGGGATCTCTCTTCTCCTCTTCCTCTGGTTCAGCTTCTCTGAGAGGTTTATTCATTTTATCAGAAAACTTCTTCTTGAACCGATTATCTTTTATCAGTCTTCTAAAATTTTTGGCTAACATAGCCACAACTTTGTCTTAATCCTTAGAGTCATCTTCAGAGGAGGCTTCTACCTTCTTCTTGGAAGCCATTAGGGCAATGGTCTTCAATTTCTTGACCGGGAGCAGAGACAGCTCATATGTTTGAAGAGATCCCACCAGCTCTTCAATCTTCATCTCTTCAAGATCCTTGCTTTCCTCGATAGTCTTTACCTTGATCCTGAAACGCTCGGGCAAAGATCTGAGAATTTTTTGGATGAGTTTTACATCCAAATGTCTCTTCCTCTAACATCTTAATTTCTTCAAATTTTGAAATCAACATTTGAAGTTTGGCAGATTTTACAAGTTTTGTGCCTTCATATGTTGTTTCCAAAATTTGCCATGCTGCTTTGGCTGATTCGCAATTTGAAATTTTAGCGAATTCAGATGGAGAAAGTGCTTCGCATAGAGCATGGAGGACTTTATCATTTGAAAGACGAGCGTTCTTTTGAGAGACTAGTTCAGGTGTTGCATCCTCTGGTTTAGTCCAACCAGTTTCAACAATACCCCAACAGTCAATCGGTTTCAAAAAGAAACGCATACGTGCCTTCCAATAGCCATAGTTCGTACCATCAAAGGTAGGAACAGAATTAAGAGTCTGAGACATATCAAAATATAGAAGTCAAATAAATAACACTCAAGAAATTAATCTTCTCAGAGTGTACCAAGCTCTGATACCAATTGAAAAATTGAAATGACTTCTAAAAATAAAGTGTGTGCAAAAGTGTCAAAAAAAATTAAAACACTGCGGAAAGTAAATTGATACACAGATTTTTATTGACGAAGTGGAAACTCAGTTAAGAGAAAAACCACTCCTGGGCAGCCAAACCCAGGAATTCTACTATTCAGAAGACATAGCTAGATACAAGACAGTAACTGATGTGCAAATTTGTTTAACTCGCAAGCGCACGAATCGTATGTAGCATAGTGCGTGCAAGTGCGAGGTCGAATCCGCAGGGAAGTGTGTGTGAAGAAAAGAAAATCACTTTCTATTTAAATAAATCTTGTTTTAACCTAGACCCAAAGATTTTGGAATTTTTGTAAACAAAAATAAACTAAATAAGAACAATTTATAAAGAAAGACACTAAGGTATCGGAATTCACCAAACCAAATCAAACACCCTACTCTTGCATTTTATTCATAAATTCAATTCAATGGGCTCAATATTCAAATTCAAAACATGAAAACATTTGAAGAAATCAATTCAAACAAATCACAACGATTATCCCTTTTTAATTGAAATCATCTATTGTATCCGGAAATCACAATAGATATCCCAATCTCAAAGAAATCAATCGATGTATCCATCGATTGAATTACAACAAACATTAAATAAAGATCATCAATCTAAAAAAATAAATTGACGTGGAATTTGAATATATATATATAAGAACAATGAATCTATGAATATCATGATAAGAGTATAGGTGTTATCATTGATGAGGTTTCATCCTCAACCTTAGTTGAGGATTTTAGCCTCTCATGACTAAAAACACCAACAACTCGTGAAATGAAATCATGAAATAATAAAAGCGAAGAAGAAAAAGAAGAACAGAAGTTTTTTTTAAAAAAAAGTAAAAATAAAACAATAAATTAAAACAATGGGAAAGAAAGGAAGAACGGAAACGAAGTAACAATAAACAAAAGATAAGTGATGAGAAAGAAAGAAGAACAATTGAAAATTAAATAACAATGTCAAAGAAAGAAAGAACGAAAATTAAATAAAAAGTATGCAATAAATAAAAATGAAAAGAAAGAAGAACAACTGCAAATTAAATAACTTAAAATTAAAGCGATTAATTAAATAGCAGATAAAATAAAGAAAAACCACTGAATTTGAATAACTTAAAATTAAAAGAAAGAGTAACAACTTACAAATGAAAAGAAAAGAGCTAAGACAAGTGCTCTGAAGAGAAAAGTTGATGCTCTAAGTGGTACCTAGCAGGGGGTATTTATAGCAGAAGATTAGGTTAAACCAATCTCTTACAAAATGACACAGCTACCCCTCTAAACCCTAATAGGAGAAAAGAACGCTAGGGTTTAGGGTCATATTTTCAAAATGGAACCTCTACCCCTCAAAAACCCTAATAAGAGAAAAGAATGCTAGGGTTTGGAGTGTCTGCAGCCGGCAGGAACAAGAAAATTCGCCCTCTTATATTGCGGGGCATTTATGACATAGCAGACATTCGAATTAAGAAAATTCTATTTCACAATTACTTGTATAATTTTGAATTATCTGTCCATTGCCGCTGATTTCACTTCAATCGGATACTTGAGTTGAAAGTTCTGATGAAAATACTATGACTTGTGCAGAATTTGAAATTTAATCCAATCCGATTTTGACTTCCAAAATTTGCATTTTTTTTCACTTTAAAACTACCGTTTTCTCTCCATGATCTGCAAAATACCAAAATACAAAAATTAACCAAAAATATTAGAAAATAACAAAACTAAATGTCTAACTAATGCAAATTAAGGGGTCCAAATCTACAATATTTGGCACTCATCAAATAACTCACATGTACCGATGTAGTGGTCGTACCTTGATCACTGACGTGTAACCCAACACGAATGCTTCCCAACCAGGTTCACCTACCTGAAGGGGTCTTCAATGGAACTCCTTACCTTAGAGCTGACCTTTAAGATAGACTTCAGTTTATAGCACAGCACACTTGTAAAACGGCTTTAGAGGGATTGATAACTTCTCTGACCTCTAATGGAATTCACAACGAATTCTTGTAGTACTCAGTGCCCAGGGGCCTCTATTTATAGGCTGGGGGCTCAAATGAGCGTCAAGCAAAATATACCTAGGCACCGTCCGGACGGTGGACATGGGCCGTCCGGACGGACAACTGTGCGAACAGATTTTCTGAAATTCCCGAGGAGAAATCTTTCCTGTTTAAGGACATCGTCCGAACGGTATGGCACATAGTCCGGACGGTTGCACGTCCGCTACAATTAATTTCCTTATAAGGCTCTCGAGCGTCCGGACCATCGGGGATGAGCGTCCGGACGGCTATTCATCAACACGAAATTTCCATATCAGTAATGCGCGCGTCCGGACCATGATAAGCAGTCGTCCGGACGGTTGAAGTTGAATCGGAAATTTCCTTCTTTGATGTACGCGCGTCCGGACCACAGCTGTCAGACGTCCGGACGATCATATTTGAATTGCGATTCTTGCCTTACTGAGACGCGCGTCTGGACGGGATACCACATCATCCGAACGGTTGATTGATCTTCCTTTTCTTAGAACTTGGAAAGAAACTGATCGAGTACTGGGAGGCGTCCGGACATGCTGCTGAAACGTCCTGACGGAAGCAAGCTGGTGCAGAAACTTCTCGATACAGTATGGGGTTCGGACGGAATGAACACTTCGTCCGGACGGATGATGCTGGTCTGTCTAGCATCCAGACGGGATGACACGTCGTCCGGACGGGATGGCTTGATCGTCCAGACGGCTGACAGGGAACTTGAATTTCTTCTGACTTGCAGACTATGAATAGTGGAATCCCTGTTTAGCAGCATCTTTACACTTAAGTGATTTTGTCCAAACACAGAATGAGGCCAAAATACTAACATTGGGGAATGTTTTTGAGATTATAAATTGCATATTTGTGATATCTACTGTGTTGGGACTTTATGTTTTGGTATTATTTTGGTCTTTACGTATCTTTTGGGACTAACAAGAATCTAACCTTTTTGAGATTATTTTTGGAAAATCTTGTTGTTTATTTTTGCAGAAACATGTCTGCTGGCAATCCATAACGTAGAGTCCAACAGAGGACAGAAGGAGATTTAGCAGCCCTAAAAGCCAAAATTATGAACATAATTGTCATTGTAGAACAGAACGTGATTCGTGCAGACATTATGGTGGCCCTTCTAGACAACATCCACGATATCATCCAAACCTACTACTGGGGATATCTTCACAACTGCGCCAGTGTTGTGCTCACCAGGCTAGTCAGATTGTTTTATGCCAATCTTGTAGCTGTGCAAGATGATGACTGCAGGTTGGTTCTTCAGTCCTCTGTGGACGGGCATATTATTATGGTTGATCCTCGGGTTATCAGCCAGATCATTAGGGTACCCGTGCTCCAGCAGCCTGCCAGTCCTTATAATAAGGTAGTCTTGTTTCCTTCTCTGGATGATCTCAGAGAATTTTTCCAGGCTGTCCTCACGGTGAGGAGCGTGCCACTTCTATCAGGATCGGTACCCTGCCTGCTCCGCACCGAATGCTCTCCAAGATCATCCTGTACAATATATGGCTTGCGACTAGGCGGAGTGACCTCATTCTGAAGAAGGCACAATTTGTTTATGCTGTCTGCTTACGCTTGCTCTTCTATCTGTGCAAGCATATTTTGGGGGTTATCTTGGAGGCCTGTGATGAGGGCAATATCGGTCTTCCTCTTGGCTGCCTACTCACTCAAATCATTTTGCAGTCAGGCATCGGTGTCACTGGCAAGCCCAAGATGAAGATTCAGAACCCCATTAGCAAGCAGACGCAGATGAAGTCCAATGCTCAGCTGAGGCGAGACGATCAGGATGATGATCCTTTACCCCCTCCTATCCATGTAGCAGTTCCTGATATGGCATCCTCTTCTCAGACTGCTCATCCACGTCCACAGCAGGATGCCAGCTATGCTCAAATATTGGAGGCTTTGGCTGCACTTCAGAGCAGCATGAGCTCTATGCAGTTGGCATTTTCATCTATGCAGCAGGAGGTTCACTCGATCAACATCCGTCCAGCAGTGATGATGAGGACGATGCGCCTATGGCTGATGCATCTTGATTTTCTTTGTACCATGTTTTTTTTTTTTTTTAGTATTGTTGGGACAATGTTTTGTGGATTATTTGTTAAAACATCATAACAGTTGGATATTATTACTCAGTTTACCCTTGTCAATTTTGAGACATTTAGAGGGAGTAATTTTTATATGTGGGTTTTCTCATTACTCTGTTTTACCCTTTTTCCTTTCATGGCAAAAAGGGGGATTAATTTTTTATTTGGACCGGGATTGTATTTTTAATCGGTCAAGTGATTTTTGTCCCAGAATGGCCAAAGGGAGAGTTTATTAGTTTGTGATTGGCTACATTATGCTGCACAAAATCACTTCTACGTAATGATGCTTTTTAACAGGGATTCAGTTATTCAGAGTTCTTCAAGAAGATTCTGTAAAATTTACAAGTCAGTGAAATCGGATCCCTTGGAGCCATCTAGACTACGTGATATACCGTCCTGATGCTTAACTGTCCAAGCATCATCCGTCCGGACGACAAGAACTTTCCATCCAGATCTTCCTCTGTGTCAAGAAGCTTCGAACTGTTATAGCTTGCATCCATCCAGACGTTTCAGCAGCACATTCGGACGCCACTCAATGCTTGATTAGCAATGGGATTTCTTTTCAAAACACAGACATGGGAAGACGGCTGCAACCGTACGGATTGAAAAATTGAAATTGACTTCTAATTGTGTGTGTGCACAAAGTGTTAACAAAATTATAACAGTGTAGAATTTAAATAACACAAGAATTTTTGTTAACGAAGTAGAAAACTCAATATGAGAAAAACCACTCTAGGGTAGCCAAACCCAGGATATCCACTATTCAGAAGACAAGACTAGTTACAAAGTAGTATCACTCACATACCCCTGATGCAGTGGTCGTACCTTGCACTCTAATGTGTAACCCAACACGAACGCCTCCCAACCAGGTCTCCTACCTGAAGCGGTCTTCAATGGAATTCTTTACCTTAGGGCCAACCCCTAAGATAGGCTTTAGATTAAGCGTAGCAACAGCACACACAACAACGGCTTCAGAGAGATCAACTCAGCTCAATAATCTCACAATATAGCTTTCTAAGCACGAATGGAATTCAATATCGAATTCTTGCTGTTCTCAAGCCTAGGGACCTCTATTTATAGGTTGACACTGGCTTGACAAAAACTAGGCGCCGTCCGGACGGTAGTCATGGGCCGTCCTGATGGACAACTGTGTGAATCAATTGTCCGAGAATTTCACTGAAATTCTTTCCTGTTTTTGAGCCGTGTCCGGATGGTGGTGCCCTGTCGTCCAGAAGGTCGCACTTTCGCTGCAAGTAATTTCCATATAAGGCTTTGCACATCCAAACCAGGGGGATGATCTTCTGGACGGTTGATTTGATGCACGCAATTTCCGTATCTGATGGACGCACATCTGTACCATGCTGACTGGCGTCCGAACGTCTGGATTTGAATTGCGATACTTGCCTTATGGATAAGCGCGTCCGGACGAGAATCCACGTCGTCAGGATGGTTGTAGCGATCTTCCCATAACTATGCTTTGGAAAGAAATCCTAAAGCTTGTTGAACACTTGGAGTCGTCCAGACGTGCTGCTGAAACGTCATGATGGATGCAAGCTGGAGCAGTTTGAAACATCTCGACACAGTGGAAGGTCTGAACGAAAAGTTCTCACGTCCGAATGGATGATGCTTTAGACAGATGGGTGTTTGGATGGTATGACACGTCGTTTGGACGGCTAGCACTTAGGACAGATGGGTTCAGGACGGTATGACACGTCGTCAGGACGGCTGACAGGGAACCGAAATATCTGACTTACAAACTGTGCAGAATCTTCTGGAAGCACTTCTGAATAGCAGAATCCCTGTTAAAAAACATCTTTACAAAGAAGTGATTTTGTCCAACAGAATGTGGCCAATTACAAACTAACAAACTTCCCCCTTGGCTATTTTGGGACAAAAAATCACATGACCGGTTTAAAAATACAATCCCAGTCCAAATCAAAAATTACTCCCCCTTTTTGTCACAAAGGGACAAAGGGTAAAATAGAGTAATAAGAAAAACAGACAAAAATTACTCCCCCTAAAGGTGTCAGAAGGACCAGGGTAAACAGAGTAATAAAATATCCAGGAGTTTAAAATGTATCAGATTATCAAAAAGATAACACAAATGTCTCAAAAGAGTAAAACAACAACTACAACAAAATAAGCTCAAGTAGCCTCGGCCATCGGTGCATCATCCTCATCATCACTGCTGGACAGGTGGTGGAACTTGAGACACTCCCGGAGATCAATTTGATTTTGTTCCACACGGAGGTTGATTGAGTAAACCTGTTGTTGCATGGCCGAGATGGACTGCTGCATGGATGACATGGAGAGCTGCATAGAACTCATGCCCCCATGAATAGCGGCCAATGCCTCCATAATCTGTGAATGGTTGACAACGGGCTGTGGTGGCGAAACAGTCTGAGAAGAAGACGCCACATCTGGAATACCGACAGGAATAGGAGGAGGTGGGGGCACATCATCATCCTGCTCATCGCGTCGCAACTGAGCATTTGACTTCATCAGAGTATGCTTGCTGAGGGGATCCTAGATCTTCATCTTTGGCTCCCCAGCAATACTGATGCCTGACTGCAGAATAATTTGTGTGAGTAGGCAGCCAAATGGAAGACCTGCATTGCCCTAATCACCGGCCTCCAGAATAACACCAAAAATATGCTTGCATAGGCAGAACGGCAAGTGAAGATTGACAGCATAGACAAACTAGGCTATCTTCAAAATCAGGTCACTGCGCCTGACAACAGACCATAGGTTGTGTTGAACAATCTTGGCCAACATGCGGTGAGGAGCGGATGAGGCTCCGATCCTGATGGTGGTGGCGCGCTCTTCTCCCTAGGGAACGACATGAAAGAATTCTAGGAGATCATCTAGAGAAGGAGTTATGACCACCTTATTATATGGGCTACCAGGGATCTGGAGAACAGGAACTCCTATGAATTGACTAATGATCTGGGGATCAACAATGATAGTATGCCCTCCAACAGTGGACTGAAGCACCAACCCATGGTCATCATCCTGTACCTCCTCAAGGTTGGTATAGAATAGCTTGACTAGCCTGGTGTACACAACACAGGCACAAGAGTGTAGATATCCCCAATGATAAGTCTGGATAATGTCGTGGATACTATCCAGAGGAGCCACCATGATATCAGAACGGACCACATTCCTCTCGGCAATGACTGGTCGATCCATAATCTTGGCTCTGAGGGCTGCTCTATCTCCCTCTGTCTCTGGCAGACTCTGCGTTGTGGACTGCCTGCAGACATGACTCTGCAAAAAGAAACCAACATGATTTGCCATGAAAAATCCAAAGGAAATAATCTTGTTAGTGCACATAGAAAATCTGGCATTACAACAGCAGTAAAAGGGATTGTTCTAAAAATTTCAGACATAAAATATAACAATATAGTCCATAATAATACCGAAACAGATAATCCCACACAACAGATATACTTTCAACAACATTCCCAAAATAATCAAAATTCTAACTGTATAAACTAAACTGAAAAGAATAAAGTCAGAAGAATACTTGGGATGTGAGAGATTTGCACAAAAAAGACAAAAGAGAGCGAGCTAATGCAAAAATCGCGAGAAATCGCTCACTAGAAGCCAAAGGAGAGATTTTGTGGGGTAGGGAGAAAATGCGGCGGCCGTGTTTTATAGAGGCTGTGGGGTCCCTGTCCGGACGCGTGTTGCCTCGTTGACATGCGGGTAGGTCGTACGCGTCCGGACGTGTAGCCTTATTATCCAGCCGTCCAAGCCGAGCGCGTCTGGTGGTGTCACATGACCGTCCAGACGACTTAGGCACACCCATCCGGACGCTACACACGGAAAAGACAGAAACTGAGGAAAAATTTGTAGAAATTATTTTTCCTAAGGTTAGCTTCAGAACACGCATGTATAATCGAATGATAAAACAATCAAATAGCATCTCAAAACCATGTAGAGATATAAGAGAGAGTTCAGAGTTGAATCAACACAAAGATTTTCCTGTAGACAGAAAAATTTAAATAGACAGCTCAACTCATGCAATGCGTGTGTGTGTGTGAAGACTTTTCCCACAAGGTATGACTTTCACTACTACGACAAAAAGCAACTAGATTTCTAGACAAGAGAGAAAATTAGTGAAAGATTAGGCAAAAGTCAAACCTTATTCAGTACTAGGGCCTGGCCACCCTCAGCTGATACACTCCCCCAAAGATGCAGCATCCAATTGTTTTACTTGTACCATGAAGGACAAGGTAAATATTTTACTTGCACCATGAAAGACAAGGTAAATATTTTACTTGCACCATGAAGGACAAGGCATTTTGCAAATTTAGCATATAAGCAGAAAATATGCATATATAGCGCATAATTCATAATAGTAACTGCTTAATTCTTTTGATGCTGCAACCTAGAGAAAATGCCAGAGTTTTTAGGTTCTAGGTTCAACTAGCATTTGGTCAATTTTGCCATCTTATCAAAAACCTCTTATCTTATCCAGAATTTCTAGAAACAAACAGTCAGAGAAGGAAATATGTACACCTTCAGGGGAGCCTTGGGTAGTGTAAATTTTCATCGCATGAGGAAAGAAGCTATCCAACTATTGCATATACAGGAAAAACACTTGATAGATATAGTCATAAACACTCAATCATATCTAAGCAAAGTAGATTAATGCATAAAGAATTGAGATATCAGGTGAAAACACATGCAGTATCTGATATGCCAAGAAAAAGAAAAAATCCTGCAATTTTTCCCCATTTTTTATTTTTTATTTTTATTTTTTTTATTAAAAAGAATGCTATATGGAAATGACATCATATGTAAGGCATGATCAAACCTGTGTAAGCTTGATGGTAACAGTCGCTCGACCTGCTTTTTCTGTCTTCCCCAAAAGTACATGCAAAGCTCTCTCAACAGAAATAGGGGGAAAAACAAAACTAGTTCCTATATTGCATACAAAATATAACAAGTAAAAGTCAAGCAATCAAACCTGATGCCTTAGGATTAGGACCGAATCATAGGCATGAACATCTTCTCTTGCTAGGTGCATCCATTCCCCCTCATGGGGTGAATGTTATTCTTCTTCTTGACCCAAGCCTACCTTCCAGTGGGTGGTTGCTGGCAGGGCTTCATCTGCTGACCCATCCACTACATCATGCTTTGCATCCAAATAGGTGGCTCTCTGTAGTATTGATCATCTTCCACCTTCTGCGGCCTTTTAGAGTGCTTGGATTTGATCTTGGATTTGACACTGTGATTGGCAGGTACAAATCGCTGCTGAGGTCGCTGATGCTGAGATGCCTGGTGCCAAGGTGCATGAGACCAAGGGGCTTGGTATTGAGGAGCTTGATGCCTTGGTGCTTGCCTCCATGGAGCTTGGTAAGGAGCCTGATACCATGGAGTCTGATGCTAGGTCAGAGGTCTAGTGCTATGATTAGCTTGTCTGGGCACTTATTTCTTGACCTTTGCTTTCTGTGCTTTCAGAAGGGAGCACTAAGGTCGGACATGCCCACTTAAATCGCAGTGGTGACATATAGGGGATCTTCTGATGGAAAGGGGCTTCTTAGTGCCCGGAATATCTCCATTAAGCTTGTCCTTCCCTTTATCTTGAATAGTGGGGGGAGGATCTAGGATTGCAGGCTTAACAAAGACAGTTCTGGAGGTAGAGGGAGTGTCAGTGGGAGAAGCTACATACCCGAGACCAGTCTTGTCGGTTGGGCTCTTCTGAATTGATAGCATGTGAGTCAGCTTTTCATTTGTGACTCTCTCTAATTGGAGCTATGTCTTAGTAACTTCTCCTCTAGCTCTTGTATTTTCTGCAGGAAGGAACTCTTCTCAGTCTGTAAACTGTTCAGATCATGAAGATGCTGCTTACGTCCTTCCCTCAGCTTTTCATACTCTACATAGAGAATTTTGTATGCCTCCATGAGTTCAACCCCATTGTCGCTGTGATTTGAGTAATAAGATTCCTCATCTTCTACAAGTGGAGCCATAAAGGCTAGAAATTTTTCTGACTCAGGAGGTTCTTCTTCTTCTCACTCATCACTAAGAGTCACATTGTATGCCTTCCCTTTGCCATTCTTGAGGTTCCCACAATCAGCTCGTATATGCCCAAATCCTGAGCACTCAAAACATCTCGGACCTCTGGGATCTTTCTTCTCTGCTTCCTAAGGTTCAGCTTCTCTGGGAGCATTCTTCATCTTTTCAGAAAACTTCTTCTTGAATCGGTCATCTCTCATTAGTCTTCTGAAATTTTTGGCCAGCATAGCCACAGCTTTTTCTTCCACCTCAGAGTCATCTTCAGTTGAGACTTCTACCTTTTTCTTGGAAGCCTTCAGGGAAATGGTCTTTAGCTTTTTGACCGGGGGCAAGGACAGCTCATAAGTTTGAAGAGATCCCACCAACTTTTCAATCTTCATTTCTTCTAGATCTTTGCTCTCTTCAATTGTAGTCACCTTGATCCTGAAACACTCAGGCAAAGATCGTAGAATTTTTCGAATGAACTTTACATTCGAGACGGGCTTCCCAAGACTCACCATGGAGTTTCTTAGGTCACTCATTTTGGAGTAAAACTCTCCAAATGTCTCTTCTTCCAACATCTTAATTTTCAAATCTGGAAATCAACATTTGAAGTTTGGTAGATTTTACAAGTTTGGTGCCTTCATATGTTGTCTCCAAGATTTGCCACGCTTCTTGAGTAGATTCACAGTTTGAAATTTTTTCAAATTCAGATGGTGAAAGTGCTTGACACAGATCATGGAGGGCTTTGTCATTAGAAAGTCGTGCGTTTTTCTGAGGGACTAGTTTAAACGTTGCATCCGCTGGTTTAGTCCAACCAGTTTCAACAATACTCCAATAGTCAATAGATTTTAAAAAGAACCGCATACGAGCTTTCCAATAGCCATAGTTCGTGCTGTCGAAGGCAGGAACAATATTAAGAGTCTGAGACATATTAATAGTTAGAAGTCAAAAAAAAAAATAACACAAGAAATAAATCTCAAGAGAGCGTACCAAGCTCTGATACCAATTGAAAAATTGAAATTGATTTCTAAGTGTGTGTGTGCACAAAGTGTTAACAAAATAATAACAGTGCGGAATTTAAATAACACAAGAATTTTTGTTAACGAAGTGGAAAACTCAATAAGAGAAACCGACTCCGGGGCAGCAAAACCCAGGATATCCACTATTCAGAAGACAATACTAGTTACAAAGTAGTGGCACTCACACACCCCTGATGTAGTGGTCGTACCTTGCACTCTAACGTGTAACCCAACACGTCGCCTCCCAACCAGGTCTCCTACCTACCCGAAGGGTTCTTCAATGGAATCCTTTACCTTAGGGCCAACCCCTAAGATAGACTTCAGATTAAGCGCAGCAACAGCACACACAGCAACGACTTCCGAGAGATCAACTCAGCTCAATAATCTCACAATATAGCTCTCTAAGAACTAATGGAATTCAATACCGAATTCTTGTTGTTCTCAAGCCTAGGGACCTCTATTTATAGGATGACAGTTCAAATGAGCGTCTGGCTTGATAAAAACTAGGTGCCGTCCAGACGGTAGTCATGGGTCCTCTGGACGGACAACTGTGCGATCAATTGTTTGAGAATTTCACCGAAATTCTTTCTTGTTTTTGAGCCGCATCCGGACGGCGGTCCCCTGTCGTCCGGACGGTCGCACTTCCGCTGCAAGTAATTTCCATATAAGGCCTCATGCGTCCGGACCAGGGGATGATCGTCCAAACGGTTGATTTGATGCACGTAATTTCCATATCTGATGCACGCGCGTCCGGACCATGCTGACTGTCGTCTGGACATCTAGATTTGAATTGCAATACTTGCCTTATGGATAAGCGCGTCCGGACGAGAATCCACGTCGTCCGGACGCTTGCAGTGATCTTCCTATAACTGTGCTTTGGAAAGAAATCCTGAAGCTTGTCTAGCACTGAGAGTCGTCCGGACGTGCTGCTGAAACGTCCAGAAGGATGCAAGCTGGAGCAGTTCCAAACTTCTATACACAGTGGAAGGTCCGGACGGAAAGTTCTCGTCGTCCGAACGGCTGGGCATGTCATAGCGAATTGTAACAATTCTCAAGCCTAGACAGATGGGCGTTCGAACGGCTGATAGGACACGCACATCCATAAGGCAAGTCGTTCATTCAAAATCAAGATGTCCAAACGTTAGTCTTCATCGTCCGAACGTGCGAGATTCAGATATGGAAATTGTGTGCATCAGATCAACTGTCCGGATGACAGAACCTATGGTCCGGACGCACCAAGCCTTGATATGGAAATTGCATGCAGCTAAAGTGAGACCGTTCGAATGACAGGGCAACACCGTTCAGACGTGGAACATTTCAGGAAAGAATTTCTGTGAAATTTGGAAAGCCAATCGCACAGTTGTCCGTCCGGACGCCTTATGTCTACCGTCCGGATGGCGCCTAGGTATTTCAAGCCAAACTTTCATTTGAACCTGTAGCCTATAAATAGAGGCCCCTAGGCTTGAGAATTGTAACAATTCGCTATTGAATTCCGTTGTGCTTAGAGAGTTATATTTTAGAGTTATTGTGCTGAGTTAGTCTCTCTTAACTCATTGTTGTTGTGTGCTATTGCTAAGCTGAATTGAAGTCTATCTTAGGGGTTGGCCCTAAGGTAAAGGATTCCATTGAAAACCCCTTCAAGTGACTTGGTTGGGAGGCATTCGTGTTGGGTTACACGTCAGAGTTCAAAGTACGACCACTGCATAAGGTTATGTGAGTGTTACTGCTTTGTAACTAGTCTTATCTTTTCAATAGAGGATATCCTGGGTTTGGCTGCCCCGAAGTGGTTTTTCTCTTAACTGAGTTTCCACTTTGTTAGTTCGTGATTGGCTACATTTTGTTTGGACAAAATCACTTGTTTGTAAAGATGATGATTTAACAGGGATTCCGCTATGCAAAAGTGTTTTGGAAGATTCTGCTTGCAAGTCAGAAGATTTCTGGTTCCCTGTCAGCCGTCCGGACGACATGCCATACTGTCCGGATGCTAGATAGATCAAGCATCATCCGTCCGGATGACGTGTATTTCCGTTTGGACCCTTCACTGTATCGAGAAGTTTCTGTTCCAGCTTGCATCCATCCGGACGTCTCAGTAGCCCATCCCGACACCTTTCAATATTCGGCCGAGTTTCAGATTCTTTCCAAGTTCATATATTGGAAGATTACTGCAACGTCCGGACGATGTGAATTCCCGTCCGGACGCGCTCCTCCTTAAGGCAAGAATTGCAATTCAAATACAACCATCCGGACGTCCGTCAGCATGGTCCAGACGCGCGTGCATCTGATAAGGAAATTACGTATTCAACTTCAACTGTCCGGACGTCTGCCTATCATGGTCCGGACGCTCGCTCATCTGATATGGAAATTGCTTGTTGAAGATTAACCGTCCTGACAACCATCCCCTTGGTCCGGACACACGAAGCCTTATATGGAAATTACTTGCAGCGGACGTACGACCGTCCGGACGACAGTGTCTCACCGTCCGGACACGGTTCTTAAACAGGAAAGATTTTCAGCGAAAATCTCAAAAATTCTGGTAACACAGTTGTCCGTCCGGATGGCACCCGTATATGTCACTGTAGTCGCCCATTTGAACCTAAGCGTATAAATAGAGGCCCCGGGGCAATGTGAACTGCAAGAATTCGGTATTAAATTCCACTAGAGCTTTGATAGTTATTTGTGAAGTTATTGGAGCTATTAGGTTTATTGGCCTCATTCTGTGTTTGGACAAAAACCCTTATATATGTAAAGATGCTGTAAAACAAGGGGTTCCACTATTCAGAGTGATGTCAGAAGATTCTGCCTGCAAGTCAGAAGAATTCAAATTCCCTGTCAGCCGTCCGGATGATCAAGCCATCCCGTCCGGACGCCCATCTGTCCACTGTTCCATCCGTCTGGACGACGTGTCATCCCGTCCGAACGCCAGACAGATCAGCATCATTCATCCGGACGAAGTGTTCATTCCGTCCCGACCCCATACTGAATCGAGAAGTTTCTGTGCCAGCTTGCATCCGTCCGGACGCCTCCCAGTACTCGATCTGTTTCTGATTTCTTTCCAAGTTCCAAGAAAGGGAAGATCAATCAACTGTCCAGACGATGTGATATCCCGTTTGGACGCGCGTCTCCTTAAGGCAAGAATCGCAATTCAAATATGACGGTCCAGACGTCTGACAGCTATGGTCCGGACACGCGTGCATCAAAGAAGGAAACTGCCGATTCGACTTCAACCGTCGGACGACTGCCTATCATGGTCTGGACGTGCGCATTGCAGATATGGAAATTGCGTGTTGAAGAATAGCCGTCCGGACGCTCGAAAGCCTTATAAGGAAATTAATTGCAGCGGACGTGCGACCGTCCGAACGATGTGCCATCCCGTCGGGACGAGGCTCTTAAACAGGAAAGATTTCCCCCCGAAATTTTCAGAAAATGTTGTCGCACAGTTGTCCATCCGAACGGCCCATGTCCACAGTCCGGACGACGCGTAGGTATATTTTGCCTGACGCTCATTTGAGCCCCCAGCCTATAAATAGAGGCCCCTGGGCACTGAGAACTGCATGAATTCGGTGTGAATTCCATTAGAGCTCAGAGAAGTCATCAATCCCTCTGAAGCTGTTTTACAAGTGTGCTATTGCTGTGCTATAAATCGAAGTCTATCTTAGAGGTCGACTCTAAGATAAAGGATTCCATTGAAGACCCCTTCAGGTAGGAGAACCTGGTTGGGAAGCGTTCGTGTTGGGTTACACGTCAGAGATCAAGGTACGACCACTGCATCGGTACATGTGAGTGTTAATGTCTTGTATCTAGCTATGTCTTCTGAATAGTGGAATTCCTGGGTTTGGCTGCCCCGGAGTGGTTTTTCTCTTAACTAAGTTTTCACTTCGTCAACAAAAATATTTGTGTCATTTACTTTCCGCTGTGGTTATTTTTGTTGACACTTTGTGCACACACTTGTTGTTTATCTTTAGAAGTCAATTTCGTTTTTCAATTGGTATCAGAGCAGGTACACTCTGTTTAGGATTTATTTCTTGAGTGTGATCCTTATCTCTTGTGACTTCTATTTTTTATTACACCTTTCATCATGAATTCTTCTCAGTTTTCTAATGAAGATTATGATATTAAGCTCTTTAAGGTTTTTAATAAATTGAAGAATGCTCAACATTCTAAAGAGCTAAAAAAGATGAAGCAAGAAAAAGAGTCATTAATTATGCAATTGTCTGAATCACTTGCTTTGATTGACTCTTTGAGATCTGAAAATACCATGCTATTTAACATTATTGATACACTTGAGAATAAATTAAAGGAATCTGAAAATCTCTTGGAAAAATTCTCAAGTGATAATTTGAAAAGCATGTTGTGTATTCATTCAGATATTTCGAACAAGCCTGGTTTAATTGTTGATGATTTGAGTGCTTCTACTTCGCATATTTCTGACTTTGAATTAGATCTTGTTAAGCCTGTGATAGTAGATGCAGCTTGTTCAGAAAATTCTTGCTTGAATAATTGTGTGAAGCCTAACTCCAAGGATTCGGGAACACAAAGTAAGTTTGTTCCTATGTGTCATCATTGTGGGAAGGTTGGTCATATTAGACCAAAGTGTTATCTGTTAAAATCCCACAAACCTTGGAAGAAGCAGGAGGATTCCAAACAGGGGTTATTGAGAAAACCTCTTCAGATAAATATGTCCCGCCCCATAGGAGGCATATATCTAAAAGAGGTAAGGACTTTATTGTTTGTGAAAGTGCTAATCTTAAATTTGCAGAGCCCTTCAAGAAGTATTTCAGCAAACGAAGTCAGCCTACCTGCTATCATTGTGGTGTCTCTAGACACATCAGGCCACACTATCCTCAGATCCGACATCAGCAACCTCGGATCAGGAAAACAGAGCAAAAGATAGGTAAGTCTAGCTCTAAACTTTCTAAGCCTCATCATGTTTTTCGGCAACAACGGCATTATCCTCAAAGGGATTCTCCCTCATGCTATCACTGTGGTAAGTATGGCCACATCAAAGTCGAATGCTTCAAAGTGAAGCCTCACAAGCCCAAGAAGAATCAGACCAATGAAGGGCTTGTACACTATCACACACATCTGTTAATATTAGAAGTCCTTTATTTTTTCATATTGGATAAAAGTCCAAACATAAAAATAAAGAAATCTTTGACCTTAGGGTTAACATGTATAAGAAACCCACAGCCGTTATTCATTGTCTTTTACATGCTTGCTTTTATAAACTCATTATTTTCATTACCTTGTTATTCATCACTCATTTTCACAAAAAATAGAGTTCACAGAAAAAAAAAGTGTATTTAATGTGAGTTGTAAACATACATATTTGGCACACAAACTAACCATGCGATGCAGAAAATTGATAACAAGTATTAATGTGAGTTTTTACTCACTTTTATCGTAAAGTTCCACCGTAAAGTCCTCTCGAGGTTCACAACCTTGAAATATGTGAAAAACCTATAGTCAATTTTAATCTCAAGCTAAAACTTATTCTATGCTATAATAAGTTCAAAGTATGTATTCTGCCTACATCACGATCATTTGGAACCCGAGGATTGAATGTTCGGGATACGATGCTCAAATGTTTGCTACACGAGGAATGATCATTTGAAGCAAGGGATTGAACTTTCGGCCAAGCGAATCAAATGATCGATTATGACAAAAGCCCATTTTGAACCAAAAGTAAACTAAACTACTTCTAAGCAAATCCTGCGATCTTAACAACACTCCTGAAAATTGAAATTGACTTCTAAAAATAAAGTGTGTGCACAAGTGTCAACAAAAAAATTAAGCACAGCGGAAAATAAAAGACACATAGATTTTTGTTGACGAAGTGGAAACTCAATCAAGAGAAAAACCACTCCGGGGCAGCCAAACCCAGGAATTCCACTATTCAGAAGACAAAGCTAGATACAAGATAGTAACACTCACATTAACCTGATGTAGTGTTCGTACCTTGCTCTCTGACGTGTAACCCAACACGAACGCTTCCCAACTAGGTCTCCTACCTGAAAGGGTCATCAATGGAATCCTTTACCTTAGGGCCAACTCCTAAGATAGACTTCAGATGTAGCGCAGCACACTTGTAACGGCTTCAGAGGGATCTTGAACTTCTCTGAGCTCTTACAGAATTCAATACAGAATTCTTGCAGTTCTCAATGCCCAATGGCCTCTATTTATAGGCTGAGGTCCAGAATGGGCGACTGCAGTAATATGTACGGACGCCGTCCGGATGGTCGCATGTCCGCCGCAAGTAACTTCCATATAAGGCTTTCGTGCATCTGGACCAAGGGGGATGAACGTCCGCGATGAGTCACAAATATTGTATATTTGGACCCCTCATTTTGCATTTGTTAAACCTTTAGTTTTGGTAATTTCTAATATTTTTTGCAAATTTTAATGTTTTAGTGTTTATCGGGTCATTGAAAGAAAATAGCATGCAATCACGTTTACTAGGCGAATTAATGGTTTTATTCTGAGAAACCTGGACCGATTCCCTCCAAGAGCAAGGCAGCACTTGGTCTTCACTTGGACAGATTTTTCTCCACAACAATGCAGCACATGTGAGGCACCAAACCTGCAGCAAAAGCTGCTAGACAGCAGCTCACAAAAGCTGCTGAACAGCAGCTTGCAAAGTTGATGGCAGCACCTCTCCCTCTTGTCTCCCTTTGCGTGTCCCCCTTTCAAAGCTAGCAAAAGTAGGCCTGCAGCAAAAGCTGCTGGCAGCGCCTCTCCAACCACTTGGACAGCTCCTGCAGCTCCTAAACAAACCACACGACACCTTCTCTCTATGCAGCAGTCCATGCCTGGCAGCAACATGGAATGGAAAAGCTGGAGCTGCTTGACAGCAGCACATCACCTTCACCACACGGCAGTTTCTCCAAGGACAGCAGGAGCATGCACCTTTCGGCCAGCAGCTTACCCAAGGACACCATGCACACATCTTCAAGGCAAGGAAAGCATGGGCTTGGACAGCTCCTGCAGCTCCTAAAAGGGACAGCACCTGTTGGACAACCCTCTTCCACGCCACCTGGGCTGCACGATTTTCCCCAAGCTGGCAGCAAGGACAAAAAGGAAAGGGGGGAGCTTGTTCCACGGGGGAACCAATCCGGAGGAGAATTCCAGGACCATTTTTCCAACTGTTTTTCGGTGGACAGCAAGGGGATGGAAGGGTTTTCAACACCAAATTCTCAAAGGCTCTCCATACATAGCTAAGCTCTTCCTAGGGTTTTGATAAACCCTATCCAAGTATCAATGGCTTAATTGTGTTTTATTTTGGGATATTTATTTTGGGCATTGATGATTGTATAACTATGAGAATTACATTTTTGTAATTGGTTTTAAAGTTAAATGCAATCATGATGAAATGTTTATCTAGAAAGCTTATCATTTTGATTGTGCTCAAATTATGTTTATTGTTCAGAAGATGGTAAATGTAATGGTTATGCAATGGTATTATTTGAACATGCAACAAGAGGTTTTGATAGTTCATGCCTAGGATAGACAAATGATGCTACACCCTATTTTAGGTAGATGATTTGTACTAATCTTAGGATGGGCTACACTTAATCATTGTTTGCATGTAGCTAAGTTAATAAATTTGATACCTCATGCCTAGGATAGACGAATGATGCTACACCCTAGCTTAGGTAGATGATCCGTACTAATCTTAGGATGGGGTATGCTTATTTTTAATGATGGTATTTTTTTTGACACCTTGTTGTGCGCTTGACAACCGCACATGGGTAATATCATGCCTAGAATGAACGTCCCATGTTAACATGATAGCCATTGGAACAAGGATAGTGGTGAAATCAATTCCCTAGTTTCCCATATCAATTCATACAACTTTAATTTACTTTGTAGAATTTAATTTATTTCAGTAGTTTACAACTTGAAAATCACAAAAACAACATACTTTCCAAAGGATAAATTAGGACCCATTTTATTAAAGCTTAATGCATGCAACCAATACATTCCCCATGGATCGACACCCTCAATATAGACATTATCCTATAACGATTCGTTCTATTGGGAGTGATATTATTATTGAAGTAGAAAAAATCCACATCAGTCCGGACGGCTAAACTTCAACACGCAATTTCCATACCTGCTATGCACGCGTCCGGACCATGAGAGGCAGATGTCCGGACGGTTGAAGTCAAATCGGCAATTTCCTTAACAGATGAGCGCGCGTTTGGACCAATGCTGACTGACGTCCGGATAGTGGTATTTGAATTGCGATTCTTGCCTTATTTATGACCGCGTCCGAACGGGAAATCACATCGTCCGGACGGTGTATCAATCTTCCCTTATTCTGAACTTGGAAAGAATCTGAAGCTGATCGATCACTGATGGACGTTTGGATGGGCTGCTGAGATGTCCGGACGGATGCAAGCTGGAACAGAAGCTTCTCGATACAGTGAAGGGTCGGGACAGAAAAATACGTCATCTAGACAGATGATGCTGTCTGTCTAGCGTCCGGACGGGATAACACGTCGTCTGGACGGATTAAGCAGTGGACAGATTGACATCCAGACGGGATGACACGTCGTCTGGACGGCTGACTGGGAATCTGAAATCTTTTTCGCAGTTCAGAGTCTTTTGAAAATGCTCTGAAAAGTGGAATCCCTGTTTACAACATCTTTACACATAAGTGATTTTGTCCAAAAGAATGAGGCCAAAATACTAACAAACTCCCCCTTTGGCCATTCTGGGACAAAAATCACTTGACCGGTTTGGAAATACATTCCCGGTCCAAAAATTAAAATTACTCCCCCTTTTTGTCATAAGGGACAAAGGGTAAACCAGAGTAATAAAAAGCCAACTGTAATAAAAATTACACCCCCTAACGGTCGCAGAAGGACCCGGGTAAACAGAGTAATATTAGTTTAAGTGTTTAACAAAAGAACAGAAAATAACAAAAAGTATCAATAAAACAGAGGGAAATAAAATCAAACATCCTTTGGCATGGGTACAGTCTGAGCTGCATCATCCTCATCATCACTGCTGTCAGGGTGATGGACTCGAAGGCACTCCTGAAGGTCCAAATGGGTTTGCTCCACCCGCTTGTTGATAGACCGCACCTCTAGCTGCAAGGAGGAGATAGACTGCTGCATGGTTTTCATCCCTCCCTGAATGGCGGCTAAGGCCTCCATGATCTGAGAATAATTTGCCTCTGGCTCAGATGGTGGGACGGTATGAGAGGATGAAGCCACGTCTGGAAAAGCAACAGGCATAGCAGCAGGCATGTCATCATCAGAATCATCTCGTCGCAGCTGTGCATTCGACTTCATTAATGTTGTTAGTATTTTGGCCTCATTCTGTGTTTGGACAAAATCACTTATGTGTAAAGATGAAGTAAACAAGGATTCCACTTGTCAGAGCATTTTCAGAAGACTCTGCATTGCGAAAAAGATAGAAGATTTCAGGTTCCCTGTCAGCTGTCCGGACGACGTGTTATCCCGTCCAGACGTCCATCTGTCCACTATTCCATCCGTCCGGACGATGTGTTCATCCTGACCGGAAGCAAGACAGACCAGTATCATCCGTCCGGACGAAGTATCTTTCCGTTCGGACCCTTCACTGTATAGAGAAGCTTCTGTTCCAGCTTGCATCCGTCCGAACATCTCTGCAGCCCGTCCGGACGTCCATCAGTGATTGATCAGCTTCAGATTCTTTCCAAGTTCAGAATATGGGAAGATTGATACACTGTCCGGACGATGTGGTTTCCCGTCCGAACGCGCTCATAAATAAGGTAAGAATTGCAATTCAAATATCACCGTCGGGACGTCAGTCAGCCTTGTTCCAGACGTGCGCTCATCAGTTAAAGAAATTGCCGATTCGACTTCAACCGTCCAGACGTCTGCCTCTCATGGTCCGGATGTACGCATAGCAGATATGGAAATTGCGTGTTGAAGAATTTCCATCCGGACGTTCATCCCCCTTGGTCCGGAAGCGCGAAGCCTTATATGGAAATTACTTGCAGCGGACATGTGACCGTCCGGACGTCAGTGTCTCACCGTCCGGACTGGGCTCTTAAACAGGAAAGATTTTCAGCGAAATTTTCAGAAAATCCTGTCTCACAGTTGTCCGTCCGGACGGCGTCCGTACATATTACAGCAGTCGCCCATTCTGCACCTCAACCAATAAATAGAGGCCCCTAGGCATTGAGAACTGTAAGAATTTGGTATTGAATTTCACAAGAGCTCAGAGAAGTTCAAGATCCCTCTGAAGCCGTTACAAGTGTGCTGCGCTACAACTGAAGTCTATCTTAGGGGTCGGCCCTAAGATAAAGGATTCCATTGAAGTCCCCTTCAGGTAGGAGACCTGGTTGGGAGGCGTTCGTGTTCGGTTACACGTTAGAGAGCAAGGTACGACCACTGCATCAGGGGTATGTGAGTGTTACTACTTTGTATCTAGTCTTGTCTTCTGAATAGTGGATATCCTGGGTTTGGCTTCCCCGGAGTGATTTTTCTCTTAATTGAGTTCCCACTTAGTCAACAAAATATTTATCTCCTTTAAATTCCGCATTTAATATTTTGTTACACATTGTTCATACACACTTGTTAAAATTAGAAGTCCAATAATTTTTAATTGGTATCAGAGCTGGCACACTCCCTTTAAAGGATTTATTTACTGAGTGTGATCCTCATCTCTTGTGACTTCTATTTTTTTGATTACACCTTTTATCATGGATTTCTCTCGGTTATCTGAAGAAAATCATGATATTGAGCTCTCTAAAGTTTTTGCTAAAATAGATAAAATTGTTTCTCCAAAAGAGTTCAAAAAGGTGAAGCAAGAAAAAGAGTCTTTGATTGACTCTTTGAGATATGAGAATACCATGATATTTAACATTATTGATACACTTGAGAATAAATTAAAAGAATCTGAGGATCTCTTGAAAAAAATTCTCAAGTGATAATTTGAAAAGCATGCTTTGTATTCATTCAGATATTTCTAACAAGCCTGCTTCAATTGTTGATGATATGAGTACTTCTATTTCACATGTTTCTAATTCTGAAATAGATTCTATTGATATTAAACCTGTGATTGTAGACACTGCTTGTTTGGATAATTCTTGCTTGAATAATCATGTAATGCCAAAATCCAAAGACACAGGTACACAAGCTCATGGTAAGTTTGTCCCTACTTGTCATAATTGTGGGAAGATTGGTCATATTAGGCCAAATTGTTATTTGTTGAGATCCCACAGGCCTTGGATTAAGCAGGATGCTTTGAGGAAAAGTGAAGCTAAAGATTCTTCCTCATCTAAATATGTCCCTCCTCATAGGAGACATATAGAAGGTAAAGGCAATGTTATTTGTAAGAATGCTAATCATAATTTTGCAGAGAATACAAGGAAGCATTCAAACAAAAGAAGCTTGCCTACCAGTCATCACTGCGGCATCACCGGTCACATCCGATCCAAATGCCCACAACTCCAGAAGTTGAAGGTTTAGAGGAAGCTGCCAACTAGAGCTACATCAGGCACTCTATCTCCTATGGCGCTTCAGGCTTCACGGCATCAGCAGCAGTTTGTTCTTGCCTATTAGAGTGGCAAATCAAAGAAGAACAAATCAAGGCGCTACAAGAGAAAGCCGCAGAAGCCCATTAGCTACCATGACTATGAAGGGTTTCTGAGCCTGATGCAAGGTATGCTAAGGAGAATGGACAACATGGGCAAAACCTGCAAGCTACCGCCACGGGTTAAGCAGGTATGGGTCAGGAAGGATGAGACCATTCACCCCTTGAGGGGGAGTTGACTCACCTAGTAGGTGATGTTTCCCATGCCTAGATTTTAGTTCCTAAATCCTAGTGCATGTCAGGTATGTTTGTATTGCATTGTTTATCTTGTCATATCTTATTCATGCCTTGCATTCTGTTTGAGGAACCGTTTATTTTGTCCCCATATTTTCTCTTGTTATCTTGAGAGGCTTCTGCAGATATATTTTTGGGGATGACTGTTAAAAGCACGTCGGGCGGCTGCTTTTTTGTTTTGGTATTTCTAAACCTCTCTCCATGAAGATTGGTTTGGCTTTACCTTACATGCTGGGATTAGATGTCATTTCCTTTTCCATAAGCATGTCTTTGTTGTTTTTCTATTTATTTGTTTTCAACAAAAAAAAAAAAAAATTGGGGAGAAGATGCGGAATTTTATTTTTCTCTTGATTGCTTTTCAGATATTGCATGTGTTTTTGCCTGATATCTAAGTGAATCTAAGAAACTGAAAGAAACCTCAGAAACGGAAGAAAGCGGGGAAAGTGAGGAAGAAACAGATGTAGAAATAGAAACAACTTCTGAAACGAAGGGAACTAAACAGGAACAAGGGGAATCCACCGAAGAAGATCCTTCTCCTTCTCTTTTTTCGGAAGAAAAGGAGGATCCGGACAAAATTGATGAAACGGAAGAGATCCGAATGAATGGAAAGGAAAAAAAAAAGGATGAATTCCACTTTAAAGAGACACGCTATAAAAATAGACCCGTTTATGAAACTTCTTATCTAGATGGGAATCAAGAAAATTCGAAGTTAGAAATATTTAAAGATAAAAAGGATAAAGAGATATTCTGGTTTGAAAAACCTCTTGTTACTATTCTTTTCAACTATAAAAAATGGAATCGCCCATTCCGATATATAAAAAATAATCGATTTGAAAATGATGTAAAAAATGAAATGTCACAATATCTTTTTCGTACATGTCAAAGTGGTGGAAAAGAAAGGATATCTTTTACGTATCCACCGAGTTTATCAACTTTTTTGGAAATGATACAAAGAAAAATGTCTTTGTTTCCAATAGAAAAAATTTCCTATAATGAACTGTATAATAATTGGAATTATACCAATGAAAAAAAAGGAACAACATAAGCAACAAATTTCTAAATATAGTTGAAATTCTAGGTAAGAGATTTTTTCCTCTGGATAGAATCGAAAAAAGGATTAGATTGTGTAATAATGAGACTAAAAAAGAATATTTACCTACGATATATGATCCTTTCTTGAACGGACCCTATCGCGGACAAAACAAAAGATTCTTTTTATTCTCAATCATAAAAACTTCTATAAAACATTACATAGAGACAATTTGGATAAATAAGACTCATGGAATTCTTCTTACTACCAATTACGCAGAATTTGACCAGAAAGTCAATCTATTTGATCGAAAATCATTATCAACAGAAATTATTTATTTCTTGAACATAATTAGTCAGTTTGCCGGAAAATAAACATCAAATTTAAATTTGAAAGGACTTTATTCATTTGCGGAAAACAAACAAGTAAGAATTGATTTAGTAGATCGAATAAAAATTTTCAAATTTTTATTTGATACAATTATAATTGATCCTAGGGATAAAAAAATTATAAAAAAATATATTGGAATAAAAGAAATAAATAAAAAGTTCCTCGATGGTCATACAAATTAATCGACGAGTTAGAACAACAGGAAGTAAAAACTGACGAAAATGAGGCAGCGAATCATGAAATTCGTTCAAGAAAAGCCAAACGTGTGGTGATTTTTACTGATATTACGCAGAATACCGATCCTTATACTAATAAAAACAAAAAGAATACTAATAAAAAAGAGACTAATGAGACTAATAATCCTGATGAAGCTGAAGAGTTAGCTTTGATACGTTATTCACAACAATCGGATTTTCGTCGAGATATAATAAAGGGCTCGGTGAGAGCTCAAAGGCGTAAAACGGTTATTTGGGAACTGTTTGAAGCAAATGTGCATTCCCCCCTTTTTTTGGGTAGACTAGACAAACCCCCCTTTTTTTCTTTTGATATTCCCAAGCTGATGAAAATCATTTTTTTAAATTGGATTTGGAAAAAGAAGGGATTAATAATTTCGGATTATACAAAGGAAAAGGCAAAAGAAAGTGATAAAAAAGAGGAGGACACAAACAACAAAGACAAAATAGAGGAAAAAGTTCGTATAGAAATAGCCGAAGCTTGGGATACCTTTTTATTTGCTCAAGTAATAAGACGTTCTTTATTAGTAATGCAATCAATTTTTAGAAAATATATTCTATTACCTTCATTAATAATAGCTAAAAATATTGTTCGTATATTATTATTTCAATTTCCCGAATTGTCCGAGGATTTAAAGGATTTGAATAAAGAAATCCATGTTAAATGCAGCTATAATGGCGTTCAATTATCAGAAAAAGAATTTCCAAAAACTGGTTAGCAGACGGTATTCAAATAAAGATACTATTTCCTTTTCGTCTGAAACCTTGGCACAGATCTGAGTTACGATCCCCTGATAAAGATCCAATTAAAAAGAAAGGGAAAGGGAAAAAAAAGGATTTTTGTTTTTTAACAGTTTTGGGAATGGAAGCTGAACTGCCTTTTGGTTCTCCCCAAAAACAACTTTCATTTTTTGAACCCATTTTTAAAGAATTCGAAAAAAAAAATTAAAATTAAAAAAAAATGTTTTTTAGTCGACTTTAGAAATCGTGAGGGTTCAAGTCCCTCTATCCCCAAACAAAAAGGCCCGTTTGACTCCGTAATTATTTACCCAATCTGCTCTTTTCCTTAGTTGTTTAAAATTCGTTATGTTTCTCACAGATTCTACTCTTTTCCAAATGGAGCGGATTAGAAATTATTTTTTCTTATTACAGTATTTGTGATATATATGATACACGAACAATTGAACATCTTTGAGTAAGGTATCCCCGTTTCAAATTTTAATGATTAACAATACATATCATCTCTGATACTGTACTAAAACTTATAAAGTTTTCTTTTTTTTTGAAGATACAAGAAATTTCAGGGTCTAGATAAAACTTTGTAATATTTTTTTTGTCTTTTTAATTGACATAAACCCAAGTCATCTATTAAAATAAGGATGATGCGCCGGTAATGGTCGGGATAGCTCCGCTGGTAGAGTAGAGGACTGAAAATCCTCGTGTCACCAATTCAAATCTGGTTCCTGGCACATGATTAATTTGTTTGAGTATCCATTTTACAAATTAATAGAATTAATAGATATGGGTCGACATACATATTCATTAAATATATCATGATACATACTTATCTATCTAGGTGTCTGAGGGTATACTCTTTACTTTATAGAATAGATGAGTAAAGAGTATACGTATATAAAGTATGAAAAAAAAAGAATTAGATTTAATTTCCTCTTATTTTTTATTTGTTCATACTATGTCTCTTATCGTTCAAAACGAATGTTAATACTTCATACATATTAAAATAGAACGATTAAATTAGTTGGTTGAAAGGCTCAAAAATTATATTTTATGCATTGATTAACTATGCTTATATATGATTGAGAGTTTATGCATGATATTTGCTAAGTTTTCCTGTTGCATCTTAATGATAGATAGTTACTTTCCTCATGCGATGAAAATGTGCACTATCTAAGACTCCCCTAAGGTACATCTTTTCCTTCTCTGACTTTTTGCTTCTAGAAATTCTAGATAAGAGAAGAGGTTTTTGATAAGATGGCCAAATTGACCATATGCTAGTTGAACCTATAACCTAAAAATTCTGGCACTTTCTCTAGATTACAGCATCAAAAGAATCAAGCAGTAAATCATATGAATTCTGCGCTTTCATTGTTTATTCACTGCTTATTTGCTGAATTTGCAATATGCCTTGCCCTTCATGGTGCAAGTAAAATTTACCTTGTCCCTCATGGTACAAATAAAACAATTAGGTGCTGCATCTTAGGGGGAGTGTATCAGATGAGGGTGGCTAAGCCCTAGTAAGATAAGGTTTGACTTTTGGCTGATCTTTCATTGATTTTCTCTCTTGTTTGAAAATCTGGTTGCTTTTTGTCATATCAGTGAATTTCATACCTTATTGAGAAAGTCTTTACACACACACACACACACACACACATTGCATGAGTTGAGTAATCTATTTGAAATTTCTATCTGGAGGGAAATTTGTGCTTATTAAATACTTAACTCTCATTTATATCTTTGCATATTTTTGCAATTCTATTTGACCGTTTTATCAGTTGATTATACATGGTGTTCTAAAGCTAACTTTAGGGAAAAAATATTTTCTGCAAATTTTCCTCAAGTTTCAGATTTTCAGTGTGAAGCGTCCGGACGGACCTAATCTTATGTCCGGACGAGCGCATTCTTGCCTAGCAGTAGCCGTCTGAATGGTTAAGTGACACGTTCGGATGGGATCTCTACAGGTTTAAGACTTCCGTCTCTTTTTCTGCCATACACACATCTTTGCAATTTTATTGATTTATCATGGCATGTTGTGTGTTTTTCTCGTGGATTTTTCTCGAGATTTTGGCATTCTGTGCACATCTCTTCTCATCCCATGATCTTCATTGTGTCTTCCGTTATTCTTTTAAGTCTCTGTGCGTTTAGAATATTGGAATATTTGTTGGGATATTTTCTTGAGATATTGTGCATGAAAATCATTTTCTGTCTGTGTGCTGGGCTGAATAGCTGCATTGCTTATATTTCTCTTTGGTATCCATTTGACAGCCTTCTTAAATACCACATTATTTTTGGAACTAACAGGATCTAATGGTATTTTTGGAAGTATTTCTGGTTGGTTTTGATTCAGGAATATGACATCTAGCAGCACCCAGAACAATGTTTGACAGATGCATCCTTTGGAAAACTGACTATTGTTGAAGTCGGATGTTCAATTTATGAAAGTCTTAGGATTTGATACTTGGAGGATTTATGTTCCTCTCTTTTGGGCCACTTGCATACTTTTCTCTATTCTCCTATTGTTTTGGATTTTAGAAAGTTTTTGTCTATGGATATTATTACTCTATTTACCCTTGTACTTCTGAGACATTGAGGGGGAGTAATTGTTGTGTGGTTTTTGGCATTACTCTGTTTTACCCTTTGTCCCTTTGTGACAAAAAGGAGGAGTAATTTTTTATTTAGACCGGGATTGTATTTTTAACCGGTTAAGTGATTTTTGTCCCAGAATGGCCAAAGGGGGAGTTTGTTAGTTTTTGTGTTGGCTGCATTCTGTTGGATAAAATCACTTTTATGTAATGTTGCTGCTTTCACAGGGATGCTACTTTATCCAGAGTCTACTCTTTAGCTATGTTCTTCGAGAAGATTCTGTGAAGTTTTCAAGGATTTATTTCGGTTCCTTGTCAGCCGTCCAAACGACGTGGTATTCCGTCCGGACGCTTATCAGTCAGCAACATCAATCCGGACAACGAGATCTTTCCGTCCGGATGTCGATCAGTGTCTAGAAGCTTCGAACAGTTCAAGATTGCATCCGTCCAGACGTAATGGCAAATCGTCCGGACTCTCTTCAGAGTTCGAGAAAATCCCAGTGTTTCAGTGCATCCGTCCGGACGACGTGGTTATACCGTCCAAACGCCATTCAGTGTTTGACAAGAATTAGGGTTTCTGCCTCAAGACACAGTTATGGGAAGAGGGTTGCTACCGTCCGGAAGATGTGTGATCCCGTCCGGACGATGTTCTCCATAAGGCAAGACGTGCATACAAAGTTCAACCATTCGGACGTCAACCTTCATGGTCCGGACGATCAAGCTTCATATATGAAAATTGCGTGCACCAGTTCAACCGTCCGGACGTCACCCTTCAGGGTCCGGATGCTCCAAAGCCTTATTATGGTAATTACGTGCAGCCAAAGTGCAACCGTCCGGACGCTAGCGCAACACCGTCCGGACGTGGCCTTGTTATAGGAGCTTTCAGTACTATTTTGGAAAGGCGGTTGCAGTTGACCGTCCGGACGCTCGGTCAAGCCGTCCGGACACCCTCCGGTATTTTGATCATAACTTCTTACTCAAATATCGGATTGGGACAAAATCAGCGTCGTTGGAAAGCTGACAAAAAATGCTGTCAACTGATCCGAACGGTCACTATAAGTGTCTGGACGGAACCCGTCCGGACGGAAAGATTTGCCCGTCCGGACGGCCCTGCAGAAAATTCTAGAATTACTTTTCGGACAAGAAAAACTTGGCCTGTCCGGACAGCCCTGGCTCCCGTCCGGATGTGCGTGTTTCAGACTCCATTTTGGACCCGTTTTTGGGTTTCCTAAGCCTATAAATAAGAGGGTTGAGGAATGCTTTCAACATAGAGTTCGGTGGTGAATTCTCTACAGCTTAGAGAGGGTGATTAGGGAGATATTGAAGATCTGCTAGCTCTCTAGCTTTCCAAGTGTGTGATTTGATTAGCTGTGAAGTCTATCTTAGGGATTGTCCTAAGGTAAAGGATTCCATTGAAGACCCCTTCAGGTAGGAGACCTGGTTGGGAAGCGTTCGTGTTGGGTTACACGTTAGAGATCAAGGTACGACCACTGCATCGGGTGTATGTGAGTGTTACTGTCTTGTATCTAGCTTTGTCTTCTGAATAGTGGATATCCTGGGTTTGGCTGCCCCGGAGTGGTTTTTCTCTTAATTGAGTTTCCACTTCGTCAACAAAATATTTATCTCCTTTAATTCCGCATTTAATATTTTGTTGCACACTATTCACACACACTTGTTAAAATTAGAAGTCCATTTAATTTTTCAAGTAGGATAGCTTCTTTCCTCACGCGATGAAAAAGTGCACTATCCCGGGCTCCCCTAAAGGTACATCTTTCCTTCTCTGACCTTCTACTTTTGGAAATTTTGGATAAGAGAAGAAGTCCTTGATAAGATGACCAAATTGACCTCATGCTAGTTGAACCTAGAGCCTAAAAACTCTGGCACTCCCTACAGTTTGCAGCACCATAAGAAACAAGCAGTTAATAGTATGATATCTATGCTTTAAAGTATATATTCCCTTCTTATGTGCTACATTTGCTTTATGCCTTGCCCTCTACGTGCATGTAAAACATTTAAGTTTCCTTCATGGTACCAGTAAATCACTTAGGTGTTGTATCTCAGGGGGAGTGTATCAGATGAGGGTGGCTAGGCCCTAGCAAGCTAAAAGGTTTGACTTTTGGCTAATCTGTCACTGATTTTCTTCCTGTCTAGAAAATCTAGTTGCTCTATGTCATCGAAAGTCATACCTTGTGGGAAAAGAGTCTTCACACACACACATGCATTGAGTGAGTTGAGTTGTCTACTAGAATTTTCTATGACCAAGGAAAATATTTGTGCTAATTGAAATCTAAACTCTCTTTTCTATCTCTGTTTAGTTTTGAGATGCTCTTTGATTATGTTATCAGTTGATTATACATGCATGTTCTGACACTAACTTGAGAAAATTTGATCTCTGTTAAATTTTCCTCAGTTTTTCTGGTGTTTCAATGTGGAGCGTCCGGACGGTCACTCTTGGCGTCCGGACGGGTGGAGTTCAGCAGTTCGGACGATGCCTTTTTGGAGTCCGAGCGGACGGCGTTTTGCTGTCTGGACGGGATCTGTTACACGTCCGGACGTGAGCTGTCATCTTCGAGTGGACGAGTAATTTAATTCATCCAGACGTGCGTAACCGTTTTGCTCCTTTCCAAGACAGCGCGCGTCCGGACGTCATCAAAACACCGTCCGGACGGGGACCCCACAGAGGCTATAAATAGCCCAGATTGCCGCTCTCTCTCCCATACCCACATAATCCCTTCTTTTGACACTTTGTGAGTAATTTCTTGAGTCTTTGGAGTTATCTCCACGTGTCGTCTTGTGCATTCTCATTCCATTCTAGGTATTTTTTTCTAGTCTCTTTTCTTTTTCAGTTCATTTATTTCAAACTGTTAGAGAGTTAATCTTGAAATGAGGTTGAACTTATGTGATGCATATTGGGATTATTTGTGATGATGTTTTTAGGACTAAAATTGTGATAAATTCTGTCTTTTTTTTTACAAAAGTCCTTTTTACTGCTGTTATTCTGCCAAATTTTTGTCACCCTAACAAGAATATTTTTTTGTGGATTATTTTTTGGCAAAATAATTCTTGTTGGTTCTTTTGCAGAATCATGTCTACCATTAGCTCCCAGCGCGTGGTCCGCCAGAGGACAGAGGAAGGGCAGAGTGCGTTCCAAGCCAAAATTATGGATCGCAATGTCCTCGCTGAGCGGAACGTGGTCCGTACCTACATCATGGTGCCTCTATTGGATAGCATTTATGAGACTATCCAGACATATCATTGGGAGTATCTCTACACATGTGCCTGCATCGTCCTCAATAGGCTAGTCAGGCTCTTCTATGCCAACCTGGAGGTGGCCCAGGATGATGAGCGTGGGATGGTACTGCAGTCCACTATTGATGGACACATCATCACTGTCGATCCCCAGATCATCAGTCGTTTCCTCGGAGTACCTGTCCTTGATCTGTCTGTCAGTCCTTCCAATGAGGTGGTGCTTCCTCCTTCTATGGACGATCTCCGAGAGTTCTTCGATGCAGTTCCACAGGCTGAGGGGCGTCCGACTAACATCAAGATTGGTGCACTAGCTCCGGCTCATCGTATGTTGGCCAAAATTGTTCAGCACAATCTTTGGCCAGTTGCCAGGCGCAGTGATCTGATACTGAAGAGGGCACAGTTTGTTTATGCTGTTCATCTTCGCTTGTCTTTCTATCTTCGCAAGCATATTCTGGGAGTCATGCTCGAGGCTCGTGATGAGAGCAATACCGGTCTCCCCTTCGGCTGCCTAATCACTCAGATCATCCTTCAGTCTGGTATCAATGTTAATGGAGAGCTTAGGATGAAGATCCAGCATCCCCTAAGCAAACAGTCATTGATGAAGTCGAATGCGCAACTGCGACGAGAGGATTCTGACGATGACATGCCTGCTGCTATGCATGTTGCTTTTCCAGACGTGGCTTCATCCTCTCATACCGTCCCGCCATCTGAGCCAGAGGCTAATTATTCTCAGATCATGGAGGCCTTAGCTGCCATTCAGGGAGGCATGACCACCATGCAGCAGTCCATCTCCTCCTTGCAGCTCGAAGTGCGGTCTATCAACAAGCGGGTGGAGCAGACTCATTTGGACCTTCAGGAGTGCCTTCGAGTCCATCATCCGAACAGTAGTGATGATGAGGATATTGCAGCTCAGACTGTACATATGCTAGAGGATGTTTGACTTTCCCTCTGTTTTATTGTCTCTTTTTGTGTTATTTTGAGATTTTTTGTTATTTTTTGTTGTTTTATTAAACACTTAAACTAATATTACTTTGTTTACCTGGGTCCTTTTGAGACCGCTAGGGGGAGTAATTTCTATGACAGTTTGTCCCTTTGTGATAAAAACGGGGAGTAATTTTTATTTTTTGGACCGGGAATGTATTTCCAAACCGGTCAAGTGATTTTTGTCCCAGAAAGGCCAAAGGGGGAGTTTGTTAGTATTTTGGCCTCATTCTATGTTTGGACAAAATCACTTATGTGTAAAGATGATGTAAACAGTGATTCCACTTGTCAAAGCATTTTCAGAAGACTATGCACTGCGAAAAAGATAGAAGATTTAAGATTCCTTGTAAGCCGCCCGGACGACGTGTATCCCATCCAGACGTCCATCTGCCCACTGTTTCATCCGACCATTCGACGTGTTCTTCCCGACCGGACGCCAGACAGACCAGCATCATCCGTCCAGACGACGTATCTTTTCATCCGGACCCTTCACTGTATCAAGAAGCTTTTGTTCCAGCTTGCATCCATCCGGACATCTCTGCAGCCCATCCGGACGTCCATCAGTGATCGATCAGCTTTAGATTCTTTCCAAGTTCAGAATATGGGAAGATTGATACACCGTCCGGACGATGTGGTTTCCTGTCCGGACGCGCTCATAAATAAGGCAAGAATCGCAATTCAAATATCACCGTCCGGATGTCAGTCAGCCTTAGTCCGGAGGCACGCTAATCAGTTAAGGAAATTGCCGATTCGACTTCAACCGTATGGAAGTCTGCCACTCATGGTCCGGACGCACGCATAGCAGATATGGAAATTGCGTGTTGAAGAATTTCTGTCTGGATGTTCATCCCACTTGGTCTGGACGGGCGAAGCCTTATATGGAAATTACTTGAAGCGGACGTGCGACCGTCCGGATGTCAGTGTCTCACCGTCCAAACGCGGCTCTTAAACATGAAAGATTTTCTGTAAAATTTTTGAAAAATCCTGTCGCACAGTTGTCCATCCAGACAGCTCAGGTTCACCGTCCGGACGGCATCCGTACATATTACAGCAATCGCCCATTCTACACCTCAGCCTATAAATAGGGGCCCCTGGGCATTGAGAACTGCAAGATTTCGGTATTGAATTCCACAAGAGCTTAGAGAAGTTCAAGATCCCTCTGAAGCCGTTACAAGTGTGTTGCGCTACAACTGAAGTCTATTTTAGGGGTCGGCCCTAAGTCAAAGGATTCCATTGAAGACCCCTTCAGGTAGGAGACCTGGTTGGGAGGCGTTCGTGATGGGTTACACGTTAGAGAGCAAGGTACGACCACTGCATCAGGTGTATGTGAGTGTTACTACTTTGTATCTAGTCTTGTCTTCTGAATAGTGGATATCCTGGGTTTGGCTGCCCCGGAGTGGTTTTTCTCTTAATTGAGTTTTCACTTCGTCAATAAAATATTTGTCTGCTTTAAATTCCGCATTTAATATTTTTTTGCACACTGTTCACACACACTTGTTAAAATTAGAAGTCCAATAATTTTTCAATTGGTATCAGAGCAGGCACACTCCGTTTAAATGATTTATTTCCTGAGTGTGATCTGGGATCAACAGTGATGATGTAGCCGTCAACAGTGGACTGCAGTACCATCCCACTCTCATCACCCTGAGCCACCTCAAGGTTAGCATAGAAGAGTCTGACTAGCCTGGTGAGGACGATGCAAGCACAAGTATAGAGATATCCCCAATGATAGGTCTGGATAGTCTCATAGATGCTATCCAACGGAGGCACCATGATATCGGCACGGACTTCGTTCCGCTTAGCGATGACATTGCGGTCCATATATTTGGCTTGGAACGCACTCTACTCTTCCATTGTTCTCTGGCGGACCCGACGCTGGGAGTTGATGGCAAACATGATTCTGCAAAAGAACCAACAAGAAATTTTTGCAAAAAATAATCCACAAAAAAATATTCTTGTTAAGGTAACAAAAATTTGGCTAAAAAAAAAACAGCAGTAAGTCCAAAGAATTTCAGCATGGCAGATATATGCAACCCAAAAAAAATTCTAACAGTTGCAAAATAAACTTGAAAGGAATAAGAGAAGAAAAATATCTGGAATGTGAGAGGAATATGCAAAAAGACAACCAAAAACTCACAGAAAGAAGATTTGTTGGGTATGGTGGAGAGAGCGGCGAGCAGGGGGTTTTTATAGCCTCTGTGGGGTCCCCGACCAGACGGTATTTTGATGACGTCCGGACGCGCGCTGCCTCGGAAAGGAGTAGACTGTCGCGTGTGTCAGGACGATTTAAAGTAATTGTCCGCCCGATGAAGCCCGTGCGCGTCCGGACGTAAGATAAATATCGTCCTGACGACAAATCTCCAACCCGGTCCAGACTCTAAAAAGGTAACGTCCGAACCACTGAACTCTACCCGTCCGGACGCTCCACACTGAAACACCAGAAAAAAACTGAAGAAAATTTTACAGAGATCAAGTTTTCTCAAGTCAGTGTCAGAACATGCATGTATAATCAACTGATAACACAATTAGAGAACATCTCAAAACTAAACAGAGATATAAAAGAGAGTTGAGAGTTCAATTACCACGAATATTTTTCCTGGTCATAGAAAATTCAAATAGACAACTCAACTCACACAATGCATGTGTGTGTGTGAAGACTTTTTTCTCACAAGGTATGACTTTCGATGACATGACATAGAGCAACTAGATTTTCTATACATGAGAGAAAATTAGTGACAGATTATCCAAAAGTAAAACCTTACAACTTGCTAGGGCCTAGCCACCCTCATCTAATACACTCCCCCTAAGATTTAGCAACTTAATGTTTTACTTGTACCATGTAGGACAAGGTAAAATTTTTACTTGCACATAGGGGGCAAGATAATTTTTTTTTATTTTTAGCACATAAGCAGTGATTATCAATTTAAAGCACATAAATTTTTATGCCTTATTGCATGATTCTTATGGTGCTGTAAACTGTAGGGAGTGCCAGAGTTTTTAGGTTCTTGGTTCAACTAGCATGAGGTCAATTTGGTCATCTTATCAAAGACTTCTTCTCTTATCCAAAATTTCTAAAAGCAAAAGGTCAGAGAAGGAAAGATGTACCTTTAGGGGAGTCCGGGATAGTGCACTTTTTCATCATGTGAGGAAAAACTTTCAATTATATAGTCATAAACTTTCAATTATAGTCATAAACAGGAAAAACAGGAAAAACACTTGGCTAATATAGTCATAAACTTTCAATTATATCTAAGCAGAGTAGATTAATGCTTACTGAATTGAGATATCAGGTGAAAATACATACACTATCTAATCAGCCAAGAGAAAAAGAAATCCTGCAATTTCTCCCAAAATTTTTATTTTTTATTTATTTTATTTAAAAACAATGCAATATGGAAATGACATCATATGCAAAGGCAAGATCAAACCTGTGTACGCTCAATGATGCCAATACAGAAAAACAGTCGCTCGACCTGCTTTTTCTTTCTTCCCCAAAAAGTACCTGCACAATTCTCTCAAGAGACATAGGGGGCAAGCACAACTGGTTCTAGATTGCATATAACAATATGTCAAGTAAAATAAGCAATCAAACCCGATGCCAAAGGATTAGGAACCAAATCCTAGGCATGAACACCCGATCCTGCTAGGTGCGTCTGTTCCCCCTCACGGGGTGACGATCCTTCTTGATCCAAGCCTGCCTTCCTATGGGTGGTTGCTGGTATGACGTCATCATCCACTCCATCATATTCTACATCCAGATAGGTGGCTCATTGTGGTGTTGATCAGCTTCCACCTTCTGTGGCCTTCTAAGGTGCTTGGCAGGTGCAAACCGCTGCTGAGGCCACTGATGCTGAGATGCCTGGACCCAAGGTGTATGAGACCAAGCTGCTTGATATTGATGCCTTGGTGCTTGTCTCCATGGTGCTTGATTAGGTGCCTGATGCCATGGAGTCTGATGCTAGGCCGTAGGTCTAGTGCCATAATGAGCTTGTCTAGACACTTCTTTCTTGGCTTTGGCCTTTTGTGCTTTCAGGAGGGAGCACTGAGGACGAACATGCCCACTTAAACTGCAGTGGTGGCATATAGGAGGTCTTTTGATGGAATGAGGCTCCTGAGTGCCTGGAACATCATTGTTGATCTTGTCCTTCCCTTTATCTTCAATAGTGGGAGGAGGCTCTGAGATTGTAGGCTTCACAAACACAGTCTTTGAGGAAGAGGGAGCATCAGAAGAGGAAGCTACATACCCGAGACCAGTCTTGTCAGGTGGGCTTTTTTGGATGGATAGCATACGAGTCAGCTTTTCATCGGTGACTCTCTCTAGCTGGAGCTGTGTCTCTAGTACCCTTTCCTCGAGCTCTTGTATTCTAAGCAGCAATGAACTCTTCTCAGTTTGTAAATTGTTCAGATCATAGAGGTGCTACTTACGACCTTCCCTCAACTTCTCATACTCTAAGTAAAGTGTCTTGTAGGCTTCCTTCAGCTCTACTCCATTATCATTGTGCTCCAAGTAATAAGAGTCCTCTTCTTCAACGAACGGAGCCACAAAGGCTAGAAATTTCTCGGACTCTGGAGCTTCTTCTTCTGACTCATCACTGAGAGTCACATTATAAGCCTTCCCCTTGCCCTTCTTAAGATTCCCGCAATCGGCCCAGATATGCCCAAAGCCTGAGCATCAAAACATCGGGGTCCTCTGGGATCTTTCTTCTCTTCTTCTTCAGGTTCAGCTTCTCTGGGAGGTTTCTTTACTCTTTCAAAAAACTTCTTCTTGAACCGATCATCTTTCATCAGTCTTCTGAAATTCTTTGCTAACATAGCCACAACTTTTTCTTCATCCTCAGAGTCATCTTCAGATGACGCTTCTACCTTCTTCTTGGAGACCTTTAGGGCTATGGTCTTCAACTTCTTGACCGGGGGCAGAGACAGCTCATATGTTTGAAGAGATCCCACCAACTCTTCAATCTTCATCTCCTCAAGATCCTTGCTTTCCTCAATGGTGGTCACCTTGATCCTGAAACGCTCAGGCAAAGATCTTAAAATCTTTCGGATGAGTTTTACATCCGAGATAGGTTTCCCAAGACTCACCATGGAGTTTCTCAGGTCACTCATCTTGGAGTAAAACTCTCCAAAGGTCTCTTCTTCCAACATCTTAATTTCTTCAAATCTTGAAATCAACATTTGAAGTTTGGCTGATTTAACAAGTTTCGTGCCTTCATATGTTGTTTCCAAGATTTGCCATGCTTCTTGGGCTGATTCGCAATTTGAGATTTTTGCGAATTCAGATGGAGAAAGTGGTTGGCACTGAACATGGAGGGCTTATCATTTGAAAGGCGTGCGTTCTTCTGAGGGACTAGTTCAAGTGTTGTTTCCTCTGGTTTAGTCCAACGAGTTTCAACAATACTCCAACAGTCAATAGATTTCAGAAAGAAACGCATACGTGCCTTCCAATAGCCATAGTCCGTACCATCAAAGGCAGGAACATAATTAAGAGTTTCAGACATTATGATCAAAACAAGTCAAAAATAAATAACACTCAAGAAATTAATCTTCTCAGAGTGTACCAAGCTCTGATACCAATTGAAAATTGAAATTGACTTCTAAAAATAAAGTGTGTGCACAAGTGTCAACAAAAAAATTAAGCACAGCGGAAAATAAAAGACACACAGATTTTTGTTGATGAAGTGGAAACTCAATCAAGAGAAAAACCACTCTGGGGCAGCCAAACCTAGGAATTACACTATTCAGAAGACAAAGCTAGATACAAGATAGTAACACTCACATTAACCCGATGTAGTTGTCGTACCTTGCTCTCTAATCTGTAACCCAACACGAACGCTTCCCAACTAGGTCTCCTACCTGAAGGGGTCTTCAATGGAATCCTTTACCTTAGGGCCAACCCTTAAGATAGACTTCAGATGTAGCGCAGCACACTTGTAACGGCTTCAGAGGGATCTTGAACTTCTCTGAGCTCTTGCAGAATTCAATACCGAATTCTTGCAGTTCTCAATGCCTCTATTTATAGGATGAGGTGCAGAATGGGCGACTGTAGTAATATGTACGGACGCCGTTCGGACGGACAACAGTGCAACAGAATTTTCTAAAAATTTTGCTGAAAATCTATCATGTTTAAGAGCCTCGTCTGAACGGTGAGACACTGACGTCCAGACACTCGCATGTCTATTGCAAGTAACTTCCATATAAGGCTTTACGCGTCTGGACCAAGGGGGATGAACGTCCGGACACCTGAACTTCAACACGCAATTTTTAAATCTGCTATGCGCGCGTCAAGAACATGAGAGGTAGACGTTCAGACGGTTGAAGTCGAATCAGCAATTTCCTTAATAGATGAGCGTGCGTCCGGACCAATGCTGACTGACGTCCGGACAGTGGTATTTGAATTATGATTCTTGCCTTATTTATGAGCGTGTCAGGACAGTGTATCAATCTTCCCTTATTCTGAACTTGGAAAGAATCTGAAGCTGATCGATCACTGATGGACGTCCGGACGGGCTGCTGAGATGTCCAGACGGATGCAAGCTGGAACAGAAGCTTCTCGATACAGTGAAGGGTCCGGACGGAAAAATAAGTCTTCTGGAGAGATGATGCTTGTCTGTCTGGCGTCCGGACAGGATAGGACATCGTCCGGACGGATTAAGAAATGGACAGATTGACGTCCAGACGGGATGATCCGTTGTCCAGATGGCTGACAGGGAATCTGAAATCTTCTATCTTTTTCATAGTGCAGAGTCTTCTGAAAATGCTCTGAAAAGTGGAATCCCTGTTTACAACATCTTTACACATAAGTGATTTTGTCCAAACAGAATGAGGCAAAAATACTAACAACTCCTAACATGGTTCTTAGCCATAATAATACATCATGCTAGAATCACAACTTCTAAACCATCAAGTGACTAAACCTATTTTCAAGCTAGTATTAAGATCAAAACAACGACGAGAGGATTAAACCTATGATTAATGTTTATAACGATAAACCACCATAATAATGGCTAGAAAATAACGGGGTTAAGGTATGGACATTACCTCCTGAACGCAAAAAACATTTCTTTTACACCAAAATGACCTCACACGCTCTTAGTAGAGTAACACCAGCTCAAAGGGTCGGAATACACTAAATAAAATGGATGGTGGGGGTATTTATAGGGATAAAGAAAAAAAAAAGGTCCAATTTCCAATTACGACCCAATTACCCTAAATTAATATAGGGCATTCCCTTATAAAAATTTTGTCCTCGGTGTTAGTTTTTGATTGGCTGCATTTTGTTTGACAAAATCACTTATATGTAATGTTGCTGTTTTCACAGGGATGCTGTAGATTTCAGAGTCCTCAGATATTCAATGTTTATTTCTCTAATATGGAAAGAGCCTTATCATGACAAGTTCCAATGTCACAAGCTGAAAGAAGGCTATTTCAGTGGTCCAGGAAGATTCTGTGTAGATCCAAGTCAAAAAATTCTGATCCTTTGTTTCCATCCGGAATACGTGGTATTTTCGTCTAGATGCTCATTAGTTAGCAATATTCGTCCAGACAACGTGGCAATACCGTCCAGACTCCCATCAGTGTCGAGAAGCTTCGAACAGCTCAAGGTTGCATCTGTCCAAACGTCATGGCAACACGTCCGGTTGCTATTTAGAATTCGAGAAGATTTCTGCGTTCTAGTGTATTTGTTTGGACAACGTGGTTATACTGTTCCAATAGAGCTCGAGGATGTTAGTATTTTAAATTGGCTACATTCAGGATAATCAAAAACACTTTATGTAATGGTAACATTTTTAACAGGATGATCGGTGTTTATTTAGAGTCTTCATGTTTTCAGACAGTGTTCAAATCAAAGCTTTTGACTGATCAAAAACTTCTAGAAGATGTCCATGAAGTGTCCGTGCAAATTCCAAAGCCAAATCAACCGGTTCCTGTGCAACCGTCTGGACGAGCTTTTGAAGGCATCCGGATGCCCCGCAGTGTCTTACAGGTAAAGATGAAGATGTCCGGACATCAGAGCAATACCGTTTGGATGCTAGGTTAATCATTGTTCAACACGAAGTTGGATTTCTAAAGTCGACACTAATTGGGAAGTCTGTGCAAGCCGTCTAGACGACATGGCAACACGTTCGGATGCTGTTTGCTATACGTACGTCCGGACCATGAGAGGTAGTCGTCCGGACGGTTGAAGTCGAATTGGCAATTTCCTTCTTTGATGAACGCGCGTCCAGACCAAGGCTGTCTGACGTCCTGACGGTGATATTTGAATTGCTATTCTTACCTTATTTATGAGCGCGTCCGGACGGTGTATCAATCTTCCCATATTCTGAACTTGGAAAGAATCTGAAGCTGATCGATCACTGATGGACGTCTGGACGGGATGCTGAGAGGTCCGGACGGATGTAAGCTGGAACAGAAGCTTCTCGTTACAGTGGAGGGTCCGGATGGAAAGATACGTGGTCCAGGCAGATGATGCTGGTCTGTCTGGAGTCCGGACGGTATGACACGTCGTCCAGACGAATGGAGCAGTGGACAGATGGGCGTCTGGACGTGATAACACGTCGTCCGGACGGCTGACAGGGAATCTGAAATCTTCTATCTTTTTTCGCAGTACAGAGTCTTCTGAAAATGCTCTTACAAGTGGAATCCCTGTTTACATCATCTTTACACATAAGTCATTTTGTCCAAACACAGATTGAGGCCAAAATACTAACATTGTTGACGAAGTGGAAACTCAAGATGAGAAAAACCACTCCGGGGCAGCCAAACCCAGGATATCCACTATTCAGAAGACAAGACTAGATACAAGATAGTAACACTCACACACCCCTAATGCAGTGGCCGTACCTTACTCTCTAACGTGTAACCCAACACGAACGCCTCCCAACCAGGTCTCCTACCTAAAGGGGTCTTCAATGGAATCCTTTACCTTAGGGACAACTCCTAAGATAGACTTCACAGCTGATCAAATCATACACTTGGCGAGAGCTAGAGAGCTAGCAGATCTTCAATATCTCCCTAAACACCCTCTCTAAGCTGTAGAGAATTCACCACCGAATTCTGTGTTGAAAGCATACCTAGAGACTCTTATTTATAGGCTTAGGAAGCTCTAAATTAGGTAAAAAATGGATTATGTGGACGCCCGTCCGGACGGGAGCTTGGCGTCCGGACGGGCCAAGTTTTTCTTGTCCGAGAAGTAATTTTGGAATTTTCTGCAGGGCCGTCTGGACACTAGTAATGGCCGACCAGATGCTCAATTTACCTAACTTTTTCTTAGCTTTCTAACGACTCCAATTTCGTCCGAATCCGATATTTGAGTAAAAATTTATGACCAAAATACTCGAGGGTGTCCAGACGGCTTGACCATGAGTTCGGACGGTCAACTGCAACCACCTTTCCAAAGTAGCACCGAAAGCTTCCATAACAAGGCCACGTCCGAACAGTGTTGCCCTAGCGTCCGAACGGTTGCACTTTGGCTGCACGAAATTACCATAATAAGGCTTTGAGCGTCCAGACCCTGAAGGTTGATGTCCGGACGATTGAACTGGTGCACGTAATTTCCATATTTGAAGCTTGATCGTCCAGACCATGAAAACTGACGTCTGGACGGTTGATCTTAGAGTGCACGACTTACCTTATGGAGGGTATCATCCGGACTGGATCACACATCGTCCGGACGGTAGCAGTCGTCTTCCCATAACTGTGTCTTGAGGTAGAAACCCTAATGCTTGTCAAACACTGAATGGCGTCCGGACGGTATAACCAAGTCGTCCGGACGGATATGCTGGAACACTAGGATCTTCTCAAACTCTGAAGAGCGTCCGGACGATTTGCCATTACGTCCAGACGGATGTAAACTTGAACTATTTGAAGCTTCTAGAACTAATAGGCTTCCGGACGGAAAGATCTCATCGTCCGGACGGATGTTGCTGACTGATGAGCGTCCAGACGGAATACCACATCGTCCGGATGGCTGACAGGGAACCGAATTAAACTTCCTTGAAAACTTCACAAAATCTTCTTGAAAAACATAGCTGAAGAGTAGACTCCGGATAAAGCAGCATCCCTATGAAAGCAGTAACATTACATAGAAGTGATTTTGTCCAGCAAAATGTAGCCAACACAAAAACTAACATAAGTCATATCAATGAAATTCATACCTTTCTGAGAAATCCTTTTCACACACACATGCATTGCATGAGTTAAGTTTACTTTTGAAAAAGTTCAGTCCGCAGGAAATTTATGCTCATTGATTACTTAACTCTTTTCACTATGCTTGCATATTTTTGATCAGTTATCTGACTGTTTTCAAAAGCTTAGATATATGTGTGTGTTGATTTCTCATTGAGAACCTAACCTTGTTCTTTTCTCTTATTTTTATTGTTGGTTATTGAAAAATTGAAATTGACTTCTAAGTGTGTGTGTGCATAAAGTGTTAACAAAATAATAACAGTGCGGAATTTAAACAACACAAGAATTTTTGTTAATGAAGTGGAAACTCAATTAAGAGAAAAACTACTCTAGGGCATCCAAACCCAGGATATCCACTATTCAGAAGACAAAGCTAATTACAAAGTAGTAGCACTCACATAACCTTAATGCAGTGGTTGTACCTTGAACTCTAACGTGTAACCCAACACGAACGCCTCACAACCAGGTCTCCTACCTGAAAGGGTCTTCAATGGAATCCTTTACCTTAACGCCAACCCCTAAGATAGAGTTCAGATTAAGTGCAGCAACAACACACACAGCAACAGCTTTAGAGAGATCAACTCAGCTCAATAATCTCACAATATAGCTCTCTAAGCACTAATGTGTTAGTTTTTGATTGGCCTCATTCTGATTGGACAAAATCACTTGTATGTAAAGATGCTTTTCACAGGGATTTCGGTTCCCTGCCAGTCGTCTGGACGACGTGTCATCCAGTCCGGACACTCATCTGTCTATAGTTCCATCCGTCCGGACGACGTGCCATACCGTCCGGATGCCCGACAGACCAAAGCATCATCCGTCCGAACGACCTGGATTTCCGTCTAGACACTCATCTGCATCGAGAAGCTTCTGTTCCAGCTTGCATCCATTCGGACATATCAGCAGCCCGTCCGAACGACTCTCAGTGATCGAGCTTCAGATTTTTTTCGGAGTTCATATAAGGGAAGATTGCTGCAACTGTTCGAACGACGTGGATTTCCGTCCGGACGCGCTCACACATAAGGCAAGAATCACAATTCAAATACAATCGGTCGGAAGTTAGTCAGCTTGGTCCGAACGCGTATCCAACAGATATGGAAATTAAGTATTCAACTTCAACTGTCCGGACGCCTGCCTATCATGGTCTGGACGCGCGAAGCCTTATATGGAAATTACTTGCAGCGGACATGCAACCGTCCGAACAACAGTGCCTCACCGTCTGGATGAAGCTCTCAAACAAGAAAGATTTTCAGCAAAAATCTCTGAAATTCTGTCGTACAGTTGTCCGTCCGGATGGCTCCGTTCCACCGTCTGGACGGCGTCCGTACTTATCACAGCAGTCGCCAATTTGAACCCTCAGCCTATAAATAGAGGCCCCTGGGCATTGAGAACTGCAAGAATTTGGTATTGAATTCCATCAAAGCTTAGAAAGTTATTTTGTGAGGTTATTAGAGCTGATTTGTTCTCTCTCAAGCCATTGCAAGTGTGTTGTTGCTACGCTATAACTGAAGTTTATGTTAGGGGTTGGCCCTAAGATAAAGGATTCCACTGAAGACCGCTTCAGGTAGGAGACCAGGTAGGGAGGCGTTCGTGTTGGGTTACACATTAGAGAGCAAGGTACGACAACTGCATCAGGGGTATGTAAGTGTTACTATCTTGTATCTAGTCTTGTCTTCTGAATAGTGGATATCCTGGGTTTGGCTGCCTCGGAGTGGTTTTTCTCATCTTGAGTTTCCACTTCGTTAACAAAAATACTTGTGTTATTTATTTTCCGTATTGTTTAATTTTGTTATCAAGATAAGCACACACTTGTCTTATTTTAGAAGTCAATTCCATTTTTCAATTGGTATCAGAGCTTGGTACACTCTGAGAAGATTTATTTCTTGAATGTTATTATTTTGACTTCTTTCTGTTTAAAATGTCTCAAACTCTTAATTCTGTTCCTGCCTTTGATGGTACGAACTATGGCTATTGGAAGGCACGTATGAGGTTTCTTTCTGAAATCTATTGACTATTGGAGTATTGTTGAAACTGGTTGGACTAAACTAGATGATGAAACACTCGAATTAGTCCCTCAGAAAAATGCACGTCTTTCAAATGATAAAGCCCTCCATGCTCTGTGCCAAGCACTTTCACCACCTGAATTTGCAAAAATTTCAAATTCCGAATCAGCCAATGAAGCATGGCAAATTTTGGAAACAACATATGAAGGCACTAAGCTTGTAAAATCTGCCAAACTTCAAATGTTGATTTCAAAATTTGAAGAGATTAAGATGTTGGAAGATGAGACATTTGGAGAGTTTTACTCCAAGATGAGTGACCTAAGAAACTCCATGGTGAGTCTTGGGAAGCCTATCTCGGGTGTAAAACTCATCCGAAAGATTCTAAGATCTTTGTCTGAGCGTTTCAGGATTAAGGTGACAACGATCGAAGAAAGCAAAGATCTAGAAGAGATGAAGATTGAAGAGTTGGTGGGATCTCTTCAAACGTATGAGCTGTCTCTGCCCCCAGTCAAGAAGCTGAAGACCATTGCTCTAAAGGCTTCCAAGAAGAAGGTAGAAGCTTCATCTGAAGATGACTCTGAGGAGGAAGAAAAAGTTATGGCTTTGTTAGCCAAGAATTTCAAAAGACTTATGAGAGACGACCGATTTAAGAATAAGTTTTCTAAAAAGGTGAAGAAAGCTCCCAGAGAAGCTGGACCTGAGGAAGAAGAAAAGAAGGATCCTAGAGGGCCCAGATGTTTTGAATGCTCAGGTTTTGGGCATATCCGAGCCTATTACGGGAATCTTAAGAAGGGCAAGGGGAAGGCATACAATGTGACTCTCAGTGATGAGTCAGAATAAGAAGCTCCAGAGTCTGAGAAGTTTCTGGCCTTTGTAGCCCCACACGCTGAGGAAGAAGACTCCTATTATTCGGAGCATAGTGATAATGGGGAAGAGCTCAAAGAGGCTTACAAGACACTCTACATAAAGTATGAGAAGCTGAGGGAAGGTCGTAAGCAGCATCTGTATGATCTGAACAGTTTGCAGACTGGGAAGAGTTCGTTGCTGCTCAAGATACAAGAGCTCGAGGAGAAGCTGCTTGAGACGCAGCTCCAGTTAGAAAGAGTCACTGATGAGAAGTTGACTCGTATGCTGTCTATCTAGAAGAGCCCAACTAGAAGACCAGTCTCGGGTATGTAGTTTCCTCTTTTGATGCTCCTTCTACTTCAAAGACTGTATTGTGAAACCTACAGTCCCAGAGCCTCCTCCCATTGCTGAAGATAAAGGGAAGGACAAGATCAATGATGATGTTCCAGGCAATCAGAAGCCTCATTCAATCAGAAGATCTCCCATATGCCATCACTGCAGCCTAAGTGGGCATGTTCGTCCTCAGTGCTCCCTCCTGAAAGCACAAAAAGCCAAGGCCAAGAAAGAAGTGCCCCGACAGGCTAATCATGGCACTAGACCTGTGGCCCAGTTTCAAACTCCATGGTATCAGGCTCCCTATCATCAGGCACCAAGATATCAAGCTTCTTGGTCTCATACACCACGATACCAGACATCTTAGCATCATAGGCCTCAGCAACGATTTGTACCAGCCAATTACAGTGGCAACTCTAAGAACAAATCCAAGCAATTTACAAGGCCTCAGAAGGTGAAAGAAGATCAAAATCACAGTGAGCCACCTATCTGGATGCAAAGCACGATGGAGTGGATGATGTCCTGCCAGCAACCACCCTCAAGAAGGCAGGCTTGGGTTAAGAAGGACAGTCACCCCATGAGGGGGAAAGATTCACCTTGCAGGATCGGGTGTTCATGCCTAGGATTTGGTTCCTAATCCTACGGCATCAGGTTTGATTGCTCATTTCACTTGCTATATTTTGTATGCAATCTAGGAACCAGTTGTCTTTTTACCCCCTATTTCTCTTGAGAGAATTTTGCAGGTACTCTTTGGGGATGACAGAAAAAGCAGGTCGAGCGACTATTTTTCTGTATTGGCATTATCGAGTTTGATCTTGCCTTGCATATGATGTTTTTCCATATTGCATGTTTTTAATTAAAAAAAATAAAAAATAAAAATTTTGGGGAGAATTTGCAGGATATTTTTTTCTTGGCATATCAGATAATTACATGTTTTTTCTCCTGATATCTCAATTCTTTGGGTATTAATTTACTTTGCTTAGATATAATTGAGAGTTTCTGACTATAATTTGCCAAGTGTTTTCCTATATATGCAAAAGTAGGATAGCATCTTTTCTCATGCGATGAAAAATGTGCACTATCCACGACTCCCTTAAAGGTACATCTTTCTTTCTCTGACTTTTTGTTTCTAGATATTTTGTATAAGAGAAGAGGTCTTTGATAAGATGGCCGAATTGACCACATGCTAGTTGAACCTAGAACCTAAAAACTATGGCATTCTCTCTAGGTTGCAGCACCGTAAGAATCAAGCAGTAAATCATATGAATTCTGTGCTTTAATTATATATTCACTGCTTACGTGCTAAATTTACTTTATGCCTTGCCCTCTACGTGCAAGTAAAACATTTACTTTGTCCTTCATAGTACAAGTAAAACATTTAGGTGCTGCATCTCAGGGGGAGTGTATCAGATGAGGGTGGCTTGGCCCTAGTAAGTTATAAGGTTTGGCCTTTGATTAATTTGTCACTGATTTTCTCTCTTGTCTAGAAAATCTGGTTGCTATATGTCATGTCATTGAAAGTCATACCTTGTGGGCTAAGTCTTCACACACACACGCATTGCGTGAGTTGAGTTGTCTATTTAAATTTTTTGTGTCCAGGAAAATATTTGTCCTAATTGAATTCTCAACTCTCTTTTATATCTCTGCTTAGTTTTGAGATGCTCTCTGATTGTGTTATCAGTGGATTATATATGCGTGTTCTGAAACTGACTTGAAAAAAAAAAAAATTAAAGTCTGCAAATTTTTCTTCAGTTTTCTGTTTTTCAATGTGAAGCGTCTGGACGGTTGCTGTTGGCATCCGGACGGGTGGAGCTTAGTCATCCGGACGGTTTTGCTTTCGTCCGGAAGCTCGCGGCACCAAACGTCCAGACGTCATTATTACACCATCCGGACGGGGACCCCACAGGCCCTATAAATAGCTGGTCGCCGCATATCCTCTCTACCCCACCGAAAAGTTTCCTTTTGGCATCTTGTGCATTATTACTTGTGAACTTTTGGATTCATCTTGCTCCCTTTTGTCTTTTTACACATTATTCTCACATTCCAGAATCATGTATGCAGGCAGTCCATAGGGCCGAGTTCGCTAGAGGACCGAGGGAGATCGAGCAGCCATTAGAGCCAAGATCATGGATCGCCCAGTCATTGCCAAGCGGAATGTGGTCCGCTCTGACATTATGGTGGCACCCTTGGATAGTATTCATGACACTATCCAGACTTATCAGTGGGGGTATCTTCACTCTTGTGCCTGTGTTGTCTTCACCAGGCTTGTCAGACACTTCTATGCCAACCTAGAGGTGGCGCAGGACGATGACCGTGGGTTGGTACTTCAGTCCACTGTTGATGGGCATATCATCACTATTGAACCCCAGATCATCAGTCACTTCATCAGAGTACCAGTCCTAGAGTTGCCCGGAAGTCCTTATAATGAGGTGGTGCTTCCTCCCTCTATGGACGATCTCAGAGAATTCTTCCACGCTATTCCCCGGGGAGAGGAGTGTGCCACCACCATTAGGATCGACGCCCTATCTGCTTCTCATCTCATGTTAGCGAAGATTGTTCAGCACAATCTCTGGCCAACCGTCAGGCGTAATGACCTGATTTTGAAGAGGGCCCAGTCCGTCTATGCCATTCATCTCCGCTTGCCCTTCTGCCTTTGCAAGCATATTTTGGGTGTTATTCTGGAGGGCCGTGATGAGAGCAATACCGGTCTCCCTTTTGGCTGCCTACTCACTCAGATCATTATTCAGTCAGGAATCAATGTTACTAGAGAACCTAAGATGAAGATTCAGCAGCCCCTCAGCAAGCAGACGTTAATGAAGTCTAATGCACAGCTGCGGAGAGATGACTCCGATGATGAGGTGCCCATACCTGCTGCTATGCCAGTCGGCTTCCCATACATGGCCTCCTCCTCTCAGACTGTCCCACCTTCTGAGCCGGAAGTCAATTATTCTCAGATAATGGAGGCCCTAGCTGCCATTCAGGGAGGTATGAGTACCATGCAGCTCTCTATGTCGTCCATGCAGCAGTCCATCACTTCTATGCAGTAGGAAGTGCACTCCATCAATCTGTGTGTAGAGCAGAACCAGCTAGATCTCCAAGAGTGTCTCAAGTTCCATCATTCAGCCAGCAATGACAATGACGATGATGCGCCTAGGACTGCACCTATGGTAGAGGATGCTTGAGTTTCTTTTTGTTTAGTTGTCTTTTTTGTTGTATTTAAGACAATTGGTTTATTTTCTACTATGTTTATTAAACTCTTGGACTCATATTACTCTGTTTCCCTGGTCCTTCTAGTACCGTTAGGGGGAGTAATTTTTATTTACGGTTGGTTTTTATTACTCTGTTTTACCCTTTGTCCCTTTGTGACAGAAAGGGGGAGTAATTTTTATTCTTGGACCGGGAATGTATTTCCAAACCGGTCAAGTGATTTTTGTCCCAGAATGGCCAAAGGGAAAGTTTGTTAGTTTCTAATTGGCCTCATTCTGATTGGACAAAATCACTTGCATGTAAAGATGCTTTTCACAGGGATTTCGGTTCCCTGCCAGCCGTTTGGACGACGTGTCATCCCGTCCCGACACTCATATGTCCATAGTTCCATCTGTCCGGACGACATGCCATACCGTCCGGACGCCTGACAGACCAAAGCATCACCCATCCGGACGACATGGATTTCCGTCCGGACACTCATCTGCATCGAGAAGCTTCTGTTTCAGCTTGCATCCGTTCGGACGTCTCAGCAGCCCGTCCGAACGACTCTCAGTGATCGACACACAGATTTCTTTTCAAGTTCATATAAGGAAGATTGCTGCAACCGTCCAGACGACGTTGATTCCCGTCCGGACGCGCTCACACATAAGGCAAGAATCGTAATTCAAATACAACCGTCCGGACGTCAGTCAGCTTGGTCCGGATGCACGTTTAACAGATATGGAAATTGCGTATTCAACTTCAACCGTCCGGACGCCTGCCCATCATGGTCCGGACGCGGGCTAAACAGATATGGAAATTTCGTGTTGAAGATCAATCGTCCGAACGGCCATCCCCCTTGGTCTGGACCCACGAAGGCTTATATGGAAATTACTTGCAGCGGACCTGCGACAGTCCGGACAACAGTGCCTCACTGTCCAGACGCGGCTCTCAAACAGGAAAGATTTTCAGCAAAAATCTCAGAAATTCTGTCGCACAGTTGTCCGTCCGGACGGTTCAGGTCCACCGTCAGGACGGCGTCCGTACTTATCACAGCAGTCGCCCATTAGAACCCTCAGCCTATAAATATAGGCCCCTGGGCATTGAGAACTGCAAGAGTTCGATACTGAATTCCATCAGAGCTTAGATAGTTATTTTGTGAGGTTATTAGAGCTGATTTGTTCTCTCTCAAGCCATTGCAAGTGTGCTGTTGCTGCGCTATAACTGAAGTCTATCTTAGGGGTCGACCCTAAGATAAAGGATTCCATTGAAGACCCCTTCAGGTAGGATACTTGTTGGGTTACACGTTAGAGAGCAAGGTACGACCACAGCATCAAGGGTATGTGAGTGTTACTATCTTGTATCTAGTCTTGTCTTCTAAATAGTGGATATCTTGGGTTTGGCTGTCCCGGAGTGGTTTTTCTCATCTTGAGTTTCCACTTCGTTAACAAAAATACTTGTGTTCTTTATTTTCCGCATTGTTTAATTTTGTTAACACGATAAGCACACACTTGTCTTATTTTAGAAGTGAATTTCATTTTTCATAATGGAATTCAATACCGAATTCTTGCTGTTCTCAAGCCTAGGGACTTTTATTTATACGCTGAGGGTTCAAATGAGCATCTGGCTTGATAAAAACTAGGCACCATCCGGACAGTAATCATGGGCAGTCCGGACGGACAACTGTGAGATCAATTGTCTGAGAATTTCGCTGAAATTCTTTCCTGCTTTTGAGCCGTGTTCGGACAGTGCTGCCCTGTTGTCCGGACGGTCGCACTTCTGCTGCAAGTAATTTCCAAATAAAGGCTTCACGCGTCCGGACAAACGAGATGATCGTCCGGATGGTTGATTTGATGCACGCACTTTCCATATCTGATGCACGCGTGTCTGGACCATGCTGACTGGTTGGGAATGTGGTACCTGCCTTATGGATAAGCGCGTCTGGATGGGAATCCACGTAGTCCGAACGGTTGCAGCGATCTTCCCATAACTGTGTTTTGGAAAGAAATCCTGAAGCTTGTTGTAAACTGAGAGTTGTCCGGACGTGCTGCTGAAACGTCCGGACAGATGCAAGCTGGAGCAATTCGAAACTTCTTGACACAGGGAAAGGTCTGGACGAAAAGTTCTCGTCGTCTGGACGGATGATACTTTAGACAGATGGGCGTCCAGACGGTATGACACGTCGTCTGGACGGCTGGCACTTAGGACAGATGGGCGTCCGGACAGTATGACACGTCATCCAGACAGGTGACAGGGAACCAAATTTTCTGACTTGTAAACTGTGCAGAATCTTCTGGAAGCACTTCTGAAAAGCGAAATCCCTGTTAGAAAGCCTCATTACATAGAAGTGATTTTGTCCAACAGAATGTGGCCAATTACAAACTATCAGTTCTGGTTGTAATCAATACTTTGTTTACCCTTTGTCATTGTGTGACAAAAAGGGAGAGTAATTTTTGGTTTATGTTTTGGTATTTAGACTGGGAATGTATTTCCAAACCGGTCAAATGTTTTTGTCCCATAATGGCCAAAGGGGGAGTTTGTTAGTATTTTAAATTGGTTACATTCTGGATAACCAAAAACACTTTATGTAATGGTTGCATTTTTAACAGGATGATCGGTGTTTATTCAGAGTCTTCATGTTTTCATACAATGTTCAAATCAAAGCTTGTGACTGAACAAAACCTTCTAGAAGATGTCCATGAGGAGTCCTTGCATATTCCAAAGCCAAATCAACCGGTTCCTGTGCAACCGTCTAGACGAGCCTTTGAAGGTGTCCGGACGCTAGGTCAATCATTGTTCAACACGAAGTTGCATTTTAGAAGTTGACACTAATTGGGAAGTCTCTGCAACCCGTCCGGACGACGTGGCAACACGTCCAGATGCTGTCCAACATTTTAGAATATTCCAGTGTTCCGTTCGAATGCAGAAAGGACATGGACCTGATAAAGATAGAATTACGCTGTTTCTAAATGGATATCGCAGAAAACCGTCCGGACGTGGCTAACTTCCGCCAGGACGCTCGACAGCCAAAGCCCGAATCTCAACAGTTTTAGGATTCCTGTAAGCCTATAAATAGAGGGCCTTAGGCTTGTAAATTGTACAGAATTCGATATTGAATTCTCTTAGCTTTGAGAGGGTGTTTAGGGAGGATTGAAGATCCGCTAGCTCTCAAGTTATTGCCTTTGTGTGCTCAACAGTTCATGTGAAGTCTATCTTAGGGGTCAGCCTTAAGGTAAAGGAATCCATCAAAAACCCCTTCAGGTAGGAGATCTGGTTGGAAGGCATTCGCGATAGGCTTTGTGTCAGAGTTAAAGGTATGACTACTACATAAGGGTATGTGAGTACAAGTGTCTTGTAACTAGCTTTGTTTATGGATAGTGGAGTTCCTGGGTTTGGTTGCCCCGGAGTGGTTTTTTCTCTTCATAGAGTTTCCACTTCATAACAAATATCTTGTCTTATTTAAATTCTGCATTTAAGATATTTTGTTGCACACAAACACACACACTTTGGTTAAATTAGAAGTCAGTAATTATTAACAGAGGAGAATTAGGTTTTCCTTTGAAGATACAGATATGGGAAGACAGCTGCATACATCTGGACGTAAGGTCTACACCGTTCGAATGCTATCCTTGATAAGGCAAGTTGAACAGAAGACGTTCAACTGTCCGGACGTCAGTATATGATGTGCAGACGCTCAGACTTTATTATGGAAATTGCGTACAGTAGAAGTGCAATTGTCTGGACACTAGGGCAACGCCGTCTGAACGTGGCCTTATTCAGGGAAGAATTTAAGCGCATTATGGAAAGCCGATTACTCAGTTGGCCGTCCGGACGCCTTTAGCTACCGTCCAGACACAGCCTAGAGAAATCCGATTCAGAGTCAATTTTTGACTTCTACTACCTATAATTAGATGCCTCCAAGCATGTATTATTTATATAATTCGGTATTGAATTCTCTATAGCTTAGAGAGGGTGTTTAAGGTGATATTGAAGATTTGCTAGCTCTCTAGTTGTTGCCTGTGTTTGATTTGATCAGCTGTGAAGTCTATCTTAAGGAGCAGTCCTAAGGTAAATAATTCCATTAAAGTCCCATTCAGGTAGGAGACCTGGTTGGTAGGCATTCGTGTTGGGTTACACGTCAGAGTTGAAGGTACAACCACTGCATTAGAGGTATGTGAGTGCTACTACTTTGTAACTAGCTTTGTCTTCCGAATAGTGGATATCCTGGGTTTGGCTGCCCCGGAGTAGTTTTTATCTTAATTAAGTTTCTACTTGGTCAAAAAAATATTTATCTCCTTTAAATTCCACATTTAATATTTTATTGCACACTATTCACAAACACATAGTTAATTAGAAGTCTCTTTATTTTTTAATTAGTATCAGAGCAGGTACGCTCCGTTTAAAGGATTTATTTCCTGAGTGTAATCCTGATGGGCCCCATGGTAGACAGAATCTTAAAGATCCCTTGTAAGTTCCAGATGGACCAATCACAAGGTCAAGAGCGAAGAAGATAAAGGAAGCAATGCAAGGATTGGTGCAATCCACTTGGGCTGAGTTTGCAAATTTATCGAGCAAGACCCTAACATTCAAGATGGGCTTGAAATAAGAAGAACCAACTTTAATCCATGTGATACAAGTGACAAATGGGGGCGGCATAGCCTAGTGGTTTAGTGCAGACTCTTTATTTCATTAAGTATAGGCGTGTGGGCCTATTTTTATGTTTCTATGGTTGTAGGCTTTTGGGCCTATTTATTTCCTAAAGTGGACTTCTTTTATTAGCTATAGAAGTGTAGTTTAGGATGTTTTGGGCTTGAAGATGTTCAAACCATGTCTTTTAATTGATGTAGGCCTTAGTGGGTTTAGGGTTTCATGGAGAGGTTTTAAAAATACTTGTAGCCGCATTTGCTAGACAAGTTGAATGTGAATGAAGTTTTTTTGTTCTTCATAGAAAACTTTTCAATTTTCTCTACTTGTTCTTGCTTGAACTACGAACTTATCAAAGGCAAACTCCTTTGTGGCGTTCTCACCGAATCTAGGTTCTTGAAACAAGATTTCAACGGGTCTAGACCTTTTTGACTTGATTCTTGGCTTTCTTGGGTAGGTTTCAATTTGATTGTCGGTTCAAAGGAGTTTGATCCCACGAGTTCACGTCATTTGGTATTAGAGCTCAGTTCCAAATCAGGTTTGATTTATCCTTTTTAATTCTTCCATTTTTTTTTTCTTTCTGTTTTTCTTTTCTTAGGCATGTTCTAAGGTTCTCTAGTCTCATCTGCGATTCCTTCTTCGTTCTTGTTAATTTCGTGTGTTTTAATTCAGATCTGTGATTTTCACAATTGATTATTCGTGTACTTGATTCAAGAATTCAAATCTATGAATTCTTTAATTGATTATACAAATCTTTGCTTAAATTTTTAGATTTGAATGATTACTTTAATTTCCAGATTTAACTCTTTGCTTTCAAGATTTGAACCATTGCTTTATTTTCCAGATTTGAATCATTGCTTTAGTTTCAATATCTGTAATTCTTCGAACTTGAATTCCCATTTCATTAGCATTTGTCCTTTATCTACTTCTGTTTCTTGTTGTACAGTTAGCATATTCAAAGGTTGCTGCATAGTTATTAAAAAAGAAGAAGAAGAAGAAGAAGAAAAAAATTCGAAAATAGCTGTTTGATATACTTTGCAATCTGAAAATTGAAGTGATTTGATGTTGATTGATCTTTATCTTCAAAGGGATCGAATGTATCATCTTTAGTATCTTGTTTCCTAATTGCTCTTTCCTCGTACAAATTCTTTTAGATCAGTGTCATTTTATTCCTTTCTTTTTTCTGAAATCTATTGCTGGTTGGAATAATACAAGGTGGTGTCATAAGGGAGTGTGTGAGGTTTTACCACTAGCATTTTTTGTTTTGTAGTGCATTGAAAATATCTTATAAGAGTGACTCAACATCTAAGGAGGAGGTGGATAATTCATTCTTTGTATTGTGGGCCATGTAACAACAGTTTGAACGATTGAACTTGGTGTTGGAGGAGGGGAAGGATAGGATGGATCAGCAAGAGGTAGTCATTAGAAGTCTGCAAGGTGGGTGAGATAAGAGGAGACGTGCGCCTAGCGTTGAAAATGAGTTTGAGAACAAAGGAGATGATGATGATGAGGAAGGCATAGCATCTGAAGTTGGAATGGGTGGAGTTGATAGACCTAGAGGAGGTAGGCATGGAAGAGGACATAGGAGAAAAGGGTCGAGATGGGGTAGATAGGAACCTTGGGAGCATCAAAATGAAAATACCATCTTTCAAAGGTAGGACTGACCCTGAAGCCTATTTAGAGTGGGAGAAGAAAATAGAGTGTCACAATTTTTCAAAGGAGAAGAAGGTGAAGTTGGCAGTAATTGAGTTCACTGATTATGCAATTATTTGGTGGGATCAATTAGTGACCAATAGGAGGAGGAATCATGAGAGACCTATAGAAACATGGGGTGAGTTGAGAGCTCTCATGAGGCAAAGATTTGTACCTAGCCACTACCATAGAGACCTCTACCAAAAATTACAAAACCTTACACAAGGGTCTAAGAGTGTAGAGGATTACCATAAGGAGATGGAGGTGGCTATGATTCAGGCTAATATAGAGGAGGATCGGGATAATGTCAAGAATGTCCAGTGGTGGCACCATGATATCGGATCGAATAACGTTCCGCTCAGCAATGACAGTGCGGTCCATAATTTTGGCCTGGATTGCAGCTATATCTTCCATAGTCCTCTGACAGACCCTGCAAGGTGGACTGCCGGCTGACATGATTCTGCACAGAAAACCGATATTCTTGTTAGATTATGAAAAATATTGGGCAGAATAACAGCAGTAAAAAGGACTTTTGCAAAAATATAAGCAGAGTGTATCACAATATTAGTCCAAAAAAAAATAGATATGCATCACATAATTCCAAAATTAAAAAGGGAGAGAGAGGCTAGAAAAATGCCTAGAATCGAGTGAGAATGCACAAAAGACAATGATGAAATTACTCCAATAAATCCAAAAACACTCACTTACAAAATGCCAAAAAGAGGAGATTGTGTGGGGTATGGAGAAGAGAATGCGGTCAACTGAGGTATATATAGCCTCTGTGGGGTCCCGTCCGGACGGACCATTTACGTTGTCCAGACGCGCGCTGCATTGGGAACATGCGGACAGGTCACGCGCATCCGGACGGTTTTACTAACCGTCCGCCCAGTGGTTGCCGCGAGCGTCCGGACTCAAACAGGTCCCGTCCGGACATTGGGCTCCATTCCCGTCTGGACTCCAAAAGAGTACCGTCCGAACCACTAACTCGTCCGGACGTCAATAGAGACCGTCCGGACGCTTCACACTGAAACAACAGAAAAATTGAGAAAAATTCACAGAAATCAAATTTTTCAAAGTCAGTTTCAGAACACGCATGTATAAACCACTGATAACACAATCAGAGAGCATCTCAATACTAAGTAGAGATATAAAAGAGAGTTGAGAATTCAATTAGCACAAATAAGTTCTTGCACATGCAAAATTCAACTAGTCACCTCAACTCAAGCAATGCGTGTGTGTGTGAAGACAGAAACCATCAAGGTAAGACTTTCGATGACATGACAGAGAGTAACCAGATTTTCTAGACAAGAGGAAAATAACTGGAAGATAAGCCAAAAGTCAAACCATACAACTTACTAGGGCCTAGCCACCCTCATCTGATACACCCCCCTGAGATGCAGCACCTAAATGATTTACTTGTACCATGAAGGACAACGTAAATGTTTTACTTGGACGTAAAGGGCAAGGCATAAAGCAAATGTAGCACATAAGCAGAGAATATATACTGTAAAGCATAGATTTCATACGATTAACTGCTTGTTTCTTATGGTGCTGCAAACTATAGGGAGTGCCAGAGTTTATAGGCTCTAGGTTCAACTAGCATGTGGTCAATTTGGTCATCTTATCAAAAACTTCTTCTCTTATCCAGAATTTCTAGAAACAAAAAGTTAGAGAAGGAAAGATGTACTTTATAAGGGAGCTGTGGATAGTGCACATTTTTCATCGCATGAGAAAAGAAGCTATCCAATTTTTGCTTATACAGGAAAAACACTTGGCAAATCATAGTCAGAAACTCTCAATTATATCTAAACAAAATAAATTAATACCCAAGGAATTGAGATATCAAGAGAAAATACATGCAATGATTTGATAAGCCAGGGAAAAAAAATTATCCTGTAAATTCTCCCAATTTTTTTTTTTTTTTTTTATTAAAAACATGCAATATGGAAAAACATCATATGCGAGGCAAAATCAAACCTGATGATGCCAGTACAGAAAAAAAGTCGCTCGACCTGCTTTTTCTGTCTTCCCCAATAAACACTTGCAAAGGTCTCCAAATCGAACTAGGGGGCAAAAATAAGAATACCACTTGTTCCTAGATTGAAAATATAACAGTAAAATAAGCAATCAAACCTGATGCCATAGGATTAGGAACTGAATCCTAGGCACGAACACCCGAAACTGCTAGGTGCGTCTGTACCCCCTCATGGGGTAGTTGTCCTTCTCGATCCAAGCCTGCCTTCCAGTGGGTGGTTGTTGGCAGGACTGCATCATCCACTCCATCATGTTCTGCATCTAGATAGGAGGCCCACTGGAGTATTTCTCTTCTTTCATCTTCTGAGGCCTTCCAAACTGCTTGGGTTTGCTCTTGTAGGTGCCACTGGGATTGGCTGGTACAAACCGCTGCTGAGGCCGCTGATGCTGAGGAGCATGAGACCAAGGGGCTTGATACTGATACCTTGGTGCTTGGTCAGGTGCCTGATGCCAGGGAGTCCGATGCTAAGCCGCAGGTTTAGTGCCATAATGAGCTTGTTTGGGCACTTCTTGCTTGGCTTTGGCCTTTTGTGCTTTCAGGAGAGAGCACTGAGGGCGAACATGCCCACTGAGACCGTAGTGATGGCAAATGGGAGGTCTTCTGATGGAATGAGGCTCCTAAATGCCTGGAACATCATCGTTGACCTTTTCCTTCTTTTTATCTTCAATAGTGGGAGGAGGCTCTAGGACTGTAGGTTTCACAAACACAGTCTTTGAGGAAGAAGGAATATCAGAAGAGGGAGCTACATACCCGAGGCCAGTCTTGTCATTTGGGCTCTTCTGGATGGACAGCATATGAGTCAGCTTCTCATCAGTAACTCTTTCTAGCTGGAGCTGTGTCTCTAGTAGCTTTTCCTCGAGCTCTTGTACTTTGAGCAACAATGAACTCTTCTCGGTGTGCAAACTGTTCAGATCATTCAGGTGCTGCTTTCAGCCTTCCCTCAGCTTCTCATACTCTACGTAGAGTGTCTTGTAGGCCTCATTGAGCTCTTCCTCATTATGGCTATGCTCCGAGTATTAAGAGTCTTCTTCTTCAACATGTGGGGCTACAAGGGCCAGAAATTTTTCAGACTCTAGAGCTTCTTCTTCTGACTCATCATGAGAGTCACATTGTATGCTTTCCCCTTGCCCTTTCTAAGATTCCTGCAATCAGCCCGGATATGCCCAAAGCCTAAGCATTCAAAACATCGGGGTCCTCTGGATATTTCTTATCTTCTTCCTCAGGTTCAGCATCTCTGGGAGATTTCTTTACTCTTTCAGAAAACTTCTTTTTGAACCGATCATCTTTCATCAGTCTTCTGAAATTTTTGGCTAACATAGCCACAGTCTTTTCTTCATCCTCAGAGTCATCTTCAGATGATGCTTCTACCTTTTCTTGGAAGCCTTTAGAGCAATGGTCTTCAACTTCTTGACCGGGGGTAGAGACAGCTCATATGTTTGAGGAGATCCCACCAGCTTTTCAATCTTCATCTCCTCAAGATCCTTGCTTTCTTCAATGGTGGTCACATTGATTCTGAAACGCTCAGGCAAAGATCTTAGAATCTTTCGGATGAGTTTTACATCCGATATAGGTTTCCCAAGACTCACCATGGAGTTCCTCAGGTCACTCATCTTGGAGTAAAACTCTCCAAAGGTCTCTTCTTCCAACATCTTAATTTCTTCAAATCTTGAAATCAACATTTGAAGTTTGGCAGATTTAACAAGTTTCTTGCCTTCATATGTTGTTTCCAAGATTTGCCATGCTTCTTTGGCTGATTCGCAGTTTGAAATTTTGGCGAATTCAGAAGGAGAAAGTGCTTGGCATAGAGCATGGAGGGCTTTATCATTGGAAAGTCGGGCGTTTTTCAGAGGGACTGTCTCAAGTGTTGTATCCTCTGGTTTAGTCCAACCAGTTTCAACAATATTCCAACAGTCAATAGATTTTAAAAAGAATCGCATCCGAGCTTTCCAATAGCCATAGTTCGTACCATCGAAGGTAGGAACAGAATTAAGAGTTTGAGACATAGTAGCAAATAGAAGTAAAAAACAGTTATGTGCGTCCGAACGAATTAAATTACCCGTCCGCCCGAAGATGACAGCTCACGTCCGGACGTGTAACAGATCCCGTCCGAACAGCAAAATGCCGTCCGTTCGGACTCCAAAGAGGACACCGTCCGAACTGCTGAACTCCACCCGTACGGACGCCAAGAGTGACCGTCCGGACGCTCCACACTGAAACACCAGAAAAACTGAGGAAAATTTTACAGAGATCAAATTTTCTCAAGTCAGTGTCAGAACATGCATGTATAATCAACTGATAACACAATCAGAGAGCATCTCAAAACTAAACAGAGATATAAAAGAGAGTGGAGATTTCAATTAGCACAAATATTTTTCCTAGTCATTGAAAATTCAAACAGACAACTCAACTCACGCAATGCATGTGTGTGTGTGAAGACTCTTTTCCCACAAGGTATGACTTTCGATGACATGACATAGAGCAATTAGATTTTCTAGACAGGAGAGAAAATCAGTGACAGATTAGCCAAAAGTCAAACCTTATAACTTTCTAGGGCCTAGCCACCCTCATCTGATACACTCCCCCTGAGATACACGTAAATGTTTTACTTGCACGTAGAGGGCAAGGTATAAAGCAAATGTAGCACATAAGTAGTGAATATATACAATAAAGCATAGATATCATATGATTAACTGCTTGTTTCTTATGGTGCTACAAACTGTAAGGAGTGCAAGAGTTTTTAGGCTCTAGGTTCAACTAGCATGAGGTCAATTTGGTCATCTTATCAAGGACTTCTTCTCTTATCCAAAATTTCTAAAAGCAAAAGGTCAGAGAAGGAACGATGTACCTTTAGGGGAGCCCGGGATAGTGCACTTTTTCATCGCGTGAGGAAAGAAGCTATCCTACTTTTGCATAAACAGGAAAAACACTTGGCCAATATAGTCATAAACTCTCAATTATATCTAATCAGAGTAGATTAATGCTTACAGAATTGAGATATCAGGCAAAAATACATGCAATATCTAATAAGCCAAGAGAAAAAAAGAATCTTGCAAATTCTCCCCATTTTTTTTTATTTAAACAAAAAAAATGCAATATGGAAATAACATCATATGCAAAGGCATGATCAAACATGTGTATGCTCAATGATGCCACTACATAAAAACAGTCGCTCGACCTGCTTTTTCTGTCTTCCCCAAAAAGTACCGGCACAGTTCTCTCAAGAAACATAGGGGGCAACCAAAACTGGTTCCTAGATTGCATACAACAATATGTCAAGTAAAATGAGCAATCAAACCTGATGCTATAGGATTAGGAACCAAATCCTAGGCATGAACACCCGAATCTGCTAGGTGCGTCTGTACCCCCTCATGTGGTAGCTGTCCTTCTCGACCCAAGCCTGCCTTCCAGTGGGTGGTTGCTGGCAGGACTGCATCATCCACTCCATCATGTTCTGCATCCAGATAGGAGGCTCACTGGAGTATTGCTCTTCTTTCATCTCCCGAGGCCTTCTAAACTGCTTGGGTTTGCTCTTGTAGGTGCCACTGTGATTGGCTGGTACAAACCACTGCTGAGGCCGCTGATGTTGAGGAGCATGAGACCAAGGGGCTAGATACTGATACCTTGGCGCTTGGTGAGGTGCCTGATGCCATGGAGTCCGATGCTGAGCCGCAAGTCTAGTGCCATAATGAGCTTGTCTGGGTACTTCTTTCTTGGTTTTGGCTTTCTATGCTTTCAAGAGAGAGCACTGGGGTCGAACATGCCCACTTAGACCGCAGTGATGGCATATAGGAGGTGTTCTTATGGATTGAGGCTTTTGAGTGCCTGGGACATCATCATTGACCTTGTCCTTCTTTTTATCTTCAACAGTGGGAGGAGGCTCTGGACTCTAGGTTTCACAAACACAGTCTTTGAGGAAGAAGGAACATCAAAAGAGGGAGCTACATACCCGAGGCCAGTCTTATCATTTGGGCTCTTCTAGATAGACAGCATACGAGTCAGCCTCTCATCAGTGACTCTCTCTAGCTGGAGCTGCGTCTCTAGTAGCTTTTCCTCGAGCTCTTGTACTTTGAGCAGCAATGAACTCTTCTCGGTCTGCAAACTATTTAGATCATTAAGATGCTGCTTTCGGCCTTCCCTCAGCTTCTCATACTCTATGTAGAGTGTCTTGTAGGCCTCCTTGAGCTCTTCCTCATTATCACTATGCTTCGAGTAATACGAGTCTTCTTCTTCAACATGTGGGGCTACAAAGGCCATAAATTTTTCAAACACTGGAGCTTCTTCTTCTGACTCATCATTGAGAGTCACATTGTATGCTTTCCCCTTGCCCTTTCTAAGATTCCCGCAATCGGCCCGGATATGCCCAAAGCCTGAGCATTCAAAACATCGGGGTCTTCTGGGATCTTTCTTCTCTTCTTCCACAGATTCAGCTTCTCTAGGAGATTTCTTTACTCTTTCAAAAAACTTCTTCTTGAACCGATCATCTTTCATTAGTCTTCTGAAATTTTTGGCTAACATAGCCATAGCCTTTTCTTCATCCTCAGAGTTATCTTTAGATGATGCTTCTACCTTCTTCTTGGAAGACTTTAGAGCAATGGTCTTCAATTTCTTGACCGGGGGCAGAGACAGCTTATATGTTTGAAGAGATCCCACTAGCTCTTCAATCTTCATCTCCTCAAGATCCTTGCTTTCTTCAATGGTGGTCACCTTGATTCTGAAACGCTCAGGCAAAGATCTTAGAATCTTTCTGATGAGTTTTACATCCGAGATAGGTTTCCCAAGACTCACCATGGAGTTCCTCAGGTCACTCATCTTGGAGTAAAACTCTCCAAAGGTCTCTTCTTCCAACATCTTAATATCTTCAAATCTTGAAATCAACATTTGAAGTTTGGCAGATTTAACAAGTTTCGTGCCTTCATATGTTGTTTCCAAGATTTTCCAGGCTTCTTTGGCTGATTCGTAGTTTGAAATTTTGGCGAATTCAGAAGGAGAAAGTGCTTGGCATAGAGCATGGAAGGCTTTATCATTGGAAAGTCGGGCGTTTTTCAGAGGGACTATCTCGAGAGTTGTATCCTCTAGTTTAGTCCAACCAGTTTCAACAATACTCCAACAGTCAATAGATTTTAAAAAGAACCGCATCCGAGCTTTCCAATAGCCATAGTTCATACCATCGAAGGTCGGAACAGAATTAAGAGTTTGAGACATAGTAGCAAATAGAAGTAAAAAATAAATGACACTCAAGAATTTAATCTTCTCAGAGTGTACCAAGCTCTGATTCCAATTCAAAATTGAAATTGACTTCTAAAAATAAAAATGTGTGCACAAGTGTCAACAAAAATTAAGCACAGCGGAAATTAAAAGACACACAAATTTTTGTTGACGAAGTGGAAACTCAATCAAGAGAAAAACCACTCCGGGGCAACCAAACCCAGGAATTCCACTATTTAGAAGACGAAGCTAGATACAAGATAGTAACACTCAGATGTACCGATGCAGTGGTCGTACCTTGCTCTCTGACGTGTAACCCAACACGAACGATTCCCAACCAGGTCTCCTACCTAAAGGGGTCTTCAATGAAATCCTTTACCTTAGGGCCAACCCCTAAGATAGACTTCAGATGTAGCGCAGCACACTTGTAACGGCTTCAGAAGGATCTTAAACTTTTCTGAGCTCTTGCGGAATTCAATACCGAATTCTTGCAGTTCTCAATGCCTAGGGGCCTTTATTTATAGGCTGAGGTGCAAAATGGGCGACTGCTGTAATATGTATGGACGCCGTCCAGACGGTGAACCTGAGCCGTCCGGACGGAAACCTGTGCGACAAGATTTTCCAAAAATGTCGCTGAAAATCTTTCCTATTTAAGATCTGCGTTCTGACGGTGAGACACTGACGTCCGGATGGTCGCACGTCCACTGTAAGTAATTTCCATATAAGGCTTCACGCGTCCGGACCAAGGATAATGAACATCCGGACGGTAATTCTTCAACACGCAATTTCCATATTTGCTATGCGTGCGTCCGGACCATGAGAGGCAGACATCCTGACGGTTGAAGTCGAATCGGCAAATTTCCATGTTAGTTGCACACGCATCGGGACCAAGGCTGACTGACGTCCAGACGGTGATATTTGAATTGCCATTCTTGCCTTATTTGTGAGCGTGTCCGGACGGGAAACCACATCGTCTGGACGGTGTATCAATCTTCCCATATCTTGAACTTGGAAAGAATCTAAAGCTGATCGATCACTGATGGACGTCCGGACGGGCTACTGAGAGGTCCAGACGGATGCAAGCTGGAACAGAAGCTTCTCGATACAGTGGAGGGTCCGGATGGAAAGATACGTCGTCCGGACGGATGATGCTGGTCTGTCTGGCGTCCGGTTGGGATGAACACGTCATCCGCACGGATGGAACAGTGGACAGATGGACGTCTGGACGGGATAACACGTCGTCCGGACGGCTGACAGGGAATCTGAAATCTTCTATCTTTTTCACAGTGCAGAGTCTTCTGAAAATGCTCTGACAAGTGGAATCCTTGTTTACAGCATCTTTACACATAAGTGTTTTGTCCAAACACAGAATGAGGCCAAAATACTAACATAAAATTTAATAGCTACTATTAGTGGGAATCATTATTTAAAAGTTTCGTGGCTAATATCGTAAACACAAGCACTTCGTATCCATGAGGAATCTTACTACTTATACACTCATTTATACATATATTATATGACTAAGACATACTCGTATACAAGTTTTCCAAACCTTCGGGAATAACAAGCATATGGGTACGTCTAAGTATAGAAAATGAGAAGCATCATAACCAAGCTATGTAGAGATACAAGCATTTTCAAACCTTCAAAAAATACTGGTATCTAAGCACAATTAAGCTCAATGCCATATAAAATATCATATGCACTCTACCCGTAACTATATATATATATATGCTTTGTTCCATTCAAACTTATAGGCCTATTGGTACGTCTAGTATGAATTTTCATATCATTCATTTCTGAAACCTAGTTATAACTGTATACATATGTTCTATTCCATTCAAACTCATAGGCATACTCGTACATCTTGCTATGAAAACATCACAAAAAAACATAATCATGTCACACATCATGTCATTCTTGCCATACATCTATTTTCTTTGTTTTCTGTTGTTGTTGCCGTGGGGCTTTATACCCACTAGTCTTACATTTGCTCTAATTGCTATGTGCCATGGGACTCGAACCCCAGATCTTGTTTCTGATGCTTTAGGGCTTTATACCCACAGGTCCTACACTTGCTCTGCCAAGATATCTTTCAACCTTGGTTTTACGTTCAGAGTTACTAATTTTGTTATATGTCATGCTCATCACATCTTATAATCATCATGATCATGCTATCACACACATATGCATTATATAACTATGCATGCTTCTCTATCCCTTTTCAAATACATCATGAAAACATAATTTCTCAACTCATTTGAAATCATCTAAAGACATAATTTGTAACGCCCAGTAATTTCAAGCTCTTAAGAAATCATTGATATTGTTGACGAGACAATATCCATAGGTTTTTATAAGAAAACCTAAAGTTGTTTTGAAAACTTAAAAATCAAAACCTAAAAACCCTTAAAAACCTAAAAGTAACATTTAAGCTTTAAACTTTGATTGAACCGAAAATAGTTCAAACTGACTCAAATTTAGTTGATTCAAAAACCGTTGTGGTCACAATAAAAATATCTATCACATGGTAAAATTTGGTGAAAAGTCCACCAGTTGACTTTTTGATTTTATAGTTGACTATTTAGGTGCCAAGTGGCACTTTTGGTTGAACTTTGACCTCTAAATTTAGGCTTGATAAATATGTTTTTATGGCTTATAATTACTCAATATAGTATATATAAAGTTTATAATTGAATCCTCTGAAGTCAGAATTCAATTTGGCAACAGTTGTCTTTTTGGCCAAAATCGGTGCCTAATTAATCCAACTGTCGAATTTTTAGCATAAATTAATTAAAATCTCCAGACCAGCCGGCCCTAACTGCCCCCAGAACAGAGACAAGCTGATATTTATTTAGTTTAAGCAATCTAGTTGAAGGCAAAGTTTAGTTAGACAAAAGGTTGGACTTTTTGAGTGCAAAAGAGACTTTTTGTTCAACATTGGAGGCTATCCTTTCTTTTCTTTTCCAGCAGCCTTCTTCCCCTCTACATGGCTTGATCTCTTCACCAAACCCCACCCCTTTGGTCTTCTATAAATAGAGAGCTTGCTGGCCTTTACTTTATTTCAGAAAATCCATACAAAAGAGAGAGATGTTTCCTAGAAGAGTTACACGGCTAACTTGAGAAAAAAGAGTGGAACTTTTCTGTTTTGCTTTAAGCTGCTGTCCCCTTGGTTCAAACTAATGTCCAGCACCTTTAGAAGGCTTAAGATCATCCATTTCCTTCCTCTTTCACATCCTAAGGTATAACGAAAAATCAGAAACTCAATCAGCCCTAAAACTCCACTACTCGGCCAAGGTGGAGATTGAGTGAAACTTTTCTGTTTCTCTCTTTTGTATTTCTGTTCAGCAGCCTTATAGGAGCTAGATATACCTCTTACCTTGCTCTTTCATGGCCTAGATTTATAGACGAAGATTACAAACCAAAACAGCACTAGCAACTCCAAAACCGGCCACTTTGGGCTTAAAAGAGAACTTTTGTTTAAAGAATTGTTTGGTAAGTTTTCTATGTGCAAGTGTTCCATAAGTGATTTCTAAGATATATTTAATGTTGATATGATGTCGAAAATATAGAACACAAAAGAAATAAGACTGAAAAGAAAAGAATTCAAGAGAATGACCTAAAAGAACACATATACCTCTCTTTGATCTCATTTGATATTATTGTGAATTTTATGAAATTGTGGATATATATGTATATTATTCTTGTTTTATTTTAGCCTTGTTATGGTCTTGGATCATCATACGTAATTTTTATTACTTGTGTATTTATTATATAGCATTCCATATTAATTGTTAAGATTCATGTTTAAGCATTATGTCACCACGTTTCGGTGCTCAACCATGAATCAAAGAAATATTTTAATTGATTTAATTACTTTTGTAAAATAGTGAATATATTCGTGTTAATATATATATTTACCTATTTCATCATTATTGCATTCCTGCAAGGTGACTCTTCCATCTGATTTCCCTATCCCTTTGCATATTTATCTTAGCATTTGCATTCCTGCAAGGAGGCTCTGCCACCTGATTTTCCTATTCTTTTGCATATTTATCTTAGCATTTGAATTCCTACAAGGAGGCTCTGCCACCTGATTACCCTACCCTTGCATCATAATATCATTATATATATATATTTGCATACATATACTCTATTAGGATTCATGTTGAAGTGTTATGTCACCAGGAGAACTATGCTGTATTTCGGTGCTTAAACATGAGTCCTTGTAGTATTTATATTCTCGTATTATTGTCTTGTTTTGGTACTTACAATTCTTGTGGATAATCATAATTATTTTCATACTTATGAAAATAATTATGTTTAAACATTATGACACCGCGTTTCAGTGTTTGACCATAAAGCTTAAACGTCAAAAGACTTATAAGTAATCACCTTTTAATTGATGAATGAAAACGTTGAGTAAAGTGATGTAAAAATATACACAATTAATATTGGAAAAAAGACTAATGAATATATTATCTTCTTTGTATATATTTGCTATAGAAAATGAGCTAAGAAACTACACCAAGGAGAGTAACTATGGATGTGCTTGTTGAGGATGATTCTACGTTTCATTTGGATTGCATGGTGTGTGTTCATTGCATGGATGTTTGTTCATGCATTTCATGTTGTGTCCAATTAATAAAATGGTTGAGGAGATAGCCATCTACAAGCTGATGTAGTTGCAAGTGGAAGGAAGGCTAATCAGTGGACCCAGGGGGTTCAAAGTGACCTAGGGGTGTCCAAAGGCCTAATAATAACTAATGCTGGGACCGGTAGGATTCCAGTAAAAATAGATAAGACTTTAAGTGTGAGGCAACGGACATGAACAGGTTCAGATAACCTAGAACGAGAGGTCTGAAGAAAGATGATCATAAAACACAGACTAAATGGTTACTACGATGCATATTCATACAACCTTTGCATTTGTATTCTTCATGAACTGTTATTAATCTAATGGTAGCTTAGTTATGAAAATGGATGACTCACTTGTTTATCTATTTAAATATGATGATGTCATATTTGCATAGTTACTGATGCAGATTTGGAGAATGAAGGCATGGACCCATATGCCAGTTTTGATGTTTTTGAAACCATCAACAAACTATTATGTGCTAGCTTAGAAATTACTAGTTGTATTTATGTGTGTTTCGTTTTATGGCATGCAAATATTTATAACGATGCCATGTTTGGTATGTTTTATGTTGTATTCTTATGTGCCATCTGTAAAGATAAACCTAAGTAACTTTTAATAAACATATCGAGGTATTTCAATCAGCTCTAATGTGTTATGCTATCAATTCCTAAGTCTATAGAAAAAAAAATATTCCGCTACGAGAGTTTATCTCTAATGTAGTAATGTCACGTGGAAACCGGAGGTTTCTGCTTACGACTCTGCAGGCTCAAATTTGGGACGTTACAACATGGTATCGGAGCAGTTCGCTTAGGTGACCATCGGAATTGACCTACTTAGAAACTAGAGCATAACCAAGAGCTACTCTTAATAAAAAGATTGTATAAACCACATAAAAGATTTTGTTTGAAGAATGAAGTGTTAAGTTGGGAATAATAGTAAATGAATAATTTTAGAACTGTAGAAGCGTCAGTTTTGTTTAATATACTATGTACCCTAAGTAAAATAAAAACTTTTGTGTGTAATATCTCTTTGTAAGAATTAGAGAATGGTAGGCTTATGAAGCTAATCAATATGTATCTATGTGATTAAATGTATTGTGTTGTATTTAAATTAATTATTATTTAGGTAATGAATCTAATGCGATGTTACAGAATTATGGCACCTCGACGTTACTCCGTTCATAACAAAAACTATGAAAACCATCGTCATGACGAATTTCCACCAACACCATTTAATGATGGAGTGAATCCGGCCTTAGCACAATTTATGGCCGAAACTATTAGGCAATTTGTCGAATTAGTGGCAAGAAGTCCACAGCTTGTCGGCCGATTTGAACAGGTAGGTTGCTCTATGCATGATTTTGCTAGCCAGCAATTTCACATATTTGATGGAACACATGGACCGTTAGTAGCTGAAGCCTGGATTACGGATATCCAGCTATTGCATGAGACACTTTCTTGTACTGATGAGCAAAAGGTTAGGTATACAGGACTATGGAAAACTAAGGAAGCTGGAAGATGGTGGAAGTCTAAGAAAGAACTCTTTCGAATAGAGTTGGGACATAGAGCTGCTATCCCTTTGGATAGGTTTGTAAAAGAATTCAATGAGCGCTTCTTTCCGAGGGCACAATGGAAAATGCCGGCCGTCGAATTCCAAAATTTGGTACAAGGCGCTATGATGGTAGAGCAATATTCCTCTAGGTTTATTTAACTAGCAAGGTTTGGCCTCAACCTAATCCCTGATGAAGAATCAAAGGCGGAATGCTTCGAAAATTGCCTTAATCCTCATATTAAGGAGAGACTCATATGTCACGAGATCAGAAACTTTGTCAAACTGGTCAATATAGCATCAGTTGCTGAAAGAGGATTGCGAGAATCATCCGCCGCTTACAAACTAAAAAGGCAAGCAACGTTGTAGGTGACATACCCATGAAAACGACCTACACTTAGTATTGGAAGCAAACCGGCTGAGAAGAGGAATTTCCCACCTACAACAGGGAACCAAGCGCTCATATTCCAGAAGGTGCATGCTGGAGAGTGCAAGGCAAATGAACCGAACTGCTTCAGGTGTGGTCAATTTGCCCACTTCAAGAGGAATTGTCCACTGGATGCCCCAAAAGGATCCTAACCCCCAAGAGACAACTTCCCACCAGGGCAACCCGCCCAAGCAAGGGTGTATACTTTAACTCCAGTTGAGGTAGACGAAGAAGATGAAGGAGGTGATAACAGTGTTGTGACAGGTACCATCTTTTTGTTTGGTATCCTTGCGTGTACTTTTTTTGATTCATGAGCTACACATTCATTCATTTCTGAAGCATACATTAAATTACGTCACGTTAGCATACAACCTTTAGTACAAAAACTTATGCTTGAAACCCCTGGAGGAAAGAAAATTGTATGCGATAAAATGGAAGAGAATTGTCCAATCAATGTAAAAGGAAGGAATCTACCCATCAATCTATCAGTATTTAAATCTCTAGGATATGATGTAATCCTAGGCATGGACTGGTTATCAAAGTTTTATGCGAGCATAAATTGTATAGACAAGGTAGTCGTTTTTCAATTGCCAGGTGTTGAAAGATTTAAATTCAACGGATCTTGTACGCGAGCTACTCCACTGCTACTTTCCAGAATACAAGCTGCAAGGAATATTTGACAAGGAGCATTAGCGTTCTTAGCATATGTGACGGTGAAACCAGAAGTGAAGCGTAAGTTGGAAGATATTCTAGTGGCATGTGATTACCCAGACATGTTTCCTGAAGCTGTGACAGGATTGCCACCTAATCGTGAGATTGAGTTTACCATTGACTTGATCCCGGGAACCCAACCCATTCACAAAGCACCTTGTCGTATGGTGCCCGCCGAGTTCAAAGAGATGAAAGAACAACTCCAAGAACTTTTGGACAGAGGATTCATACGCCCAAGTGTATCACTGTGGGGAGCACTGGTATTGTTTGTCAAGAAGAAAGATGGGACTATGTGGCTATGCATAGACTACTGAGAGCTAAACCACGTTACCATAAAGAATAAATATCCTCTACCAAGGATTGACAACCTATTCGATCAACTAAAGGAAGCCAAGGTATTTTCGAAAATCGACCTTCGATTTGGATACCATCAACTTAAGGTAAAGGAAGAAGATGTGCAAAAGATGGCGATTCGAACGAGGTATGGTCATTGCGAATTCTGAGTCATGCCTTTTGGGGTGACTAATGTATTGTCGGTATTTATGGATCTAATGAATCGTGTTTTCCATATGTAACTCGATTCGTTCGTAGTAGTGTTTATTGATGATATTTTAATTTACTCAACTAATCATCAAGAGCATGGGGAGCATCTGAAAACAATACTAAATATTCTAAGGGAAAAGCAGTTATTTGCTAAACTCAAGAAGTGCGAATTTTTGATGGAGAAAGTTTCATTCTTAGGGCACATTATCTCAAAAGATGGTGTAGCAGTCGATCCTAGCAAAGTTGAGGTTGTCGTCAACTGGGAACGGCCAACCAATGTCCATGAAATCTGCAGCTTTCTTGGATTGGCAGGTTACAACCAAAGGTTCGTAGAAGGTTTCTCCAATCTTTCTGGCCCTTTGATCACCCTCACTAAGAAGAATGTTCATTTTGAATGGAACGATAAGTGTGAAGCAAGCTTTCAAAAGCTGAAACAGAGGTTAGTATCTACACTTGTCCTTGTACTACCAAGAGAATCTGAGAAATTTGTAGTTTTTAGTGATGCATCCCTTAAAGGACTAGGGTGCATACTCATGCAACAAGATAAAGTTATAGCTTACGCCTCTAGACAATTGAAGGATCATGAGAGAAACTATCCCACTCATGACCTTGAACTAGCTGCTGTAGTTTTTGCTTTAAAAATTTGGAGGCATTATCTTTTTCGTGAGAAGGTAAAAATTTATACTGATCATCAAAGTCTAAAATATATCTTCTCGCAAAAAGAATTGAATATGAGGCAGCGTAGGTGGTTAGAATTGTTAAAAGACTACGACTGCTATATTCTATACCATCTAGGGAAAGCAAATGTAGTTGTAGACGCTTTAAGTAGGAAATTGTAAAGTGCATCAACAAACTCAATGCCTACCCCGAATCAACTCGCCAAGCAATTGGGAATGATCTAGCTGGATGTGGCGCCAAGCGTGAAGGATGCCATCCTAGCAGCTCTTATTATCCGTTTGTTAACTGCTGACAGAATTAAGATTGCTCAGGAGAACGACCTAGGCTTGCAACAACTGATGGAGAAGGCGAGCCAGGGTAAAGCTCCAAGTTTCCATTTCCCAGAAGATGACCTTTTAAGAACAGGTGATGCCAGAATTGTCATACCCAATGATGCATAATTGAGAAAGGACATACTCAACGAAGCACATAAGACTAGGTACAACGTACATCCGAGAAGCACGAAAATGTACCAGGATTTGAAAAAAGGATAATGATGCAGAATTGAGAAGGGACATACTCAACGAAGCACATAAGACTAGGTACACCGTACATCCGGGAAGCACGAAAATGTACCAGGATTTGAAAAAAGGATATTGGTGGCAGGGAATGAAGCGTGATATCGCAAAATATGTAGCGCAATGCCTCACTTGTCAACAAGTAAAGGCAGAACACCAAAGGCCAGTCGGTCCACTCCAACCTCTTAACATACTAGAATGGAAATGGGATCAAATTGCAATGGACTTTGTCGTAGGTTTGCCAAAAACACTCAATGGGCATGATGCTATTTGGGTTGTTATTGATAGACTTACGAAAAGTGCTCATATCATCCCTATCAAAGTTACTGACCCTGTTCCTAAGTTGGCAGAATTATATATAAGAGAGATTGACAGACTGCATGGAATACCAGCTTCTATTATATCTGGTCGTGATGCGCGATTCACCTCTCGATTCTGGCAATGTCTGCAAGATGCAATGGGGACAAAGCTAACTCTTAGCACGGCATACCATCCTCAAACCGATGGTCAATTAGAAAGAACCATTCAGATTTTAGAAGATATGCTGAGACTTTGCATGTTGGACTTTAAAGGTAAATGGATTCAATAATTATCGTTAGTTGAGTTTGCCTATAACAACAATTTTCAGGCAACTATTGGAATGGCTCCATAAGAGGCACTCTATGGACGGAAATGCAGATCACCACTATATTGGGATGAAGTTGGGGAAAGACAGCTAGTAGGACCGGAGATAATCTAGGATACTAAAGACAAGATTAACCTAATTCGAAAATGGATGCTGGCCACACAGAGTCGCCAAAACAGTTATGCTGATACACGACGACGCAAGTTAGAATTCGAAGTCGGTGATCAGGTATTCCTGAAGGTATCACTGATGAAAGAGTCATGCGGTTTGGTAAAAAGGGAAAGATGAGTCCGAGGTATGTCGGTCCCTTTTTAGTGACAGAGGTCGTAGGTCCGGTTTCCTATAGAGTCAAATTACCACCTAACCTAGCTGGTGTACACGATGTATTCCACGTTTCTACGCTACGAAAATATGTGCATGACCCGTTACACATGATCAACTTTGAACCTTTACAAGTTCAAGCAGATTTAAAATATGAAGAGAAACCGGTGCAGATCTTGGATTGGAAAGTACAACAACTAAGGACAAAGACAATACCACTAGTAAAAGTTCTATGGCAAAACCATGAAGTAGAAGAGGCTTCTTGAGAATTAGAACAAAAGATAAGAAGCAAATACCTGTATCTATTCCCGTGAGTCACCTTGAAATAGGTATGTTTAATACTTTCATGATTTATGATGCAGTATTTATAATTAAATAACTTTTATTTACTATACAGTAGTAATTGTATTTAATATAGTTTGTGAGTAGTAGCTATGAATACATACCATAGTCAGAATGTCGAGCCCATAAAATAGATCATGGTACTATATAAAACCAAATACCCAAATAAAGATAGTATGATTTGAAAAATATTATTTTCTTACACCCTTTTTGGTAAGATGGATTATTTTGTAGGACTTAATTTGAAGATGATTAAGGTAAGTAACATCTTTACTTAAAAATTTTCTTACTTAGTGTAAATTCTTATTGCATAACATAGTTTACAAATTTCGGAGACGAAATTCCGATAAGGTGGGTAGGATGTAACGCCCAGTAATTTCAAGCTCTTAAGAAATCATTGATATTGTTGAGGAGACAATATCCATAGGTTTTTATAAGAAAACCTAAAATTGTTTTGAAAACATAAAAATCAAAACCTAAAAACCCTTTAAAACCTAAAAGTAACATTTAAGCTTTAAACTTTGATTGAACCGAAAACAGGTCACACGGACTCATATTTAGTTGATTGAAAAACCGTTGTCTTCACAATAGAAATATCTATCACATGGTAAAATTTGCTGAAAAGTCCACTGGTTGACTTTTTGATTTTATAGTTGACTATTTAGGTGTCAAGTGGCACTTTTGGTTGAACTTTGACCTCTAAATTTAGGCTTGATAAATATGTTTGTATAGCTTATAATTACTCAATATAGTATATATAAAGTTTATAATTGAATCCTGGGAAGTTAGAATTCAATTTGGCGACAGTTGACTTTTTGGCCAAAACCGGTGCCTAATTAATCCAACTGTCGAATTTTTAGTAGAAATAAATTAAATTCTCCAGGCCAGCCGGCCGTAACTGCCTCCAGAACTAAGACAAGCTGATATTTATTTAGTTTAGGCAATCTAGTTGAAAGGTAAGTCTAATTAGACAAAACGTTGGACTTTTGAGTGTGAAAGAGACTTTTTTGTCAACATTGGAGGCATTTCCAGCAGCCTTCTTCCCCTCTACGTGGCTTGATCTCTTCACCAAACCACACCCCTTTGGTCTTCTATAAATAGAGAGCATGCTGGCTTTTACTTTATTTCAGAAAATCCATGCAAAAGAGAGAGATGTTTCCTAGGAGACTTACACGGCTAACTTGAGAAAAACGAGTAGAACTTTTCTGTTTTGCTTTAAGCTACTGTCCCCTTGGTTCAAGCTACTGTCCAGAACCTTTAGAAGGCTTAAGATCATCCCTTTCCTTCCTCTTTCACATCCTAAGGTATAACGAAAAATCAGAAACTCAATCAGCCCTAAAACTCCACTACTCGGCCAAGGTGGGGATTGAGTGAAACTTTTCTGTTTCTCTCTTTTGTATTTCTGTTCAGCAGCCTTATAGGAGCTAGATATACCTCTTACCTTACTCTTTCATGGCCTAGATTTATAGAACGAAGATTACAAACCAAAATAGCACTAGCAACTCCAAAACCGGCCACTTTGGGCTTAAAAGAGAACTTTTGTTTCAAGAATTGTTCGGAAAGTTTTCTATGTGCAAGTGTTCCATAAGTGATTTCTAAGATATATTTGATGTTGATATGATGTCGAAAATATAGAACACAAAAGAAATAAGGTTGAAAAGAAAAGAATTCAAGAGAATGACCTAAAAGAACACATATACCTCTCTTTGATCTCATTTGATATTATTGTGAATTTTATGAAATTGTGGATATATATGTATATTATTCTTGTTTTATTTTAGCCTTGTGATGGTCTTGGATCATCATAGGTAATTTTTATTACTTGTGTATTTATTATATAGCATTCCATATTAATTGTTAAGATTCATGTTTAAGCATTATGTCACCACGTTTCGGTGCTCAACCATGAATCAAAGAAATGATTTTAATTGATTTAATGACTTTTGTAAAATAGTGAATATATTCGTGTTAATATATATATTTACCTACTTCATCATTATTGCATTCCTGCGAGGTGACTCTGCCATCTGATTTTCCTATTCCTTTGCATATTTATCTTAGCATTTGTATTCCTGCAAGAAGACTCTGCCACCTGATTCCCCTATCCATTTGCATATTTATCTTAGCATTTACATTACTACAAGGAGGCTCTGCCACCTGATTTCCCAATCCCTTTACATATTTATCTTAGCATTTGCATTCCAACAAGGAGGCTATGCCACCTGATTTACCTATCGCTTTGCATATTTATCTTAGCATTTGCATTCCTGCATGGAGGTTCTGCCATCTGATTTACCTATCCCTTTGCATATTTATCTTAGCATTTTCATTCCTGCATGGAGGTTCTGCCACCTGGTTTCCCTATTCATTTGCATATTTATCTTAGCATTTGCATTCTTGCAAGGAGGCGCTGCCACCTAATTACCCTGCCCCTTGCATCATAATATCAATATATATATATATATATTTGCATACATATACCCTTTTTGGATTCATGTTTAAGTGTCACCAAGAGCACTATGCTGTGTTTCAGTGCTTAAACATGAGTCATTGTAGTATTTATATTCTCATGTTATTGTCTTGTTTTGGTACTTACAGTTGTTGTGGATAATCATAATTACTCTAAAAATACTTATTAAAGTGCTTTGACTTAAAGACTTATGTTCAAACATTATGTCACCGCATTTCGGTGTTTGAACATAAAGCTTAAATGTCAAAAGACTTATAAGTAATCACCTTTTAATTGATGAATAAAAACGATGAGTAAAGTGACGTAAAAATATACACATTTAATGTTGGAAAAATGACTGATGAATATATTATCTTCGCTGTATATATTTGTTACAGAAAAGTAGCTAAGAAACTACACCAAGGAGAGTAAGTATGGATGTACTTACTCAGGATGATTCTACATTTCATTAGGATTGTCTGGTGTGTGTTCATTGCATGGGTGTTTGTTCATGCATTTCATGTTGTGTCCAATTACAAAAATGGCTGAGGAGATAGCCATCAACAAGCTGATGTAGTTGCAAGAGGAAGGAAGGCTAATCAGTGGACCGAAGGGGTTCAAAGTGACCTAGGGGTGTCCAAAGGCCTAATATTAACTAATGCTGGGACCGATAGGATTCCAGTAAAAATAGGTAAGACTTTAAGTGTGAAGGAAACGGACAAGAACGGGTTCAGATAACCTAGAACGAGAGGTCTAAAGAAAGATGATCATAAAACAAAGACTAAATGGTTACTACGATGCATATTCATACAACCTTTACATTTGTATTCTTTATGAACTATTATTAATTTGATCGTAGCTTAGTTATGAAAATGGATGACTCACTTGTTTGTCTATGTAAATATGATGACGTCATATTTGCATAGTTATTGATGCAAATCTGTAGAATGAAGGCATGGACCCTGAAAATTAAATAACTTCTAATTTTGACAAGTGTGTGTGAACAGTGTGCAACAAAATATTAAATGCGGAAATTAAAGGAGACAAATATTTTGTTGACGAAGTGGAAACTCAATTAAGAGAAAAACCACTCCGGGGCAGCCAAACCCAGGATATCCACTATTCAGAAGACAAAGCTAGTTACAAAGTAGTAGCACTCACATACCCTTGATGTAGTGGTCGTACCTTGAACTCTAACGTGTAACCCAACACGAACGCCTCCCAACCAGGTCTCTACCTAAAGAGGTCTTCAATCGAATCCTTTACCTTAGGGCCAACCCCTAAGATAGACTTCACAGCTGATCAAATCACACACTGGCAAAAGCTAGAGAGCTAGCAGATCTTCAATATCTTCCTAAACACCCTCTCTAAGCTATAAGGAATTCACCACCGAATTCTGTGTAGAATGCCTGCCTAGAACCCCTTATTTATAGGCTTTAAAAGCCCTAATTCAAGTAAAAAATGGAGTCTCTGACACGCGCGTCCGGACGGTAGCCTTGGCCGTCCAGACGGGCTACTGTTTCAATGTCCGAAAAGTAATTCTGGAAAATTCTGCAGAAGCTTGATGTTTCTGTCCGGACGATGGCCGTCCGTATGATCGTAATGGCCGTCTGGACCATCAATTTACAGCATTTTTCGTTAGCTTTCCAACGATGTCGATTTCGTCCCAATCCGATATTTGAGTAAAAGGTTATGAAAAATACTTGAGGGTGTCTGAACGGCTTGACAAAGCGTTCGGACGGTCAGCTGCAACTGCCTTTCCAAAATAGCGCTGAAAACTTCCATAACAAGGCCGCGTCCAAACGGTGTTGCCCTAGCTTCCGGACGGTTGCACTTCAGCTGCAAGTAATTACCATAATAAGGCTTTGAGCGTCCGGACCTTGAAGGCTGACGTCTGGACGGTTGAACTGGTGTACACAATTTCCATATATGATGCTTGATCGTCCGGACCATAAAGACTGATGTCCGGACGGTTGAACTTTGTATGCACAACTTGCCTTATGGAGGACATCGTCCGGATGGGATCACACATCGTCCGGATGGTTGCAGCCATCTTCCCATAACTGTGTCTTGAGGCAGAAACCCTTATGCTTGTCAAACACTGAATGGCGTTCGGACGGATTCACTGGAACATTGGGATCTTCTCGAACTCTGATGAAGAGCGTCTAGACGATTTGCCATTACGTCCGGATAGATGCAAAACTTGAATTGTTCGAAGCTTCTAGACACTGATGGGAGTCCGGACGGAAAGTTCTCGTCGTCCGGATGGATGTTGCTGACTGAAGAGCGTCCAGACGGAACACCACGTCGTCCGGACGGATGCAAGGGAACTGAACTGACTGATTTGGATTCTCCACAGAGTCTTCTTGAAGTTCATAACTGAAGTGTAGACTCTGAATAAACCAGCATCCCTGTGAAAGCAATAACATTACATAGAAGTGATTTTGTCAAACAGAATGTAGCCAACACAAAGACTAACAAACCCATATGCCAATTTTGATTGTTTTTGAAACCATCAACGAACTATTATGTGCTAGCTTAGAAATTACTAGTTGTAGTTATGTGTGTTTTGTTTTATGGTATGTAAATATTTATAACGATGTCATGTTTGGCATGTTTTATGTTGTATTCTTATTTGTCATCTGTGGCACTAATGTTGATGCACCTAATGTGCATATGGCATGTAAAGATAAACCTAAGTAACTTTTAATAAACGTATCGAGGTATTTCAGTCAGTTCTAATGTGTTATGTTATCAATTCCTAAGACAATAGAAAAAAAAATTCCGTTGAGAGAATTTATCTCTGATGTAGTAATGTCACGTGGAAACCGGAGGTTTCTGCTTGCGAATTTGCAGGCTCAAATTTGGGGCGTTACATAATTTAACCTAATTGAAGGTATTTAAATCAATCACAAACATATATCATCTCAAGATATCATCGGCTCGGGTGTAAGCAAATATAGCATTTTACATATTATAAAAACAACAAAACTTAGTATATTTTCTCAGTGAATTAAATACTCACATAGGCTGCTTGACAATTTACTATGTATAAATCCTTCTTGTAAGCCACACAACATATCACTGTACAATACATTGTGATGATAATTAATACTAGCAGCTAATATTTTTCAAGTCTAAATTCTCACTTAACTCTTGAATTGCTCAAGAACTAAGGCCCATGGGAAACCTATAAATTCCTAGGGCTCCATTGTCAACCCGTTAACTAATAACAATAACCTATAAGATTTTTTTAGGCCTGCAAGCCACCCCTAGCCCTTGGGGGTGGCTGCACGCCTCCTCTAAATGCATTTTGGGGTGGCATGTGCGCCACCCCCAACCCCTGGGGATGGGTGCGCGCCACTCCCGGTACGTATGAGTGGCTGTGCACCACCCGCAAAATATGGGGTTGGCTGTACGCTACCCCTAGCTACCTCTAGGGAGGCATGCAGCTTCCCCCAGGAGTTGCGGGTGGCCCAAAGGCCACCTCTAGATGCCCTTGGGGCTGGTCGTGTGCCACCCCTGGCCACCTCTATGGGTGGCGCGTGATCCCATTTCTATTTTAATTTTTTTTTTTAAATAATTTTTAAGTATTATTTATTTATATCTTTAATATATATTTTTTTTTTATTAAGATTGACACGTGTTGCCATTTTATTAGCATTGATGGGGCACCTAACAGAATCTATTAAAATTTTTAGTGAAATTTGTCTCTAAGGAGCGATTTGCAAATTAAGCTAACTACAGGGATCTCTGAACTAATTTTGATATCAGAGGGAGTGATTTGCAATTTAGGTCAACCACAAAGACCAATGGTACAATTTTTTCTTTTTTTATTATAACTGACACATGTCGCTATCTTATTGGCGCTGACGTGGTACATAAAAGAATCTATCAAAAATTTTAACAGAATTTAACTTCAGAGAGCAATTTGTAAATTAAGCCAACCATAGGGATCTCAGAATTAATTTTGATTTCAAAATGAGCGATTTGTAATTTAAGTTAATCACCGGGACTAATGATGTAAATTTTCTTTAAAAAAATAATGGTAATTGGGCTTCTTGAAATATGAATGAAAATTGAAATATCGGAATTACCCTTTGTGTTACAGGACTAGTGTCTTCACACAGAAAATGCCAACCCAACGTCAGATTATGAAAGAATTTAAAAATTGAAAATATACAGAAGAAAAAAGAAAAGAAAAAGTTGGATGATCACAGTGGCATAGAAAAGATGATATGAGAAAAAAGAGTGACTGCGAGATGGATCTCATTTACATTGCCCCGAATCTGAGTAACAGAGGAGAGAGGAAGAAATTAAACGGCACAGTACGTTATGTGGGATATCGCAGTTGGCCACACGCGTGAGAAAGGCGGTGTGGCAGACAGCGGTTTCAGTTTCGGTTTCAACAACCCACTGCTGCCTGCTGCCCCTTTTTTTAGTGTAACGTAAGTCTCTCTGACTCTGTCCAAGCCTTGCTTTTAATTTTGTCATCATTCTCGCTTTTGCTTTTCCCATTTCTTTTTGGTTCTTCATGCACTACAGCTTTTTGTTTGTTTTCGGAAACCGTTTTGCTCTTTTGGTTTTGCATGATGACGTTAATATGCGTTACACGTGCGGCTCCATCACTACCACACACGTGTACTGTGGAGGGTAGTAACGATTTTTTGAAAAAGGAGTAACGAAAATCTTTGAAGATTTTCAGGTGGGTCCCAACACATTTCAAAGTTGGTGAAAAGGTGTGTGAAAAATTTATAAGAAAAAAAATTACAATAATAATTTTGATCGGCATACATTATAAATCGCTTCCTCTTTCTTATGATGACATTAATATGCATTACATGTGCAGCTCAGTCCCTGCAACACACGTGTACTGTGGAGGGTATAACGATTTTGTGAAAGAGCAAGAGGGAGTAACGAAAATCTCTGAAGATTTTCCAGGTGGGTCCCAGCTCTTTTCAAAGATGGTGAAAAGGTGTGTGAAAAATTTATAAGAAAAAAAATGTAAAATAATAATTGTGGCCGTCATAAATTATAAATCGCTTACTCTTTCTTACGGTATAGAAAATAATTCAGAGATCCTCAGGTTAGGTTAAAATAATAATTTAGTGTCAAATTTTGTCAAAACACTTGGCAAATTCTGTTTGTGTGGCACGTCAGTATCATTAAAATAATGACAAGTGTCATTCTTAATAAAAAAAATATATTAATATATTTAAAATATAAGCATATAAAACCTAAAAATTTAAAACTTAAGACAATTTAAAAAAGAAGAAAAAAGGGAGTTTGGAGAGGGGGGCTATCGATGGTGGCAAACAGCCTCAGAGATCATGCACGTACAGAGTAAACGCAGTGGATACCGATCCCAATAAATTTTTTGTTTCAAGATAAACAATGCTAGATAAAATAAATACACAAGTTCAAGGTACTTACAATCGAATTTGGTTTCTTTAGGCATGCAGGACTATTTAACTCCAGCTGTGACTCTCCTATCATATTGAATGATCAAGAGCACGTTTCTTGACGTTCTAAGTGTTCTTGATTAAATCTTCAAATCTTCTCCTTGATGACTGATTATGACTGTGATTATGGACTCACAAAATATTTTAAATCAGTAGAATATGTAGAAGCATAACCTTGAGAAAACCAAATATTCTCATGATCCTCTTTGCATGTGCTCGTTCTTTCCATGAAAATATTTGTGAAACTTGAGTCTCGCGGTTTTTCAACTCATGAATCAATGCATTCTATCAATCAGTTAATTAGTAAATTATGTTTCACTAAGGTCTTCTATTTATAAACTTGGATTTACAATCATCATTGGCCTAGGAGATAAACTTGAGTTGTAGTAGAACTAGGACTGGAGTCATGAATGAACCAAAACTGGAGCCACAGTAGAACTAGGACTGGAATCATAGAAGAACTAAAACTCTTAATCCTATCCTATAGGGTGCACGACCAAGGGGAGAAAATTACTCCCCTTTCCCCTGCACCACACAGGCACAGGGAGAAAAATTCTCTACATGCGCTAAAACCCTAGCCCACTACTTTTAACGTCCCGAGAAATTAATTAACTGGTAATTAAATTCACAATTTGTCTCCCAGTCCCATTACATAAAGAATAAAATTCAGGGATCCCTACTCTTCAACAAGAGAATACTACACAACAGAAACATAAAATATTCTATAAATATTAATTACAACTAGAGCCTCTACCAAGAACCATTACATAACTGAAATCACACTATATTAATCATCAATATAAAAGCTCCAAACTTAAATCTTAATACACAATCGAGCTTCAAATGCTAAGCCTACAACATCACCCAAAAGTACTAATTACCATGAGCAACCTTGGAAGTCCTCCAATCGATCCTCAAGCATAACTGGATCGATATCACTACGCCAAACAGCTGCAACTGCTTCGAGGTCCATCTCAAGGCTAACATCTAAAGGTGGTCCAACTATGAAACAACACATGTTTCATAGGTGGAAGAAATAAAAGGTAAGTCCACGACTTAGTGAGTAATAATACACACGGTGACAAGTTCTCATGTAGTGAACTCCGCTATTTATAAATCACATGCAACAATGCAAGGTTACAGTTTTATCATTTGAAAATGCTATCATGTTTTAATAAGAAAATGCAATATAGATATAATATATGTTTTAATAAGAAAATCACGTCATAGCTCAACATCATAGGGTGTACCCAGGATATTAACCCCTTCCCGGCAGGGTTAGCGCTGTCCCAAGGGACATCTAATACAATACCGATGCTCTACATATTGTATGCTAATAAGCACTAAATTTTACACATTCAAGCCCCTTAATTTGCATACGTTAAACTTTTAGCCTTGTTACAATTTGATCTTTTGTAGTGTTTTACATCAGCGTTAACGTCAGACTCCATGGAATTTCACAGCCAAGAGCTAACAAGATCATTGTTAGCTTTCCAATCCCCTTTCTATTCTTTCTAGTAGTTGTAGCTAGTAGATCTCTTCTTTCCTATTAGCTCGTAGTTCCCTTCCTCTAGTAGCTAGTGGGAATACCCTGAGGGAACTTGCTCCTAAGCCAATATGGATGCTAGCGAAGAGCGGAGGTTTTCCAAGAGAAGTGCAACAAAACCCATCATTTTTGGACTATTAAGATAAATTGAGCATTTCGCTAAGTCATGTTGTCACTAGCAAAGGTGAAAAAGAGCCTCACTAAATTCTCATAATTGCCCATACAGATTAGTCATCTTTCGGGATTCAACTGTATTGATTCAGAAACAACCAGAAAATAAGCCACATAGGCTTGGAAATATCCAGATGTCTATTTTCTGGTGAATTTTATGACTCGTAAAAATAAATTTTCTAAAGAAAGTTATGGCAGTTTTAGCAGACAAAGGTCATGCTATACGTGATGTCAACATGGCTGACTTGAAGGAGGTATTAAAGTCTATTTTTTTGGGGATTTGCATGGCTAGAAAAGGAAGTTGAGTGCCAAAATAAGTCTAGGGAAAAATTAGAAAATAAGAAGAGGCACACGTTCAATTGTTATGGTTTTGTTGAGGGCTCTACAAATACATGTTTAAGAGACCTAAAGGAGACACATTTTTTTTCTAGTAGATTTTCTTCTAAAGTGGCCGTCTTCACACATGGGAGCTCTTGTTCTCTGAGGATTATCATCATAGATGAGTTGTCTTTTCTTTCTTTTATCTATTGTTTTGTGCTGATGATATTTTTCATTACAATTATATGAAACTAAATATTTTAGATAGGGCTCGATTGAAGCCCTAGTCATCATGTTTTCTTAAGGATTTCGATTTGCTTTGTTACAAATTATTTTTGTGATGCTTAATTGATTACTTCTAGATTTTATTTCATTCTTCATATGGCTTATGTGTTATGCTTGATCATCAAATGCATGTATTATATGGAGATTGTAATCAAGGTAAATTTAGATGACCAAGTCTTGTGCCTATATTTAGTGACAAAGGAACCAATTATGGGTTCTTGGGATGTTGTGCAAATATCTCCCTAAATAATAGGCGAATAATTGTATGTTTTACTTGCAGGTGTACAAAATCAAAATGATAGTAATGTGGTCGTTTTGTGCACAAAAATATCAATAATAAATTTACCACTCGCAATAGTACGAATCCTTGTAGGATAGGGCTATATTGAGGGTGTCGAACCTCAAAGAGTACGTAGGTGTTGCTATCAAGCTTTTCAAGATTAAATATAACTTAATTTAAAATATGTTTGATTTGATTTTGTTTATAACCAAGTTAAATGCATAAACTTAAAGACATAAAATAAAGATTAGAGTGATGAGAGAAAGAATAGGGGATTGATTTCACCACTCACCGCATAAAAATAGTCAATCATAATTTAACAAGGGAAATTCATACAATGCATGATATAGGGCTCGTCTCACTCGAGAAGTCTCTTAAATTACCTCTAAAGAATAAGTATAATCTACCTTCAGTTGGCACAGACCGTCGTCCACCTAACCACTAAGATGTGGTACGACCCGTCTTCCCTAGGTATGGATTAGTTACGTCTTTAATAAGATACACACAGTCATTGGAATAGTATAACCCATCTTCGGTTGGTACGAATTGTCAACCTAAATTACACTAAACTAGGATGTGGTACAATCCTTCTTCCCTAAGCATGGCCTATCTAAACCTCTTGACCATATGTTAATTAAAACCGTTGTATAACAATCATTCACATAATCATAAAAAATATGTAAGGACTGAGTTCAATCAATATAAAAGACTTTCTAAGATAAGGTAAGAAATTCATAATGATTGAATATAAACATTAAGATCAATTCTCACAGTTATACAACCATCATGCATATAGAAAATCCTAAATTAAAATACAATTAAACTATTGTTACTTGGGAAGGGCTATATCAACATCCTATTATGAATTTAGCTGCTCATCGTGGTGCTGGGATGACCTCCTGCCATATTTTTCTCCTCTTCAACTTGTCAAGCCTCCAAGAAGAGTTTTCTGTCTAAAGCCAAGCACACATTCTATTGAAGCTTAGGGGTCTATTTATAGTGATTAGGAGAGGCATACAAGCCATAGAAATCCAAGAAAAATCAGAACTTATTCTCTTAGTCCAAGCAGGAGATTGAAAATTCAATCCAAGTAGGAAAAAGATTCCAAATTTGTCCAGATTTGTTGTCATTTATTACGGGGCGATTTTGGCATAGTAAATTTTCGAATTAGGAAAAAGCTATTTCTAACATATTTGTTTTATTTTTTATTAGCTTTCCAAACAGAAAGTTATGATCAGAACACCTAGACATATGCAGAATTGAAATTTGAATCCAATCTGATTTTGACTCTTATTGGAGAAATTTTGATTTAATCATTCCCTTGGTTTAATTAAACTTAACCACATCTTCTAGGTCTTCTCAAAGTATTTTGTTGGCATAGTATCTACATCAGGTATGTGAGTGTTACTTTCTATGTACTAGCTTTGTCTTCTGAATAATGGATATCCTGGGTTTGGTTGCCCAGAGTTGTTTTTCTCTTAATTGAGTTTCCACTTCGTCAACAAAATATCTCTCTTTATTTTTCGCATTGTGATGTTTTGTTGCACACTATTGCACACACTTGATAAATTAGAAGTCCTATAATTTTCAGTTGGTATCAGAGTTTGGTACACTCTATTTAGATTCAGTTCTTAAGTGTTATCTTTCCTATTGACTTCTAGTTTTTCAAATGTCTCAAAATCTTAATAATGTTCCTGCCTTTGATGGTACGAACTGTGGCTATTGGAATGCTCGTATGCGATTCCTTTTAAAATCCATTGACTGTTGGAAAATTGTTGAAACTGGTTGGACTAAGCCAGCGAATGCAACTACTGAATCAGTCACTAATAAAAATGCACGACAATTCAATGATAAAGCCCTCCATGCTCCATGTCAAGCGCTTTCACCGTCTGAATTCGCTAGAATCTTAAATAGTGAATCCGCTAAAGAAGCATGGCAAATCTTAGAAACAACATATGAAGGCACCAAACTTGTAACACCCTAAATTTGAGCCTGCAAATTCGTAATCAGAAACCTCCGGTTTCAAAGTGACATTACTACATTAGAGATAAACTCTCGGAGCGGAATATATTTTTTTTCTAAAGTCTTAGGAATTGATAGCATAACACATTAGAGCTAACTGAAATACCTCAATACATTTATTAAAAGTTACTTAGGTTTATCTTTGCATGCCATATGCACACTAGGTGCATCAAAATTAGTGCCACAGACGACACATAAGCATATAACATAAAACATGCCAAACATGACATCGTTATAAATATTTACATGCCATAAAAGAAAACACACATAAATGCAACTAGTAAATTATAAGCTAGCACATAATAGTATGATAATGGTCTCAAAAACCACCAAAACTGGCATATGGGTCCATGCCTTCATTCTCCAGATCTGCATCAGTAACTAGGCAAATATGACGTCATCATATTTACTTAGACAAACAAGTGAGTCAACCATTTTCATAACTAAGTTACCATCAGATTAATAACAGTTCATAAAGAATATAAATGCAAAGGTTGTATGAATATGGATCGTAGTACCTATTTAGTTTGTGTTTTATGATCATTTTTCTTCAGACCTCTCGTTCTTGGTTATTTAAACCCGTTCATGTCCGTTAAACCTCCCACTTTAAAGTCTTACCTGTTTTTACTGGAATCCTACTGGTCCTAGCATTAGTTATATATTAGCACTTTAGACACCCTGGGTCACTTTGAACCCCTTGGGTCCACTGATTAGCCTTCTTTCCACTTACTACTAGATCAACTTGTTGATGGCTATCTCCTCAACCATTTTATTAATTGGACACAACATGAAATGCATGAACAAACACCAATGAAATGAACACACACAACACAATACTAATGAAACGTAGAATCATCCTCAGTAAGTATATCCATACTTACGCTCCTTGGTGTAGTTTCTTAGCTCATTTTCTGTAACAAATATATACAAAGAAGATAATATATTCATCAGTCTTTTTTTTGAATATTAATGTGTATATGTTTACATCACTTTACTCATCGTTTTTAGTCATCAATTAAAAGGTGATTACTTATAAGGCTTTTGTCGTTTAAGCTTTATATTCAAACACCGAAATGTGGTGACATAATGTTTAAACATAAGTTTTTAAGTCAAAGCACTTTAATAAGTATTTTTAGAGTAATTATGATTATCCACGAGAATTGTAAGTACTAGAATAAGACAATAACATGAGAATATAAATACTACAACGATTCATGTTTAAGTACTGAAACACAACATAGTGCTCTTGGTGACATAACACTTAAACATGAATCCTAACAGGATATATGTATGCAAATATATATATATATATATATATAATGATATTATGATGCAAGGGGTAGGGTAATGAGGCGGTAGAACCGACCTTGTAGGAATGCAAATGCTAAGATAAATATGCAAAGGATAGGGTAATCAGGTGGTAGAACCAACCTCGCAGGAATGCAAATGCTAAGATAAATATGCAAAGGGTAGGATAATCTGGCAGCAGAGCCAACTTCCAGGAATGCAAATGCTAAGATAAATATGCAAATATATATATATATATATATATATATATATATATATATATATATATATATATATATATGTAACAAGAATATATTCTCTATCTTACAAAAGTCATTAAATCAGATAAAATCACTACTTTCATTCATGGTTAAGCACCGAAACCTGGTGACATAATGCTCAAACATGAATCTTAACAATTAGTATGGAATTCTATATAATAAATACACAAGTTAATAAAAATTACCTATAATGATCCATGACCATCACAAGGCTAAAATAAAACAAGAATAATATACATATATATCCACAATTTCATAAAATTCACAATAATATCAAATAAGATCAAAGAGAGGTATATGTGTTCTTCTAGGTCATTTTCTTCAATTCTTTTCTTTTCAACCTTATTTCTTTTGTGTTATATATTTTAGACATCATATTAACATAAAATATATCTTAGAAATCACTTATGGAACACTTGAACACATAGAAAACTTACCAAACAATTCTTGAAACAAAAGTCCTCTTTTAAGCCCAAAGTGGCCGGTTTTGGAGTTGCTAGTGCTGTTTTGGTTTCTGATCTTGGTTCTATAAATCTAGTCCATGAAAGAGCAAGGTAAGAGGTATATCTAGCTCCCATAAGGCTGCTGGACAGAAATACAAAAGAGAGAAACAGAAAAGTTTCACTCAATCCACCTTGGCCGAGTAGTGGAGTTTTAAGGCTAATTGAGTTTCTGATTTTTCTCTATACCTTAAGCTGTGAAAGAGGAGGGAAAGGGACGATATTAAGCCTTATAAAGGTGCTGGACAGTAGCTTGAACCAAGGGGACAGCAACTTAAATCAAAACAGAAAAGTTCCACTCTTTTTTCTCAAGTTAGCCTTGTGACCCTCCTAGGAAACATCTCTCTCTTTTGCATGGATTTTTGAGTTTCTGAAATAATCCAAGGAAGGCCAGCATGCTGTATATTTATAGAAGACCAAAGGGTGGGGTTTGGTGAAGAAGGAAAGCCACATATGGTGCTGGAAAATGAGCAACAAAGGGAGCTTACTTTTTTCACTTTAAGTTGCATTCACACTTAAAAGTCCAACTTTTTGTCTAACTAGACTTAGCTTTCAACTAGATTGCCTAAACTAAATAAATATCAACTTTTCTCAGTTCTGGAGGCAGTTAGGGCCAGCTGGTCTGGGGATTTTAATATATTTCTGCTAAAAATTCGACAGTTGGATTAATTAGGCACCGGTTTTGGACAAAAAGTCAACTGTCGCCAAATTGAATTATGACTTCATAGGATTTAAGTATAAACTTTATGTATACTATATTGAGTAATTATAAGCCATAAAAACATTTTTCAAGCCTAAATTTAGAGGTCAAAGTTCAACCAAAAGTGCCACTTGGCACTTAAATAGTCAACTATTAATTCAAAAAGTCAACCGGTGGACTTTTCTCCAAATTTTACCATGTGATAGATATTTCTATTGTGAGCATAACGGTATTTGAATCAACTAAATCTGAGTCTGTTTGTCATGTTTTCGGTTCAATCAAAGTTTAAAGCTTAAATGTTACTTTTAGATTTTTAAGAGTTTTTAGGTTTTGATGTTTAAGTTTTCAAAACACCTTTAGGTTTGCTTATAAAAACCTATAGATACTATCTCCTCAACAATATCAATGATTTCTTAAGAGCTTGAAATTACTGGGCGTTACAAAACTTGTTAAATCTACTAAACTTCAAATGTTGATTTCTAGATTTGAAGAAATTAAGATGTTGGAAGATGAGACATTCAGAGAGTTTTACTCCAAAATGAGCGACCTAAGAAACTCAATGGTGAGTCTTGGGAAAACTGTCTCGGATGTAAAACTCATCCATAAAATTTTAAGATCTTTACCTGAGCGTTTCAGAATTAAGGTGACTACAATTGAAGAAAACAAAGACTTGGAAGAGATGAAGATTGAAGAGTTGGTGGGATCTCTTCAAACTTATGAGCCGTCCCTGCCCCTGGTCAAAAAGGTGAAGACCATTGCCCTTAAAGCTTCCAAGAAAAAAGTCGAAGTCTCATCTGAAGACGACTCTGAGGATGAAGAAAAAGCTGTGGCAATGCTTGCCAAGAATTTCAGAAGATTAATGAGAAATGATTAGTTCAAGAAGAAATTTTTCGAAAGACTAAAGAAGGGCCTCAGAGAGTCTTAACCTGAGGAAGCTGAGGAGAAAGATCCCAGAGGCCCAAGATGTTTTGAATGCTCAGGGTTTGGGCATATGTGGGTTGATTGTGAGAATCTCAAGCAGGGAAAGGGGAAGGCGTACAACGCAACTCTGAGTGATGAATCCGAAGAAGAACACCTGCTCCAGACAAGTTTCTAGCCTTTGTGGCTCCACATGTATAAGATGAGGATTCTTACTTTTCATAGCACAATGATGAAGACATGGAAGAACTCAAGGGGGCTTATAAAATCCTCTATGTAGAGATCTAGAAGCTGAGGGAGGCTCGCAAAGAGCATATTCATGACTTGAATAGCTTACAGATAGAGAAAAGCTCACTGCTGCTCAAGATACAGGGGCTAGAGGAGAAGCTACTGGAGACACAGCTACAATTGGAGAGGGTCACCGATGAGAAGCTGACTCATATGCTATCAATCCAGAAGAGCCCAACAGACAAGACTGTACTCGGCTATGTAGCTCCTCCCTCTGACATTCCCTCTACTTCTAGGACTGTCTTTATTAAGCCTACAGTCCCCGAGCCTCTAGCCACAGTAGTGGACAAAGGGAAGGACAAAATCAATGGAGATCTACTGGTCACTCATAAGCTCCCTACTATTAGAAGATCTCCCATATGTCATCACTGCGGATTAAGCGGGCATGTTCCACCCCGGTGCTCCCTTCTCAAGGCTCATAGAGCAAAGGTCAAAAAAGAGGTGCTCAAACAAGTAAATTACAGCACAAGACGTCTGGCCCAGTATCAAACTCCATGGAATCAAGCTTCAAGGCATTAAGCTCCCCATTAGGCTCCATGGAATCAAGCTCCAAGACATCAAGCTCCTCAATATCAAGCCCCATGGCATCAAATCCCAAGGCATCATGTCCCACTGCGCCAGGCTCTTTAACATCATTAGCCTCAGCAGAGATTTGTTCCTCTCAAGCAAAATGGCAAATCCAAGACTAACAAATCCAAGCACTTGAAAAAGCTGCAGAAGATGAAGGATGATCAATACTGCAATGAGCTACCTATTTGGATGCAGAGAATGATACAGTGGATGGATCATCAGATGAAATCCTGCCAACAACCACCGACAGGAATGCAGGCATGGGTCAGGAAGAAGGAAGACATTCACCCCTTGAGGGGGAATGGACTCACCTAGTTGGTGAGAATATTCATGCCTAGGGTTTGGTTCCTAATCCTAGAGCATTAGGTTTGATTGCATTGCATGATCTTTTTCTTGTAATATCTTCTGTTTGCTTTGCAATTTAGGAACCACTGTTATTTGCCCCATATTTCTCTTAAGAGAACTTTGCAGGTACTATTTGTGGAAGATGGAAAAAGCATGTCGGGCGACTGCTTTTTTGTATTGGTAATTTTGATCCTTCACAGGTTTGATCTTGCCTTACATGCTAGTATTATGATGTTTTTATCCATATAGCATGTTTTTATTGTTTTTAATATAAAATAAATAAAAAAAAAATTGGCGGAGAAAATGCAAGGAATTTTATTTTTTCTCTTATTGGCATCTCAGTTCATTGCGCATTAATTGACTATGCCTTTATATGATTGAGAGTTTATATCTAAATATCTGCCAAGTTCTTCCTGTGCATCTAAATGTTAGATAGTTACTTTCCTCAAGCAATGAAAATGTGCACTATCCAAGGCTCCCATAAGGCACATATTTTCCTCTATGATTTCTTGCTTCTAGAAATTCTAATAAGAGAGATGTTGTTGATAAGATGGTCAAATTGACCAACATGCTAGTTGAACCTAGAGCCTAAAAATTCTAGCATTCTTTCTAGGTTGCGGCACCAAAAAGAAACAAGCAATTATTCTTTTGAATTCCTTGTTATACGCTTATATTCACTGCTTCTATGCTGAGTTAGCTTTATTTCTTGTCCTTCATGGTGCAAGTAAAATTTTTATCTTATCCTTCATGGTACAAGTAAAACAATTAGGTGCTGCATCTTAGGGGGAGTGTATCAGATGAGGGTGGTTAGGCCCTAATAAACAATGAGGTTTGACTTTTGACTAATCTTTCTTTGATTTTCTCTCTTGTTTAGAAAATTTGGCTGTTTTAAGTCATATCAGTGAACTTCATACCTTATTGAGAAAGTCTTCACACACACACGCATTGTATGAGTTGAGTAATCTATGTATAATTTCTATCTATAGGGAATTTTTGTGTTGACTGAACTCTGAACACTCTTTTACATCTCTGCATATTTTTGAGATGCTATCTGATTGCTATATCAGTTGATTATACATGCGTGTTCTGAAGCTGACATTAGGGAAAATAATTTTTCTGCAAATTTTCCTTCAATTTCTATTTTTCAATGTGAAGCGTCCGGATGGTGTCTCCTTGCATCCGGACGAGTGCCACATAGACAGTCAGACGGAAAGGTTACACGCTCGGACGAGTTAATGATCCGTCCAGACAGGAACCCCTCATGGTTAAAACATCGCTTTCTCCCCGAGCCGTCACACTCTCTTCAACTTTTCTTCTCTTTTTGTCTCTTTTGGATGCAATTTTCTCAAGTTTTTCTCATGATTTCTCAGTGATTTTTTTCTGTTGTGCAAATTTCTCTCCATTCTAGGCACTTTTTCAATTCTCTTTATTCTTCTTGGTGTTTTGTTAACTGTTAGAATATTGAATCTTTTGGGAAATGTGTTTGAAATTAAAAATGCGTAGTTGTGATATTTGTTGTGTTGGGATTATCTGTTTTGGCATTCTTTTGGATTCTATTGGGTTATTTACTGTTTGTAATTTTTGGAAAAGTCCATTTTACTGTCGTTATAATGCCAGATTTTTTTTTTGGGAACTAACAAGAATCTAATATTTTTGAGAATATTGTTGGCATATCTTGTTGGTTATCTTTGCAGAATCATGTCTATTGGCAGTCCACAACGCAGGGTACGACAAAGGATAGAAGAAGATATTGCAGCCTTTAGAGCTAGAATTATGAACAGGACAGTCATTCCAGAGAGGAATGTCATTCGTTCTGATATTATGGTTGCTCCCCTGAATGATATTCACGAGATTATCTAGACTTATCACTGGGGCTACCTCCATAACTGTGCCTGTGTTGTACTCACCAGACTGATCCGAGAATTTTATGCAAATCTTGAGGTGGTACAGAATGATGACAATGGGATTGTCGTTGATGTGGCCTTCTGTTTACCAAAATATATCAATAATAATTAACCACTCGCAATAGAACGAATCCTTGTAGGATAAGGCTATAGAAAGGGTGTCGAACCTCAAGGACTGCAGGGGTATTGATATGAAGTTTGTGAAGATTGAAAATAACTAAAGAAAAGATTGTTGAATTTGTAATTAACTAAAGTGCATAAAATAAACGTAAAAGAGAATTGAAATATAAGAGAGAGAAAGAGTAGAGTATTGACTTTACCACTATCCGCACATCAATGGTTAGTCATATTTAATTAGAGAAATTCATTCTATGCATGCTATAAATAAACAAGAAGTTACCATATTAAAGAATAAGTATAATCCATCTTCGGTTGGCAAGGATCATCCACCTAACCACTAAGATGCGGTACGACCCGTCTTCCCTAGGCATGGATTAGCTACGCCTTTAATAGGATACATAAAATAAATGGAAAAGTATAACCCATCTTCGGTTGGTATGAATCATTTACCTAAATTATACTAAACTAGGGTACGAATTGTCTTCCCTAGGCATGGCCTATCTAAGAGATCATATGTCAATTAAACCCGTTGTATAATCATCATTGTCATAATCACAGAAAATAAGAATGATTTGAGTTCAATAAAGGTAAAAAGCTTTCTAAGACAAGAGAAGAATTCTACCAATATTGATTATGAATTGAAGAACAATTGCATTAATAGATGAAGAACAATATCAAATTGTAGCAATTCTCACAATTATACAACCAACATGCATAAACTAAAATTCTCTAAATTAAAATAGAATCAAACCATTGTGCTTGGATATGGCTACATCAATACCCTACAAAGGTTTTTAGCCGCTCATGACGTTGCTGCAATGGCCTCCTGCCATGATTAATTCTCTTCAACTCTTCAAGCCTTCAAGAAGTTTTTCTTTGAATTTGCTCTAGGTAGCAGTGTATCTTTCTTCAATGTTTAGAGGCCTATTTTTAGAGATTAGGATAGGCCTAGAAGCTCTTAGAATTCTAGAAAAATCGTCTCTTGAGTCTTCTTGTCCAAGTAGGAGATTGAAACTTCAATTCAAGAAGGAAAAGGATTCCAAATTCGTCCAGAATTGCGGTCTTTTATTTAGGGACCATTTTGGCATAGTAAACGTCTGAATTAGGGAAAAGCTATTTCTTACATATTTGTTTCATTTTTTATTAGCTTTCCAACACCACCAATTTCATGTAATCCGATATCTGAGCCAAAAGTTATCATCAAAACACTAAGACATGCGCAAAATCCAAATTTGAATCCAATCCGATTTGGACTTTTAGTGGAGAAATTTCGATTTAATCCTTCACTTGATTTGATTAAACTTAACCAGATCATATAGGTCTTCTATTATGATTGGTTAAGCATAAACATATCTTCTAAGTCTTCTCAAAGTCTGCTTTAAGCCCAAAATCAATGGAATTAATTGCATCTTTATTTAAAACCTGAAAACAATAAAACAACACAAAATCAAACAAATAACAATGCTAAAGAATTAACATATGCAAGTTAAGAGGCTTGAATGTGCAACTTTCAACGCTTATCAATCATACAATCTACCATTGCAGGGCATATTATTGTGGTTGATCCTTAGGTTATAAGCCAGATCATTGGGGTCGTAGTTCTTCAGATCTCTGCCAGTCCTTATAATGAAGTTGTATCACCACCTTCCTTGGATGAGCTCCGGGAATTTCTTTCTTGCGATCTTCTTCCATCAAGATTGGTGCTTTGTCTCCCCCACACCGCATGCTTGCAAAGATCGTTTAGCACAATGTCTGGCCTATTGTTAGATAGAGTAATCTAATTCAAAAGAGGGCACAGTTTGTTTATGCCATATGTCTGTGCTTGCCTTTTTGTCTATGCAAGCATATTATGGGTGTTACGCTAGAGGCTCAGGATAAGAATAATATCGGTCTCCCTTTTGGCTGCCTACTTACTCAGATCATCTTGTAGTTTGGCATTGATGTAGATGGAGAGTCGAAGATGAAGATCCTGGATCCCCTTAGCAAATAGACCCTGATGAAGTCCAATGCACAACTGAGGTGTGATGATCAGGATGACAACCTTCCACCTCCTCCTATTCATGTTGAGATGCCGGACATTGCTTCTTCATCTCAGATTGCTTCGCTACCTTCACAGCAAGATCCGGTTATGCACAGATTTTGGAGGCTTTGGCTTCTCTACAGGGGGCATAAGTTCTATGCAGCTAACTGTCTCTTCTATGCAGCAAGCGATGTCATCTATGCGGCATGAGGTTTACTCTATTAATCTCCATGTGGAGTAGAGCTAGCTAGACATCCAGGAGTGTCTCAAGCACCATCAACCCGTCTAGCAGTAGCAGTGATGACAAGGATGATGTGCCTATGGCTGAGGCTGCTTGATTTTTTTATTCTTATTTTTAGTTTTTGTGTGCTTTCTTTCTTTCTTTATTTTTGAGGCATTTATCTTTCAGTTTTTTGGATCATTTATTAACCATTATAACTCTTGGATATTTATTACTCTGTTTACCCTTTTCGTGCTGAGACATTTGGGAGTGTTAGTTTTTGTGTTATTCTGTTGGACTAAATCACTATCATATACTGTTGCTGATTTCACAGGGATGCCGTATCAGTTTAGAGTATTCAAATATTTAGAGTTTATTTCTCTGATATGGAAAGGGCCTTATTATGACAAGATCAGTGTCACAAGGTCAAGAAGGAATGTCTAGACTCCAAGAAGACTCTGCAAAGTCTACAGCTCAAGAAAAGTCGGATCCCAAGTTTATCGTCCGAACGGCCTAATGAAATGCCTAGACACTTATCAGTCAGTAACATAAACAATGATGCTTTTAAATCTGGGGTTCAGTCAATTTTCAGAAGTCTTCTTCAGAGATATGTTTCTAGAAGATTCTAAACAGATTCCAAGTCAAAGAAATCGGATCCCTTGCATCCTTCCGGACGACGTGATATACCGTCCGAATGCTCAACTGTCCAAGCATCATCCGTCCAGACGACGAGAACTTTTCGGCCAGACCTTCCTCTGTGTCGAGAAGCTTCAAACTGCTCCAACTTGCATTCGTCTAGTTTCAGCAGCACATCCGGACGCCACTCAGTGTTCGATTAGCTATGGGATTTCTTTCCAAAACACAGATATGGGAAGGTCGCTGCAACCGTCCGGACGATGTGGATTCCCGTCTGGACGTGCTCATCCATAAGGCAAGTCTCGCATTCAAAATTCAGACGTCCGGACGTACGAACTACATATATGGAAATTGCGTGCATCATATCAACCGTCCATTCCTCTGGTCCGGACCTGAGAAGGCTTAATATGAAAATTGCGTGCAGCAAAGGTGCGACCGTCTGGACGACAGGGAAACATCGTCCGGATGATGCTCAAATCAGGAAAGAATTTTAGCGAAAATTTTGGAAAGCCGATCGCACAGTTGTCTGTCCAGACGCCTTTTGTCTACCATCTAGACGGCGCCTGGGTCTTTCAAGCCAGATGCTCATTTGAACTAGCAGCCTATAAATAGAGGTCCCTAGGCATGAGAACTGTAAGAATTCGGTATTGAATTTCTTAATGTTTAGAGAGTTATATTTTAGAGTTACTATGCTGATCTGCTCACTCTCAAGCCATTACGAAGTGTTGTTGCTGTGCTGAAACTGAAGTCTACCTTAGGGGTTGGCCCTAAGGTAAAGGATTCCATTGAAGACCCATTCAAGTAGGTGACTTGGTTGGGACGCGTTCATGGTGGGTTACACGTTAAAGTTCAAGGTACAACCACTGCATAAGGTTATGTGAGACCTACTGCTTTGTAACTAGCTTTGTCTTCTGAATAGTGGATATTCTGGATTCGGCTGGTTCCGAGTGGTTTTTCTCTTAATTGAGTTTCCACTTCGTCAACAAAATATCTGTCTCCTTTACTTCCGCATTTTGATATTTTGCTGCACACTATTGCACACACTTGTTTATATTAGAAGTCATTTGATTTTTCAATTGGTATCAGAGCGGGTACACTCTGTTTAAAGGATTTATTTCCTGAGTGTGATCCTTATCTTTTGTGACTTCTATTTTTTGATTACACGTTCTATCATCGATTTCTCTTAGTTATCTAAAGAAAATTATGATATTGAGCTCTCTAAAGTTCTTGCTAAATTGGATAAAATTGTTTCTCCAAAAGAGCTCAAAAAGGTGAAGCAAGAAAAATAGTCTTTGATTGTTCAGTTATCTGAATCACATGCTTTGATTGACTCTTTGAGATTTGAGAATACCATGCTATTTGACATTATTGATACTCTTGAGAATAAATTAAAAGAATTTGAAGATCTTTTGAAAAAATTCTCAAGTGATAATTTGAAAAGCATGCATTGTATTCATTCTGATATTTCTAACAAGCCTGCTTTAATTGTTGATGATATGAGTACTTCTACTTCACATGCTTCTGATTCTGAATTAGATTCTATTGATATTAAACCTGTGATAGTAGATACAGCTTGCTTATAAAATTCTTGCTTAAATAACCATGTGATGCCAAAGTCCAAGGAATCAGGAACACGAGCTAAGTTTGTTCCTACTTGACCTAATTGTGGAAAAATTGGTCATATGAGGCCAAATTGTTGTTTATCGAAATCGTACAGGCCTTGGATTAAGTAGGATGCTCTGAGAAAATGTGAAGTTAAAGATTCTTCCTTATCAAAATATGTCCCTCCGCATATGAGACATATAAAAGGCAAGGGCAATCTTATTTGTAAGAATGCTAACTATAATTCTGCAGAGAATGTCAAGAAGCATTCAAACAAAAGAAGCTTGCCCACCTGTCATCACTGTGGCATCACCGGTCACATCCGACCCAAATGTCCACAGCTCTAGGCTCAGAAGTCAAAGGTTCAGAAGGAGCTGCCAACAAGAGCTACATTAGGCACTCTACCTCCTACTGCATTTCAGGCTCCACGGCATCAGCAAAAGTTTGTTCCTGCCAATCATAGTGGCAAACCAAAGATGAACAAATCAAGGGGCTACAAGAGAAAGCCGCAGAAGCCCAATGGCAACCATGGCTATGAAGGATTGCTGAGCTTAATACAAGGTATACTAAGGAGTATGGCCAACATGGACATGACCCGCAAACCATCTCCACGGGTCAAGCAGGTATGGGTCAAGAATGATGAGACCATTGTGACCCATACCTGCTTGACTCGTGGAGATGGTTTGCGGGTCATGTCCATGTTGGCCATACTCCTTAGCATACCTTGTATTAGGCTCAGCAATCCTTCATAGCCATGGTTGCCATTGGGCTTCTACGGCATTCTCTTGTAGCCCCTTGATTTGTTCATTTGGTTTGCCACTATCATTGGCAGGAACAAACTTCTGCTGATGCCATGGAGCCTGAAATGCGGTAGGAGGTAGAGTGCCTAATGTAGCTCTTGTTGGCAGCTCTTTCTGAACCTTCGACTTCTGAACCTAGAGCTGTGGACATTTGGGTCGGATGTGACCGGTGATGCCACATTGATGACAGGTGCGCAAGCTTCTTTTGTTTGAATGCTTCTTGACATTCCTAAATCCTAGTGCATGTCAGGTATGTTTGCATTGCATTGTTTATCATGTCATATCTTATTCATGTCTTGCATTTTGTTTGAGGAACCATTTAATTCTTCCATCCCCATATTTTTCTCTTGTTATCTTTAGAATCTTTTGCAGATATTTTTTTAGGGGATGACAGTTAAAAGCACGTCAGGCGGCTGCTATTTTGTCTGGGTATTTCTAAACCACTATCCCCGAGGATAGGTTTGATTTTACATTACATGCTGGGAATAGATGTTATTTCCTTTTCCATAAGCATGTCCTTGTTGTTTTTCGGTTTTATTGTTTTCAACATAAAAAAATAAATAAAAAAAATTGGGGAGAAGATGTAGAATTTTATTTTTTGTCTTTTGATAGCTTTTCAGATATTGTATGTATTTCTGCCTGATTCTCAGTTCATTGTGCTTTAATTGAATATGCTTATATATGATTGAGAGTTTTTGTCTAATATCCGGACAGTAAGTTTTCCTGTGCATCCTAATGCTAGATAGTTGCTTTTCTCATGCGATGGAAAATTGTACACTATCCAAAGCTCCCCTAAGGTACATAATTTTCCTCTCTGACTTCTTGCTTCTAGAAATTCTAATGAGAGAGATGTTTTTGATTAGATGGTCAAATTGACTAATATGCTAGTTGAACCTAGAGCCTAAAAATTATAGCATTCGCTTTAGGTTGCAACGCAAAGAAGAAACAAGCAATTATTCTTCTGCATTTATGTGTTATATGCTTATATTCACTACTTCTATGCTGAATTAGTTGTATATCTTGTCGTTCATGGTGCAAGTAAAATTTTATCTTGTCCTTCGTGGTACAAGTAAAAGAATTAGGTGCTGCATCTTAGGGGTAGTGTATCAGATGAGGGTGGCTATGCCTTAGTAAGATAAGGTTTGACTTTTGACTGATCAAACATAGATTTTCTCTCTTGTTTAGAAAATTCAGTTGATTTAAGTCATATCAGTGAACTTCATACCTTATTAAGAAAGCTTTCACACACACACACGAATTGCATGAGTTGAGTAATCTCTTTAAAATTTCTATCTGCAGGGAAATTTGTGCTTATTGAATACTTAACTCTCATTTATATCTTTACATATTTTTGCAATGCTATTTGACTGGCTTATCTGTTGATTATATATGTGTGTTCGGAAGCTAACTTTAAGGAAAAATATTTTTCTTCAAATTTTCCTCGAGTTTCAGATTTTCAATGTGAAGCGTCCAGATGAACCTATTCTTACGTTCGGTTGAGCACAGTCTTACCATACGTTGACCTAGCTGTAGCCGTCTGAACGGTTAAGTGACACGTCCGGACGGAATCTCTACAAGTTTAAGACTTGCGTCTCTTTTCTCTGCCATACACACATCCCTGCATTTTTAGTGATTTATCATGTCATGTTATGTGTTTTTCTCATGGATTTTTCCCGAGATTTTGGCATTCTTTGCACATCTCTTCTCATTCCATGATATTTACTGTATCTTCCTTTGTTCTTTTAAGTTTTTGTGCTTTTTAGAATATTGAAATATTCTCTTGAGATATTGTGTATGAAAATCCTTTTCTGCCTATGTGCTAGGCTGATCTTGATATATTTATGCCTTATGAATAGTTGCATTGCTTATATTTTTCTTTGGCATCCATTTGACAGCTATCTCAAATACCACATTATTTTTGGAACTAACAGGATCTAATGGTATTTTTGGAGATATTTCTGGTTGGTTTTGGTTCAGGAATATGACATCCAGTGGCTCCTAGCACAATGTTTGACAGATGGATCCTTTGGAATCTGACTGTTGTTGAAGTCGGATTTTCAAAATTCCAAAGGTCTCAGGATTAAGATGAGCTATTTCCCCCAGCTCATGCATAGCCTTCTGTAGCATCCTCCCTAGATCTGTAACAATTAGAGGTTCAGTGGTGAATCTCCTCTTTTATCTTGTAGACCAGCTGCTTTGAGGATGTCAATCTGTGGATAACCAGGTTCTGGCTTTGCAAAATCAAGCGATTAAAGGTTTTCCAATCCATGGTTCCCGACTTCCAGATCTAGAAGCAGAAGTAGTACAAATCCAGCCTTTTGTACAACTTTCTCTCCGCTACATGATTTTAGTAGATCAGCGGGATTTGGTACTTGGAGGATTTTTGTTCCTCTCATTTTGGCCATTTGCAAACTCTTCTCTATTTTCCTTTTGTCTTGGATTATAGAACGTTTTTGTCTGTGGATTTTATATACTCTGTTTACCCTAGTCCTATTGATACATCAAGGGGGAGTATTTTATACTCTGTTTACCCTTTGTCCATTTGAGACAAAAAGGGGAGTATATGTTTGATTTGGACCAGGATTGTATTTTTAACCGGTAAAGTATTTTTGTCCAAGAATGGCCAAAGGGGGAGTTTGTTAGTTTTTGTGTTGGTGCATTCTGTTGGACTAAATCACTATCATGTACTGTTGCTGTTTTCATAGGGATACTGTATCAGTTCAGAGTATTCAAATATTCAAAGTTTATTTCTCCGATATGGAAATGGCCATATTATGACAAGATCAGTGTCACAAGAGTCAAGAAGGAATGTACAGACTCCAAGAAGACTCTGCAAAGCTTACAGATCAGCAAAAGTCGGATCCCGAGTTTATCATCCAACGGCCTAGTGAAACACCTGGACACTCATTAGTCAGTAACATAAACAATGATGCTTTTAAATCTGGGGTTTAGTCAATTTTCAGAAGTCTTCTTCAGGGATATGTTTCTAGAAGATTCTGCACAGATTCCAAGTTAAAGAAATCGGATCTCTTGTATCCATCCGGACGACGTGATATACCGTCCAAACGCTCAACTGTCCAAGCATCATCCGTCTAGATGACGAGAACTTTTCGTCTAGACCTTCCTCTATGTCGAGAAGCTTCAAACTGCTCCAGCTTGCATCCGTCCAGATGTTTCAGCAGTACGTCTGGACGCCACTTAGTGTTCGATCAGCTATGGGATTTCTTTCCAAAATACAGATATGGGAAGATCGTTGCAACCGTCCGGGGGATATGGATTCCCGTCCGGACGTACTCATCCATAAGGCAAGTCGCGCATTCAAAATTCAGATGTCCGGATGCCAGTCTTCGTGGTCCTAACGCGAGAGCTACATATATGGAAATGCGCAAAGCCTTAATATGGAAATTGCTTGCAGTGAAGGTGCGACCGTCGGACAACAGGGCAACAGCGTCCGGACACGGCTCAAATCAGGAAAGAATTTCAGCAAAATTTTGGAAAGCCGATCGCACAATTGTCCGTCTAGACGCCTTATGTCTATGGTCCGGACGACGCCCAGGTTTTTCAGGCCAGACGCTCATTTGAACCTGCAGCCTATAAATAGAGGTCCCTAGGCTTGCGAATTGTAAGAATTCGGTATTCAATTCCATAGTGCTTAGAGTGTTATATTTTAGAGTTACTGTGTTGATCTGCTCACTCTCAGGCCATTACCAAGTGTTGTTGCTGTGCTGAAATTGAAGTCTATCTTAGGGGTTGGCCGTAAGGTAAAGGATTCCTTCAAGACCCCTTCAAGTAGGTGACTTGGTTGGGACGCATTCGTGTTGGGTTACACGTTAGAGTTCAAGGTACGACCACTGCATAAGGGTATGTGAGTGCTACTACTTTGTAACTTGCTCTGTCTTCTGAATAGTGGATATCCTGGATTTGGCTACCTCGGAGTGGTTTTTCTCTTAACTGAGTTTCCACTTCGTCAACAAAATATCTGTCTCCTTTAATTCCGCATTTGATATTTTGTTGCACACTATTGCACATACTTGTTTATATTAGAAGTCATTTGATTTTTCAAGGAGGACTAATTTATTGGTGGTTTTTCTGATACTTTGTTTTATCCTTTGTCCTTTTGAGATAAAAAGGGGGAGCATTTTTTTGATTTGCACCGGGTTTGTATTTTTAACCGGTCAAGTGATTTTTTGTCCCAGAATGGCCAAAGGGGGAGTTTGTTGGTTTGTAATTGGCTTCATTCTATTGGAAAAAATCACTTCCATGTAATGATGCTTTTAAACAGGGATTCAGTTATATTCAGAGTGTTCATTTCAGACCTTTGTTTCTAGAAGATTCTTCCCAAATTCTAAGTCAGAGAAATCAAAGCCCTTGCATCCGTTTGGATGATGTGATATTCCATTCAGACGCTCAACTATCCAAGCATCATCCGTCCAGAAGATGAGAACTTTCGGTTCGGACTTTCCTCTATGTCTAGAACCTTCGAACTATTCTAGTTGGCATTCGTCCAGACGTCTCAAAAACACGGCTGGACGCCTTTTAGTATTCGACATGTTAAAAGATTTCATTCCAAAACACAGATATGGGAAGACAGTTGCAACTATCCGAACGATGTGTGTTCCCGTCCGGACGCTATCCTTGGTAAGGCAAGTCATGCATACAATGGTCAACTGTCCGGCCGACAATATCCATGGTCCAGGCGCTCAAGCCTTATATATTGAAATTGCGTACATCAGTTCAACTGTCCGGACATCATACTTCATGGTCTGGATGCTCAAAGCCTTGATATGGAAATTTCATGTAGCTAAAGTGCAACCGTTCAGACGGTAGGGCAACACAGTCTAGACGTAGCTCAATTCAGGAAAGAATTTCAGTAAATTTGGAAAGCCTATCCCACAGTTGTCTGTCTGGACGCCCTTAGCTACCGTTTGAACGTCGCCTAGAAAATTCAAGTCAGATGCGAATTTGGATTCTAGTGGCCAATAAATAGAGGCCCCTAGGCATGTTGTTTGTAAGAATTCGGTATTGAATTCCGTAGTGCTTAGAAAGAATATTTTAGGAGTTAATGTGCTGATCCACTCACTCTAAAGCCGTTGCCAAGTGCTGTTGTTATGCTGAAGCTGAAGTCTATCTTAGGGATTGGCCCTAAGGTAAAGGATTCCATTAAAGACCCCTTCAAGTAGGTGACTTGGTTGGGAGACGTTTTTGTTGGGTTACACGTCAGAGTGCTAGATACGATCACTGCATCGAATATGTGGGTGTTACTGTCTATGTACTAGCTTTGTCTTCTCAATAGTGTAAAAATAAATAAATATTTGATTTCTAAATACCAAGTGTGTGTTTGTGTGCAACAAAATATCTTAAATGTGGAAAATAAAAGAGACAAGATATTTGTTGACGAAGTGGAAACTCTGTGAAGAGAAAAACCACTCCGGGGCAGCTAAACCCAGGAAATCCACTATCCAAAGACAAAGCAAGTTACAAAGCAAGTTACAAAGCACTCGTACTCATAAAACCTATTGCAGTAGTCATACCTTTAACTATAAAACGAAGCCCATCGTGAACGCTTCCCAACCAAGTTTCCTATGAAAATTGAAATTGACTTCTAAAAATAAAGTGTGTGCAACAAGTGTCAACAAAAATTAAGCACAACGGAAAATAAAAGACACACAGTTTTTATTGACGAAGTGGAAACTCAATCAAGAGAAAAACCACTCCGGGGCAGCCAAACCCAGGAATTCCACTATTCAGAAGACAAAGATTGATACAAGATAGTAACACTTACATTAACCCGATGCAGTGGTCGTACCTTGCTCTTTGACGTGTAACCCAACACGAACGCTTCCCAACCAGGTCGCCTACCTGAATGGGTCTTCAATGGAATTCCTTACCTTAGAGCCGACCTCTAAGATAGACTTCAGTTGTAGCGCATCACACTTGAAACGGCTTTAGAGGGATCTTGAACTTCTCTGAGCTATTATGGAATTCAATAACGAATTCTTGCAGTTCTCAATGCCCAGGGGCCTCTATTTATAGGCTGAGGTGCAGAATGGGAGACTGCTATAATATGTACAGACGCCGTCCGGACGGTGAAATTGGGCCATTCGGACAGACAACTGTGCGACAGGATTTTTCAAAAATTTCGCTGAAAATCTTTCTTGTTTAAGACTTGTGTTCGGACGGTGAGACACTGACGTTCGGACGGTCGCAAGTCCGCTGCAAGTAATTTCCATATAAGGCTTAGCGCGTCCGGACCAAGGGGGATGAACGTCCGGACGGCAATTCTTCAACACGCAATTTTCATATCTGCTATGCGTGCGTTCGGACCATGAGAGGCAGACGTCCGGACGGTTGAAGTCGAATCGGCAATTTCCTTAACTGATGAGCGCGCGTCTGGACCAAGGCTGACTGACGTCCGGACGGTGATATTTGAATTGCGATTCTTGCCTTAAGGAGAAGAGCGTCCGAACAGGATACCACATCGTCCGGACGGTTGATTGATCTTCCCTTTATTGGAACTTGGAAAGAATCTGAGACTGTTCGAGTACTGATAGGCGTCCGGACGGGCTGGTGAGATGTACGGACGGATGCAAGCTGGAACAGAAACTTCTCGATACAGTGTAGGGTCCGGACGGAAAAGATACGTCGTCCGGACAGATGATGCTGGTCTGTCTGGTGTCCGGTCGGGATGTTCACGTCGTCCGGAAGGATGGAATAGTGGACAGATGGATGTCCAGATGGGATGACACTTCGTCCAGATGGCTGATAGCGAATCTGAAATCTTCTAACTTTTCGCAGTGAAGAGTCTTCTGAAAATGCTCTGTCAAGTGGAATCCCTTTTTACAGCATCTTTACACATAAGTGATTTTATCCAATCACAGAATGAGGCCAAAATACTAACATCCTACTTGAAGGGGTCTTCGATGGAATCCTTTACCTTATGGCCGACCCCAAAGATAGATTTCACACGAATAAAGAGCACACACCTGTGACAGCTAAAGAGCTAGCAGATATTCAATTCTCCCTAAACACCTTCTCTAAGCACTATGGAATTCTATACTGAATCCTTGAGAAAACACATGCCTAGAGGCCTTTATTTATAGGCTTCAGAAAATCTAATAATACTCAAAATCAGAGTCCTTTGGGTGGCATCCGGACGGTAAGAAAAGGGTGTTCGGACGATCAACTAGTTCCATGTTTGAAAAGGAATTCCGAAATTTCTCAAATTTCTAGCTGCCGTCTGGATGCTACTCTCTTTCCATCTGGATGTTTCTATTGGCCGTCCAAACTTTCAAGTTGTATCATTTTTTCTTAGCTTTCCAACGACACCAATTTTGTCTCAATCCGATACTTGAGTAGAGAGTTATGATAAAAACACTTAGACGGGTGTACAAATCTTCCTGGAAACCTAAAAAGTGTCCAAACGGTGTTGCCCTTCCGTCCGGACGGTTGCTGTTTCCCGATCCGTGTTTGAAGATGAAATCCAATTTCTACTCGGACTCTGAATAGCATCTAGACGGTATAACCATGTCGTCCAGACGGATGCACTTGAACGCTGGAATCATCTCGAACTCTTAAGAGCGTCCAGACGTATTGCCATGTCATTCGTACGGTTACAACCTTGCACTGTTCGAAGCTTCTAGACACTGATGGGGTCCGGACGGTACTGCCACCTCGCCCGGACGTATACGGGAACTTGGGATCCGACTGTTCTTAAAATCTTCCTTGAATACTTGAAATAGCCTTCTTGAAGCTTGTGACACTGCAACTTGTCATAATGAGAATCTTTCAGTCTTAGAACATAAACTCTAAATACTGTGAAGATTCTAAAATATACAACATCCCTGTTAAAGCAGCAACATTACATAGCAATGATTTTGTCAAACAGAATGTAGCTAATACAAAATACAAACATAGTGGATATCTTGGGTTTGGCTGCCCCGGAGTGCTTTTTCTCTTAATTGAGTTTCCACTTCGTCAACAAAATATCTCTCTTTATTTTCCACATTGTAATATTTTGTTGCACACTATTACATACACTTGATAAATTAGAAGTCCTTTAATTTTCACTGTGCTTTGGGACGAAATCATTTTCCTTGTCGAACACTGAAAGGCGTTTGGCCATGTTACTGAGATGTCCGGACTGATGCAACCTAGAGCAGTTCGAAGCTTCTTCACACAGACGAAGGTCCGGACGGAAAGTTCTCGTCGTCCGGACGGATGCAAGGGATCCGATTTCTCTGGCTTGGAATCTGTACAGAATCTTCTAGAAACATAGCTCTGAAAAGAAGACATTGAAAATAATTGAATCCCTAATAAAAAGCATCATTACATAGAAATGATTTTGTCCAACAGAATGCAGCCAATAACAAACTAACAAACTCCCCCTTTTGCCATTCTAGGACAAAAATCACTTGACTGGTTAAAAATACAATCTCGGTCCAAATAAAAAAATACTCCCAATTTTGTCTCGAAAGGACAAAGAGTATAACATGGTATTTAGAAAAACCACAAAATAAATTACTCCCCCTCAATGTCTCAGCAGGACTAGGGTAAACAGAGTAAAAATTATCCAAGAGTTATAAAGTTTTACAAATTATGTGAAAAAAGAAATTGACTTCTAAAAATAAAGTGTGTGCATAAGTGTCAACTAAAATTAAAACACAGCGGAAAGTAAATGACACAAGATTTTTGTTGACGAAGTGGAAACTCAGTTAAGAGAAAAACCACTCTGGGGCAGCCAAACCCAGGAATTCCACTATTCAGAAGACATAGCTAGATACAAGATAGTAACACTCACATGTACCGATGCAGTGGTCGTACCTTGATCTCTGACGTGTAACCCAACACGAATGCTTCCCAACCAGGTTCTCCTACCTGAAGGGGTCTTCAATGGAACTCCTTACCTTAGAGCCCACCTTTAAGATAGACTTTGGTTTATAGCACAGGACACTTGTAAAACGGCTTCAGAGGGATTGATGACTTCTCTGAGCTCTAATGGAATTCACACCGAATTCTCTTGCAGTTCTCAGTGCCCAGGGCCTCTATTTATAGGCTGGGGACTCAAATGAGTGTCAGGAAAAATATACCTGGGCACCGTCCGGACGGACAAATGTGCGATAAGATTTTCCAAAAATTTCGCAGAAAAATCTTTCCTATTTAAGGATATCGTCCAGACGGGATGGCACATCGTCCGGACGGTCGTACGTCCGCTGCAAGTAATTTCCTTATAAGGCTCTCGATCTTCCGGACCATGGGGGATGAGCGTCCGGATGGCTATTCTTCAACACGCAATTTCCATATTGGTAATGCGCGCGTCCGGACCATGATAGGCAGTCGTTCGGACAGTTGAAGTCGAATCGGTAATTTCCTTCTTCGATGCAAGCGCGTCGGGACCACAGCTGTCAAACGTCCAGACGGTCATATTTGAATTGTGATTTTTACCTTACGGAGACGCGCGTCCGGACGGGATACCACATCTTCCGGACGGTTGATTGATCTTCCCTTTCTTGGAACTTGGAAAGAAATCAGAAACTGATCGAGTACTGGGAGGCGTTCGGACATGCTGCTGAAACATCCGGACGGATGCAAGCTGGCACAGAAACTTCTCGATACAGTATGAGGTCCGGACGGAATGAACACTTCATCCGGAGGGATGATGCTGGTCTGTCTAGCGTCCAGACGGATGAAACATCGTCCGGATGGATGGAACAGTGGACAGATGGGTGTCCGGACAGGATGGCTTGATCGTCCGGACGGCTGACAGGGAACTTGAATTCTTCTGACTTGCAGACTCTGAATAGTGGAATCCCTGTTTACAACATCTTTACACTTAAGTGATTTTGTCCAAACACAGAATGAGGCCAAAATACTAACAAACTCCCCCTTTGGCCATTCTGGGACAAAAATCACTTGACGGTTTGGAAATACATTCCTGGTCCAAAATAAAAATTACTCTCCCTTTTTTGTCACAAAGGGACAAAGGGTAAAACAGAGTAATAAAATAACCAACTGAAATAAAAATTACTCCCCCTAACGGTCTCAGAAGGACCGGGGAAACAGAGTAATATATATCCAAAAAGTTTTAACAAAGAAGAAATTATCTCAAAATAACAACAGACACTAAAAAGTCTACAAACATAAGAGGGAATCAAACATCCTTAGGCATGGGTAAAATCCCGTCTGCATCATCCTCATCATCACTGCCGCTAGGATGATGATACGTTAGGCACTCCTGAAGGTCCAGCTGGTTCTGCTCCACGCGCCTATAGATCGAGTACACAGCTAACTGCATGGATGAGGAGGACTGCTGCATGGAACACATAGACTGCTGCATGGAGGACATAGACACCTGCATGCTGCTCATCCCTCCCTGAAGTGCAGCAAGAGCCTCCATAATTTGAGCATAATTGACCTCTGGCTCAGATGGTGGCACAGTATGTGAGGATGAAACCATATCTGGAAAGCCGACTGGCATAGCTGCAGGTGGAGGCACCTCATCATCGGAGTCATCTCTCCGCAGCTGCGCATTAGACTTCATCAATTTCTGCTTATTGATGGGCTGTTGGATTTTCATCTTCGGTTCGCCATTGACATTGATGCCCGACTGAAGAATAATCTGAGTAAGGAGGCAACCAAAAGGAAGACCAGCAATGCTCTCATCACGGGCCTCTAATATAACCCCCAAAATGTGCTTACACAGGCAGAAAGGCAAGCGGAGGTGGATTGCATAGACAAACTGGGCCCGTTTCAGAATTAGATCACTACGCCGGGCAACAGGCCAGATGTTTTGTTGAACAATCTTGGCCAGCATGCGGTTGGTGGATGATAGGGCACCAATCCGGATGGCAGTAGAGCGCTCCTCACCTTGGGGAACAGTACGGAAGAATTCCCTGAGATCATCCAGGGACGGAGGAAGCACCACCTCATGTATGGGCTGGCCGAAATCTTGAGCACTAGGACTCGGATGATGTGACTGATGACCTGAGGATCAACAGTGATGAGATGGCCTGCAACTGAGGACTGAAGCACCACTCCACAATCATCATTCTGCACCACCTCAGGTTGGCGTAGAACAGCTTGACTAATCTGGTGTATACCACACAAGCACAGCTGTGGAGATATCCCCAATTGTACGTCTGGATGATGTCAAGTATGTTGTCCAGCGGTGGCACCATGATATCAGCCCGAAGAAGGTTCCGCTCAGCAATGACGGAGCGGTCCATAATTTTGGCCTGAATTGCAACCCTATCTTCCACAAGCCTCTGACGGACCCTGCGGGGTGGACTGCCGGCATACATGTTTCTACAAAAGATCCAACAAGAATTTTCCAAAGAAAAATATTCCAAAAATATTCTTGTTAGGATAACAAAAATTTGGCAGAATAACAACAGTAAAAAGGACTTGTGAAAAAAAAATACAAAATAATATCAGAACTAAGTCCAAGAAATTTCTACATGGCAGATATATGCATCTCATATTCCAAAAATAAATAACATTCTAACAGTTTTAAAAAAAAAACTGAAGAGATAAGGGCTGAAAAACAATACCTGGAATATGAGAAAAATGCAAAAAGCCAAAAACTCACAAACAGCCAAAAGTGAGAATGCGGCGAGCAGGGGAATTTATAGCCTCTGTGGGGTCCCTGTTTGATGACGTCCGGACGCTCGCTGCCTCAGAAAGGAGCAGACTGGTCGTGCACGTCCGGACGATATAAAGAGACCGTTCGGACGATGATGACAGTGCGTGTCCGGACTCCATCAGGTCCTGTCCGAACATGTGGGCTCCATCCCCATCCGGACTCCAAGAGAGTGCCGTCCGGACGCTCCACATTGAAACACCAGAAAAAAATGAGGAAAATTTTACAGAGATTAATTTTCTCAGGTCAGTGTTAGAACACGTATGTATAATCAACTGTAACACAATCAGAAAGCATCTCAAAACTTAACAGAGATATAAAAGAGAGTTGAGATTTCAATTAGCACAAGTAATTTTCCTAATCAAAGAAAAGTCAAATAAACAACTCAACTCAAGCAATGCGTGTGTGTGTGGAGACTGAACCGACAAGGTTTGAAAAATCATGACAAGAGCAACCGGATTTCCTAAAGAAGAGAGAATCCGTGACAGATTAGCCAAAAGTCAAACCTTACTTTTACTAGGGCCTAGTCATCCTCATCTGATACACTCCCCCTAAGATACAACACTGAATTGTTTTAATTGTACCATGAAGGACAAGATAAATTTTTACTTGCTCATAGAGGGCAAGGTATATTGCAAATTCAGTACAGAAGCAGTGAATACACAATTTTAAAGCACAAAATTCATACGAATAACTGCTCAATTCTTATGGTGCTGTAAGCTAGAGGAAATGCCAGAATTTTTAGATCCTAAGTTCAACTAGCCTGTGGTCAATTTGACCATCTTATCACAAACCTCTTCTTTTATTCAGAAATTCTAGAAGCATATAGTCAGAGAAGGAAATATGTACCTTTAGGGAGTCTCGGATAGTGCACTTTTTCATCGCATGAGCAAAGGAGCTATCCTTCTTTTGCATAAACATGAAAATCACTTGGCCAAAATAGTCATAAAACTCTCAAATACATCTAAGCAAAGTATTGATGCTCACAGAATTGAGATATTAGGTAAGAATACATGCAATATCTAATAAGCCAAGAGAAAAATAATCCTGCAAATTCTCCCCAAATTTTTTTTTTTTTTTTTTGTTGAAAACAAATAAACAGAAAAACAACAAAGACATGCTTATGGAAAAGGAAATGACATCTAATCCCAGCATGTAAGGTAAAGCCAAACCTATCCTCATGGAGAGAGGTTTAGAAATACCAACAGAAAAAAGCAGCCGCCCGACGTGCTTTTAACTGTCATCCCCAAAGACATATCTGCAGAAGCTTCTTAAGATAACAAGAGAAAATATGGGGATAAAATAAACAGTTCCTCAAATATAATGCAAGGCATGAATAAGATATGACAAGGTAGACAATGCAATGCAAACATACCTGACATGCACTAGGATTTAGGAACCAAAATCCTAGGCATGGGAGACCTCACCTACTAGGTGAGTCTACTCCCCCTTAAGGGGTGAATTGTCTCATCCTTCCTTATCCATACCTTCTTTACCTGTGAGGCAGGGGTGTGAGCCATGTCCCAATTGATCAGTCTGACTAGGACATTCTTCATCATGTTGACAAGCCCTTCATTGGTCTGATTCTTCTTGGGCTTGTGAGGCTTCACTTTGAAGCATTCGGCTTTGATGTGGCCATACTTACCACAGTGATAGCATGAGGGAGAATCCCTTTGAGGATAATGTCGTTGTTGCCGAAAAGCATGATGAGGCTTAGAAAGTTTAGAGCTAGACTTACCTGTCTTTTGCTCTATTTTCCTAATCCGAGGCTGCTGATGTCGGATCTGAGGACAGTGTGGCCTGATATGTCTAGAGACACCACAATGATAGCAAGTAGGCTGACTTGTTTGCTGAAATGCTTCTTGAAGGGCTCTGCAAATTTAAGATTAGCATTTTCACAAACAATAAAGTCCTTACCTCTTTTAGATATATGCCTCCTATGGGGCGGGACATATTTATTTGAAGAGGTTTTCTCAGTAACGCCCTGTTTGGAATCCTCCTGGTTCTTCCAAGGTCTGTGGGATTTTAACAGATAACACTTTGGTCTGATATGACCAACCTTCCCACAATGATGACACATAGGAACAAACTTACCTTGTGTTCCCGAATCCTTGGAGTTAGGCTTCACACAATTATTCAAGCAAGAATTTTCTGAATAAGCTGCATCTACTATCACAGGCTTAATATCAACAGGATCTAATTCAAAGTCAGAAATATGTGAAGTAGAAGCACTCAAATCATCAACAATTAAACCAGGCTTGTTCAAAATATCTGAATGAATACACAACATGCTTTTCAAATTATCACTTGAGAATTTTTCCAAGAGATTTTCAGATCCTTTAATTTATTCTCAAGTGTATCAATAATGTTAAATAGCATGGTATTTTCAGATCTCAAAGAGTCAATCAAAGCAAGTGATTCAGACAATTGCATAATTAATAACTCTTTTTCTTGCTTCACCTTTTTAAGCTCTTTATGTGAAATTTTAGAATGTTGAGCATTCTTCAATTTATTAAAAACCTTAAAGAGCTTAATATCAGAATCCTCATTAGATAACTGAGAAGAATTCATGATGAAAGGTGTAATAAAAAAATAGAAGTCACAAAGAGATGAGGATCACACTCAGGAAATAAATCCTAAACAGAGTGTACCCGCTCTGATACCAATTGAAAAACGAAATTGACTTCTAAAAATAAAGTGTGTGCATAAGTGTCAACAAAAATTAAAGCGCAGCAGAAAGTAAATGACACACAGATTTTTTTTGATGAAGTGGAAACTCAGTTAAGAGAAAAACCACTCCGGGGCAGCCAAACCCAGGAATTCCACTATTCAGAAGACATAGCTAGATACGAGACAGTAACACTCACATGTACCGATGCAGTGGTCGTACCTTGATCTCTAACGTGTAACCCAACACGAATGCTTCCCAACCAGGTTCTCCTACCTGAAGGGGTCTTCAATGGAACTCCTTACCTTAGAGCCGACCTCTAAGATAGACTTCGGTTTATAGCACAGCACACTTGTAAAACGGCTTCAGAGGGATTGATGACTCCTCTGAGCTCTAATGGAATTCACACCGAATTCTCTTGCAGTTCTCAGTGCCCAGGGGCCTCTATTTATAGGCTGAGGGCTCAAATGAGCGTCAGGCAAAATATACCTAGGCACCGTCCGGACGGACAACTGTGATACAAGATTTTCCAAAAATTTCGCGGAGAAATCTTTCCTGTTTAAGGACATCGTCCGACGGGATGGACATCGTCCTGATGGTCGCACGTCTGCTGCAAGTAATTTCCTTATAAGGCTCTCGAGCGTCCGGACCATGGGGGATGAGCTCCGGACGGCTATTCTTCAACACGCAATTTCCATATCAGTAATGTGCGCGTCCGGACCATGATAGGCAGTCGTCCGGACGGTTGAAGTCGAATTGACAATTTCCTTCTTTGATGCATGCGCGTCCGGACCACAGCTGTCAAACGTCTGAACGGTCATATTTGAATTGCGATTCTTGCCTTACGGAGACGCGCGTCCGGACGGGATACCACATCGTCCAGACGGTTGATTGATCTTCCCTTTCTTGGAACTTGGAAAGAAATCAGAAACTGATCGAGTACTGGGAGGCGTCCGGATGGATGCAAGCTGGCATAGAAACTTCTCGATACAGTATGGGGTTCGGACGGAATGAACACTTCGTCCGGACGGATGATGCTGGTCTGTCTAACGTCCGGACAGGATGACACGTCGTCCGGAAGGATGGAACAGTGGACAGATGGGCGTCCGGACGGGATGGCTCGATCGTCCGGACGGCTAACAGGGAACTTGAATTCTTTTGACTTGCAGACTATGAATAGTGGAATCCCTGTTTACAGCATCTTTACACTTAAGTGATTTTGTCCAAACGCAGAAGGAGGCCAAAATACTAACATTATGCAAAGACAAAAAGAGAAAATGCCTCAAAATAAATAAAAACCAAGCACCTAAGTAAACTCAAACAGCCTCAGCCATAGGTGCATCATCCTCGTCATCACTGCTAGACGGATGATGGTGCTTGAGACACTCCTGGATGTCTAGCTTGCTCTACTCCACACGGATATTAATAGAGTGAATCTCCTACTGCATAGATGACATCGCCTGCTACATAGAAGAAATAGTCAGCTGCATAGAGCTCATGCATATAGAGCTCATGCCGCCCTGAAGAGATGCTAACGCCGCTAAAATCTGAGCAAAGAATGCATCTTATTGTGGAGGCGGCAGAGTAGTTTAAGATGAAGAAGCAATGTCCAGCATCTCAACATGAACAGGAGGCGGCTGAGGGTCTTCATCTTGATAGTCACGCCTTAGCTATGCAATGGACTTCATCAAGGTCTGTTTGCTGAGAGGATCCTGGATCTTCAACTTCGGCTCTCCAGCCACATCAATGCCGGATTGCAAAATGATCTAAGTAAGCAAGCAGGCAAAAGGGAGACCGGTATTATTCTAATCCCAGGCCTCTATCATAACACCCATAATATGCTTGTATAGAAAAAAAGGCAAGCATAGACAGATGGCATATACAAACTATGCCCTCTTCAGAATCAGATTACTACACCTAACAATAGGCCAGAGATTGTGCTGGACGATCTTCGCAAGCATATGGTGCGAGGGAGACAAAGCACCAATCTTGATGGTAAAGGTTCGCTCCTCACCCTGCGGGACAGCATGAAAAAACTCACAGTGCTCATCCAAAGATAGAACAAAGCAACGTCATTGAATGGACTGCCCAAAATCTGAAGCACTGGCACCCCGATGATATGGCTAATGACCTGAGGATTAACCATGATAACATGCCCTACAATGGAGGACTGTAGGACAATGCCATTGTCATCATTCTGCACTACCTTGAGATGGGCGTAAAACGGCCTGACCAGCCTGGTGAGCACAATGCAGGCGCAGTCGTGGAGGTATCCCCAGTGATAGGTCTAGATGATTTCGTGGATACCATCCAGTGGAGCAATCATAATATCTACTCGAACAACATTCCTCTCAGGAATGATAGGCCTGTTCATAATCTTAGTTCTGCAAGTTGCTACGTCCTCCTCTGTCCTCTGTTGGACTTTGCGCTGTGGGCTGTCAGCAGACATAATTCTGCAAGTAATAACCAACAAGATATGCAAAAAAAAAAAAAAAAAAATTCTCAAAGAGATTAGTGTTCTTGTTAATTCCAAAAAAATTTGGCATTATAACGGCAGTAAAATGGACATTTCCAAAAATTACAAACATCTATATAATCCAATACAGTCCAAATAGATGTCGGAGCTAATATTCTAATCCAGTAGCAGCAGATAAGACAAATATGTACATTTTATCTCAAACATATTCCCCAAAAGATTCAATATTCTAACAGATAATAAAACACTGAAAAGAATAAAAAGAACTAGAAAAGTACCTAGAATGGAGAGAAAAATGCACAAAAGGACTAAAATCACAGAGAAATCGTGAGCGAATATAAAAAAATACACCAAAAGAGACAAAACTATGAGATGACAAAGCAAAGAGTTGTGGCGGCAAGGGGAGAAAGCGATATAAAACCCCGTGGGGTCTCCATTCAGACGTATCACTAACCGTCCGGACGTGCATTGCCACATAAGCATGCGACAAGGCAGCGCGCGTCCGAACGTGTCACCTGACTGTTCGGCCGTCTGAGCCGCACCCATCTGGACTCAAGAGGAAACCGTCCTGACGCTTCACATTGAAAAACAAAAACTGAATGAAAATTTGCAGAAAAAATATTTTCCCTACTGTCAGTTTCAGACACACGCATGTATAATCAATTGATAAAGCAGTCAGATAGCATCTCAAAAATATGCAGAGATATAAAAGAGAGTTCATAGTTCAATTAGCACAAAAATTCCCTGTAGATAGACATTTTAAATAGATTACTCAACTCTTGCAATGCGTGTGTGTGTGAAGACTTGCTCAAAAAGGTATAAAGTTCATTGATATGACTTAAAACAACTGAATTTTTTACACAGGAGAGAAAGTTAATGAAGATCAGTCAAAAGTCAAACCTTATATTACTAGGGCCTAGCAACCTCATTTGATACACTCCCCCTAAGATGTAGCACCTAATTTTTACTTGCACCATGAAGGACAAGATAAACTTTTTACATGCTCCGTGAAGGACAAGATATAAAGCTGTTTCGGCACAGAAGTAGAGAATTTATGCATTTAACAATGAACATAGAATTATAACTGCTTGTTTCTTTTTGGTGCTACAACTTGAAGAGTATGCTAGAATTTTTAGGCTCTATGTTCAACTTGCATGTTGGTCAATTTGACCATCTTACAAAAAAATCTCTCTCATGAGAATATTCAAAAGAAAAAACTTAGAATGAAAAAAAATGTACCTTAGGGGATCTTCGGATAGTGTACATTTCCATCGCATGAAGAAAGTAACTATCTACATTTATATGCACAGGAAAAACTTGGTAGATATTTAGGTATAAACTCTTAATCATATAAAAGCACAGTCAATTAATGCGCAATGAACTGAGATATCAGGTAAAAATACATGCAATATCTGACACGCCAAAAAAGAAAAAATAAAATTCCCAGCATTTTCTAAACAATTTTTTTTAATTTTTAATTTTTTTTTAAAAAACCAATAAAAACATGCTATAACGATAAACCATCAAAAGACTAGCATGCAAAGCAAGATCAAACCTGTGGAGGATCAAAATTACCAATACAGAAAAGTAGTAGCCCGACATACTTTTCCTGTATTCCCCAAATAGTACTTGCAAAGTTCTCTCAAGAGAAATAGGTGGCAAATAACAGTGGTTCCTCAAAGCAAACAAAAAAATATAACAAATGAAAGATCATGCAATGCAATCAAACCTGATGCTTTAGGATTAGGAACGAAATCCTAGGCAAGTGTATCCTCACCAACTAGGTGAGTCCATTCCCCCTCTGGGGGTGAATGTCTTCCTTATTCCAGACCCATGCCTGCTTCCTTTGGTGGTTGTTGGCAGGATTTCATCTGATGATCCATCCATTGAATCATGCTCTGCATCCAAATAGGTAGCTCCTTGCAGGTTTGATCATCCTTTACCTTCTATAGCTTCTTCATGAAGTGCCTTAATTTGTTAGCATTGGGTTTGTCACTCTTATAGGTAGGAACAAATCTCTTCTGAGGCCGTTGATGTTGGGGAGCCTGGCGCTGTGGGGCATGATTCCTTGGAGCTGGATTCCATGGAACCTAAAACTGGGAGCCAGATTCCATGGATCTTTATACTGGGCCAGAGGTCTTGTGCCGAAATTTGTTTGTCTGGGCACCTCTTTCTTGACCTTTGCTCTCTGAGCCTTGAGAAGGGAGTACTGGGGTCGGACATGCCCGTTTAATCAGTAGTGATGGCATATAGGAGATCTTCTAATGGTAGGGAGCTTCTAAGTGACCGGTAGATCTCCATTGATTATGTCCTTCCCTTTGTCCATGACTATGGGTGGAGGCTCGGGGACTGTGGGCTTAACAAAGACAATCCTAGAAGTAGAGGGAATGTCAGAGGGATGAGCTACATACCCGAGTCCAGTCTTGTCTATAGGGCTCTTCTGGATTGATAGTATATGAGTCAGCTTCTCATCAGTGATCCTTTCCAACTGTAGCTGTGTCTCTAGTAGCTTCTCCTCTAGTCCCTATATCTTCAGCAGCAGTGAACTCTTCTCAGACTGTAAGCTATTCATGTCATGAATGTGCTGCTTGCAAGCCTCCTTTAGCTTCTCGAACTCTACATAGAGGATTTCATAAGCCTCCTTAAGTTCTTCCCCGTCTTCATCACTGTGCTCTAAGTAGTAAGAATCCTCATTTTCTATATGTGGAGCCACAAAGGCTATAAATTTTTCTTGCTTAGGAGATTCTTCTTCTTCGGACTCATCACTGAGAGTCGCATTATAAGACTTCCCTTTTCCTTGCTTAAGATTCCCACAATCTGCCCAGATATGCCCAAAGCCGAAGGATTCAAAACTTCTTGGGCCTTTCGAGTCTTTCTTTTCAGCTTCCTACGGTTCAGACTCTCCAAGGGCCTTCTTTAATCTTTCAGAAAATTTCTTCTTGAACCGATCATTTCACATTAATCTTCCAAAATTCTTGGCCAGCATTGACACTGCTTTTTCTTTATCCTTAGAGTCATCTTCTGACGAGACTTCGACTATCTTTTTGAAAGTGTTAAGGGCAATGGTCTTCACCTTTTTGACCGAGGGCAGGGTCAGCTCATAAGTTTGAAGAGATCCCACCAACTCTTCAATCTTTATCTCTTCAAAGTCTTTGCTTACTTTAATTGTAGTCACTTTGATTCTGAAATGCTCAGGCAAAGATCTTTGAATTTTACGGATGAAATTTACATCTGAACGGTTTTCCCAAGACTCACCATTGAGTTTCTTAGGTTGCTCATTTTGGAGTAAAACTCTTCGAATATCTCATCTTCCATCATCTTAATCTTTTCAAATCTAGAAATAAACATTTAAAGTTTGGCTGATTAAACAAGTTTTGTGCCTTCATATGTTATTTCTAAGATTTGCCATGCTTCTTGAGCGGATTCACAGTATGAGATTCTTGCAAATTTAGATGGTGAAAGTGCTTGACATAGAGCATGGAGGGCTTTATCTTTAGAAAGTCATGTGTTTTTCTTAATGACTAGTTTGGGAGTTGCATTTGCTGGCTTAGTCCAACCAGTTTCAACAATATTCCAACAATCAATGGATTTTAAAAAGAATGGCATATGAGCTTTTCAATAGCCATTGTTCGTACCATCAAATGCAGGAACAATATTAAGATTTTGAGACATTGAGATAAAACTAGAAGTCAATAGGAAACATAACACTCAAGAATTGAATCTAGACAAAGTGTACCAAGCTCTGATACCAAATGAAAATTAAAGATGACTTCTAATTTACCAAGTGTGTGCAATAGTGTGCAACAACATATCACAATGTGGAAATTAAAGAGACAAATATTTTGTTGACGTAGTGGAAGCTCAATTAAGAGAAAAACCACTTCGGGGTAGTTAAACCCAGGATATCCACTATTTAGAAGACAAAGCTAGTTACAAAGCAATAACACTCACATACCCATATGCAGTGGTCGTACCATGAACTCTGACGTGTAACCCAACACGAACGCCTCCCAACTAAGTCACCTACTTGAAGGGGTCTCAATGGAATCCTTTACCTTAGGGCCAACCCCTAAGATAGACTTCAATTTATCACAGCAACAGCACTTGGTAACGGCTTGAGAGTGAGCGAATCAGCATAATAACTTCTTAAATAAACTCTCAAAGGACTATGGAATTCACTACTGAATTCTTACAAAATACATGCCTAAGGGTCTCTATTTATAGGCCACAGAAACATAAATCACATCTGATTCGATTTTCCTAGGCGGCGTCTAGATGGTAGCTGATGGTGTCTAGACAGACAACTATGCGATCGGCTTTCCAAATTCGCTTGAAATTCTTTTTTGAATAGAGTCGCGTCTAGAAGGTATTGCCTTAGAGCCCGGACGATTGCACTTCAGCTGAACGTAATTTCCATATTAAGGCTTGAGCGTCCGAACCATGGACACTGACGTCCAATTGATTGAACTTCTACGACACACTATTTCCATATTAAGACTTGCACGTCTGGACCATGGAGACTGATGTCCGGATGGTTGAACTTTGAAAATATTTATTGACTTCTAATTTAAACCTAGTGTGTGTGTTTGTGTGAAAAAAAATATCTTAAATGCAGAATTTAAATAAGACTAAGATATTTGTTACGAAGTGGAAACTCTATGAAGAGAAAAAACCACTCCGGGGCAGCCAAACCCAGGAAATCCACTATCCAAAAACTAAGCAAGTTACAAGACACTCGTACTCACATAACCCTATGCAGTAGTCATACCTTTAAATCTGATGTGTAACCCAACATGAATGCTTCCCAACCAGATCTTCCACCTGAAGGGGTTTTTGATGGATTCCTTTACCCTAGGGCCAACCCCTAAGATAGACTTCACACGAACAACTGAGCACACACCGGCAACGGCTTGAGAGCTAGCGGATCTTCGATTCTCCCTGACCACCCTCTCAAAGCACTATGGAATTCATTGTCGAATTCTATACAAAACACTAGCCTAGAGCCCCCTATTTATAGGCTTCAAGAGACCTTAAAAGCTACTGAGATTCTGACTCTGGCTGGCGAGCATCTAGACAGAAAATAGCCTCGTCCGGACGGTTTTTTGAGATATCCCTTCAGAAACAGCGCAATTCTATCTTTATCAGGTTCACATCCGGACGGCTTGACCGAGCGTCCGAACAGTCTTCGCTAAAATCCTTTCCGCGTTCGAATGAAATTCTGGAATATTCTGAACTACTGGACATCATCCAGAAGTGTTGCCACGTTGTCCGGATGTTTTCCAGAGACTTCCCAAACAGTTTCGACTTCTGAAATCAGACCCCTTGTTGAATACTGATAGACCTAGCTTCCGAACAGTGTTACTCTGACGTCCGGACGTCTTCAAAGTTTATTTGTGAGACATTATGGGGCTTTCGGACGTCTTCAAAGGACCGTCCGGACGGTTGCACAGGAATCGGTTGTTTTTGTCTTGGATTTTGCAAGGACTGTTCATGGACATCTTTAAGCAGCTTGTGATCAGTTATTGTCTTTGATTTGATCATTGTCTGAATACATGAAGATTCTGAATTGAAATTTGACCATCCTATTAAAACGCAACCATTACATAAAGTGCTTTTGTTTTATTCAGAAAGTAACCAATAAAATACTAACAAACTCTCCATTTGGCCATTCTGGGACAAAAACACTTGACCGATTTGGAAACACGTTCCCGGTCAAAATACCAATTACAACCAAAAAATACTCCCCTTTTTTGTCACACAATGACAAAGAGTAAACAAAGTATTAGTTAAAAACCATAAGTGTTTAAACAAAATGCCAACACAATTTTAAAATTGTTTACATACAAGCAAATAACAACAAGAACAAAAATAATAAACAATCAATCCTCAAATATCGGATTGGGACAAAATCGGCGTCATTGGAAAGCTAAGAAAAAGTTCTGTAATTTAAACGTCTGAATGGCCATTAATAGCGTCCGGATGGCCTCCGTCCAGACGGAAAGATTTTCCCGTCCGGACGGACCTAGCTCCCATCCGGACGGACCTGGCTCCCGTCCTGACGCGCGTGTCTCATAATCCATTTTTGAGTCGATTTTTGGTTTCCTAAGCCTATAAATAAGAGGCTTGAGGCATGCTTTCAACACAGAATTCGGTGGTGAATTCTCTACAGCTTAGAGACGTGATATTTCCTCTAAAGACTTGCCAAGTGTGTGATTTGATCAGTTGTGAAGTCTACCTTAGGGGTTGGCCCTAAGGTAAATGATTCCATTGAAGACCCCTTCAGGTAGGAGACCTGGTTGGGAAGCGTTCGTATTGGGTTACATGTTAGAGAGCAAGGTACGACCACTGCATCAGGGGTATGTGAGTGTTACTGCTTTGTATCTAGCTTTGTCTTCTGAATAGTGGATATCCTGGGTTTGGCTGCCCTGGAGTGGTGTTTCTCTTAATTGAGTTTCCACTTCGTCAACAAAATATTTGTCTCCTATAAATTTCGCATTTAATATTTTGTTGCACACTGTTCACACACACTGTTAAATTTAGAAGTCCATTTATTTTTCAGTGTCGATTTCTGAGAACAAACTTCTTGTAGAATACTAATTGACCCAGCGTCCGGACGGTGTGGCTTTGACGTCCGGACGTCGTCAATGTTTATCTGTAGGACACTGCGGGGCGTCCAGACGCCTTCAAAGGCCTGTCCGGACGGTTGCACAGGAACCGGTTCAATTGACTTGATCTTTGCGCAGGACTCTTCATGGGTAACTTTTAGAAGCATGTGAACAGTAGATGTCTGAATATATGAAGATTCCAATTTGAAAACCGACTATCCTGTTAAAATGCAACCATTAAAAAAAGTGTTTTTGTTTTAACCAGAATGTAGCCAATAAAAATACTAACAGAGGAAGGTCTGGGCAGAAAGTTCTCATTGTCTGGACAGATGATGATTTGACAATTTAGCGTCCGGACGAAATATTGTGTCGTCCAGACTGATGCAAGATTTCTCTGACTTGGAATTTGCAGAGAATTTTCTAGAAACATGACTCTGAACTGAAGACTCTGAAAATAACTGAATCCCTTATAAAAAGCATCATTACACAGAAGTGATTTTGTCCAACAGAATGCAGCCAATCACAAACTAACAATCTTCACAATGTCTACCTAAACACCTTCTCTAAGTTCAGAAGAATTCAACACTGAATTAATGATTTTTACATGCCTAGAGGCCTCTATAAATAGCTTTAAGAAAACCTAATTTGAGTCTGAAATAAACTTCTCTAGGCCGCGTTTGGACGGAAGCTGAGTGCATCCAGATGGAGAACTACAAACTTCTTTCCATACTGCGCTTCATGCTTTCCATATAAAGGCTGTGTCCGGATGGTGTTGCCCTAGCATCCAAACGATTGCACTTCTACTGCATGTAATAACCATAATGAAGGCCGTGTCCAGACGGTGTTCCCATGACATCCGGACGGTTGCAATTCTTCTCGGTATCTTGCCTTATCAAGGACCTAGTCTGAACGGTGTTGCCCTGTCGTCAGGATGGATGCAACTGTCTACCTATATATGTGTCTATGAAGGAATTTGATTACTTGTCGAACTCTGATGAGTGTTCAGATGTGTTGCCATGATCTCCGGACAGACGCAACATTGAACTGTTAGAATCTACTAGACATTGATGGGCATCCAAACGATATTGCCATGTCATCCGGACGGATGTTACTGACTGATGAGCATCCACCATCTAGACGGAAACAAAGAATCTGACTTTTTTTGAGTTGGAATCTGCACAGAATCTTCCTTGAACATTGAAACAACCATCATGCAGCTTGTGACACTAGAACTTGTCATAATAAGGCTCCTTCCATCTTAGAGAAAGATTCTGGAATATACGGTATCCTTGTGAAAACAGCAACATTACACGATAGTGATTTTGTCAACAGAATGCAGCCAATAAAAAACAAACAGATATTATGAGGGCTCCTTGATTTTATTGCTAAGATTATCCAAGAAAATCGATGGGGATACCTTTACACTTGTGCATGTCCTGTGTGTCCCAGGCTTGTTTGTGAGTTTTATGGGCACATGGAGGTAGCTCAGGATGATGACCGTTGGATTATTTTTCAGACTTTTGTTCAAGGGCACACCATTCAGATTGATCCTCAGGCCATCAGTACCATAATTGGTGTTCCAGTGCTTCATATTTCTGTAAATCCTTTTACAGAGATTTCGGAGCCTCCTAGGTTGGAGCAGCTTAGGGATTTCTTTGGTGCTAATCCATCGGGCGATGAGAGAGAGCACATGCTCATAACAAGATTGGTGTCTTCTCTCCCCCCACCGGCTGCTCACGAAGATTGTTTTGCACAATCTATGGCCCACATCTCGTAGGTGTGAGCTTGCTTTGAAGAGAGCTCATTTTCTATATGCCTTGGTTATAAGGATGCCTTTCTGCTTGTGCAAGCACATCCTTAACCGTATCCTTGAGATGAGAGATGATCACTCTAAAGGGCTTCCATTTCCGTGCTTGGCCACGAAGTTCTATCTTCAGGTTGTGACAAACATCTCTACTGAGCCCAGGATGATAGTGCAAGATCCTCTTGGAAGTCAGATTCTCATGAAGTCTAATGCTCAGTTGCGGTTCGAAGGACAAGGAGAAGTACCTCAGCCTCCTCCAGCTCAGGATGATCAGCAAGCAACAGCTTCGTCATCTCAGATTGCTCCCCTACTACCACTTTACGATACTGGATATGCTCAGATTATGGCTGCCTTGAGCTCTATTCAGTAGGAAGTCAGCTCTATTCAGTAGGAGGTTAGCTCTATCAGTGTCAGAGTTGAGTAGTGCTAACTTGATATCCAAGATTGTCTAATGCACCATCATCCATCTCATGGTAATGAGGGTTGACTATTATTGTCGTTTATTTTGAGACAATTTTTACTTTTATTCCTGCTTTTGGATAATTGTCAAATTTGTTAGTATTTTGGCCTCATTCTGGACCAAATCACTTGTGTGTGTAAAGATGCTGTAAACAGCGATTCCACTATTCAGAGCACTCCAGAAGATATTGCACTGCGAAGATTTCGGTTCCCAGTCAACCGTCCGGACGATCAAGCCATCTCGTCCGGATGGACATCTAAACACTGTTCCATCCTCCGGACGACGTGCCATACCGTTCGAACGCCAGTCTGACCAAGCATCATCCGTCCGGACGACGTGCACTTCTGTCCGGACCCTCCACTGTCTCGAGAAGTTTCTATCAAGCTTGCATCCATCCGGACGTCTGAGTAGCATGTCCGGACACCTCTCGATACTCGACCAGTCTCAGATTCTTTCCAACTTCCGATAGAGGAAAGATCGATCAACCGTCCGGACGATGTAGTATCCCGTCCGGACGCGCGTCTCCTTAAGGCAAGAATTACAATTCAAATATCACCATCCGGAGGTCAGTCAGCCTAGGTCCAGACACGCGTGCAACTAATATGGAAATTGCCGATTCGAATTCAACCGTCCGGACGACTACCTCTCATGGTCCGGACGCGCGCATAGCTGATATGGAAATTGCGTGTTGAAGTTCAACCGTCCGGACGCTCATCCCCCATGGTCCGGATGAGCAAAGCCTTATAAGGAAATTACTTGCAGCGGACGTGCGACCGTCCGGACGATGTGCCATCCCGTCCTGACGTGGCTCTTAAACAGGAAAGATTTCTCAGCGAAATTTTTAGAAAATCCTGTCGCACAGTTGTCCGTCCGGATGGCCATGACCATAGTCCGGACGGCGCCCAACTATATTTTACCTGACGCTCATTTGAGCCCCCATCCTATAAACAGAGGCCCCTGGGCATTGAGAACTGCAAGAATTCGGTATTGAATTCCACAACTGCTAAGAGACGTGATTTTTCTTCTGAAGCCATTACAAGTGTATTGTTGATGCGCTACATCTGAAGTCTATCTTAGGAGTTGACCCTAAGGTAAAGGATTCCATTGAAGACCCATTCAGGTAGGAGCCCTGGTTGGGAAGTGTTCGTGTTGCGTTACACGTCAGAGAGCAAGGTACGGCCACTGCATCGGGTATATGTGAGTGTTACTATCTTGTATCTAGTTTTGTCTTCTGAATAGTGGAATTCCTGGGTTTGCTGCCCCAGAGTGGTTTTTCTATTGATTGATTTCCACTTCCTCAACAAAAATCTCTGTGTCATTTACTTTCCACTGTGCTTATTTTTGTTGACACTTTGTGCACACACTTGCCTTTTATTTAGAAGTCAATTTCAATTTTCAATTGGTATCAAAACTTGGTACACTCTGTGTAGATTTAATTCTTGAGTGTTATTTTTTTGACTTCTATATTATGTCTCAAACTCTTAATTATGTTCCTGCATTTGATGGTACGAACTATGGCTATTGGAAGGCAAGTATGCGTTTCTTTTTGAAATCTATTGACTGTTGGGGTATTGTTGAAACTGGTTGGACTAAACCAGAGGATGCAACACCTGAACTAGTCCCTCAAAAGAACGCAGGCCTTTAAAACGATAAGGCCCTATATGCTCTATGCCAGGCACTTTCTCCATCTGAATTCGCAAATATTTCAAATTATGAATCGGCCCAAGAAGCATGGTAAATCTTGGAAACAACATATGAAGGCACGGAACTTGTTAAATCTGCCAAACTTCAAATGTTGATTTCAAGATTTGAAGAAATTAAGATGTTGGAAGAAGAGACTTTTGGAGAGTTTTACTCCAAGATGAGTGACCTAAGGAACTCCATGGTGAGTCTAGGGAAACCTATCTCGGATGTAAAACTCATCCAAAAGATTCTAAGATCTTTGCCTGAGCGTTTCAGGATCAAGGTGACCACCATTAAAGAAAGCAAGGATCGTGAGGAAATGAAGATTGAAGAGCTGGTAGGATCTCTTCAAACATATAAGCTGTCTCTACCCCCGGTCAAGAAGTTGAAGACCATTGCCCTAAAGGCTTCCAAGAAGAAGGTAGAAGCCTCATCTGAAGATGACTCTGAGGATGAAGAAAAGGTTGTGGCTATGTTAGCCAAGAATTTCAGAAGACTAATGAAAGATGATCGGTTCAAGAAGAAGTTTTTGAAAGAGTAAGAAACCTCCCAGAGAAGCTGAACCTGAGGAAGAAGAGAAGAAAGACCCTAGAGGACCCCGATGTTTTGAATGATCAGGCTTTGGGCATATCCGGGCTGATTGTGCGAACCTTAAGATGGGCAAAGGGAAGGCATACAACGTGACTCTCAGTGATGAGTCAGAAGAAGACGCTCGAAAGTCTGAAAAATTTCTGGCCTTTGTAGCCCCACATGTTGAAGAAAAAGACTCGTATTACTTGGATCATAGTGATAATGAGGTAGAGCTCAAGGAAGCCTACAAGACACTCTATTTAGAGTATGAGAAGCTGAGAGAAGGTCGTAAGCAGCACCTCTATGATCTGAACCCCCTGCAAACTGAAAAGAGTTCATTGCTGCTTAGAATACAAGAGCTCGAGGGAAAGCTACTAGAGACACAGCTCCAACTAGAGAGAGTCACTGATGAAAAGCTGACTCGTATACTGTCTATCCGAAAGAGCCCAACTGACAAGACTGGTCTCGGGTATATAGCTTGCTCTTCTGATGCTCCTTCTTCCTCAAAGACTGTGTTTGTGAAGCCTACAGTCTCGGAGCCTCCTCCCACTGTTGAAGATAATGGGAAGGACAAGGTTAACGATGAAGTTCCAGGCACTTAGGAGCCTCATTCCATCAGAAGACCTCCTATATGCCATCACTGCGGTCTAAGTGGGCATGCTCGTCTTCAGTGCTCCCTTCTGAAAGCACAAAAGGCCAATGCCAAGAAAGAAGTGCCCAGACAAGCTCATCATGGCACTAGACCTGCAGCCCAGCATCAGACTCCATGGCATCAGGCACCTTATCAAGCACCATGGAGACAAGCACCAAGGCATCAAGCTCATCAAGCACCTTGGTCTCATGGTCCTTGGGTCCAGGCATCTGAGCATCAGTGGCCTCAGCAACGGTTTGTACTGGCCAAGCACCTTAGAAGGCCACAGAAGGTGGAAGCAGACCAACACCACAATGAGCCACCTATCTAGATGCAGAATATGATGGAGTGGATGATGACGTCATACCAGCAACCACCCACAGGAAGGCAGGCTTGGATCAAGAAGGATCGTCACCCTATAAGGGGGAACAAACACACCTAGCAAGTTCGGGTGTTCATGCTAGCATTTGGTTCCTAATCCTATGGAATCAGGTTTGATTGCTTAATTGCATGTATTTTCTCCTGGTATCTCAATTCTTTGGGTATTAATTTACTTTGCTTAGATATAATTGAGAGTTTCTAACTATAATTTACCAAGTGTTTTCCTGTATATGCAAAAATTTGGATAGCTTCTTTTCTCATGCGATGAAAAATGTGCACTATCCACGGCTCCCCTATAAGGTACATCTTTTCTTCTCCGACTTTTTGTTTCTAGAAATTCTGGATAAGAGAAGAAGTTTTTGATAAGATGACCAAATTGACCACATGCTAGTTGGACCTAGCACCTATAAACTCTGGCATTCCCTTTAGTTTGCAGCACCGTAAGAAAAAAATAGTTAATCATATGATTTCTGTGCTTTAAAGTGTATATTCACTGCTTATGTGCTACATATTCTTTATGCCTTGCCCTCTATGTGCAAGTAAAACAGTTACGTTGTCCTTCATGGTACAAGTAAATCATTTAGGTGCTGCATCTCAGGGGGAGTGCATCAGATGAGGGTGGCTAGGCCCTAGTAAGTTATAAGGTTTGACTTTTGGCTTATCTTCCATTTATTTTCTCTTCTGTCTAGGAAATCTGGTTACTCTTTGTCATGTCATCGAAAGTCTTACCTTGAGGGTTTTTGTCTTCACACACACACGCATTGCATGAGTTGAGTTGGCTGGTTGAATTTTGCATGTTTAGGAACTTATTTGTGCTGATTGATTTCTCAACTCTCTTTTATATCTCTGTTTAGTATTAAGATGCTCTCTGATTGTGTTATCAATGGTTTATACATGCGTGTTCTGAAACTGACCTGGAAAAATTTGATTTCTGTGAATTTTCCTCAGTTTTTTGATGTTTCAGTGTGGAGCGTCCGGACGGTCTCTATTGGCGTCCGGACGGATAAGTGATTCGGATGGTACTCTCTTGGAGTCCAGACGGGAACGAAGCCCAATCGTTCGGACGACGTTAATGCACCATCCTGACGGGGATCCCACAGAGGCTATATATACCCCAAATTGCCGCATTCTCTCCTATACCCCACATAATCTCCTCTTTGGCATTTTGTGAGTGATTGTTTTTGGTGTTTTTGGAGTGATCTCATCCCTACTTGTCTTTTTGTACATTCTCACCCCATTCCCGGTATTTTTCTAGTCTCTTTCTTTTTCAGTTTATTTATTTCAAACTGTTAGAGATTTAATTTTGGAATGAGGTTGAAATTATGTGATGCATATCTACTATATTGGGATTATTTATGATGATGTGTTTAGGACTAAAATTGTGATAAATTCTGCCTATATTTTTTTGCAAAAGTCCTTTTTACTGTTGTTATTCTGCCCAATGTATTTCATGACCTAACAAGACTATTTTTGGATTTTTGCTGCAAATCTTGTTGGCTTCTTGTACAGAATCATGTCTGCAGGTAGTCCACAGCGCAGCGTCCGCCAGAGGATTGTGGAAGATAGGGCTACACTCCAGGCCAAGACTATGGACCGCACAGCCATTGCTGAGCGGAATGTCATCCAGTCTGATATTATGGTGCCACCTCTGGATAGTATCCATGCCATTATCCAGACGTACAATTGGGGATATCTACATAGCTGTGCCTGTGTGGTGTACACCAGACTGGTAAAACTTTTCTACGCCAACCTAGAAGTGGTGCAGAACGATGATCGTGGATTGGTGCTTCAGTCCACCGTTGCAGGCCATATCATCACTGTTGATCCTCATGTCATCAGTCTCATCATCCGAGTCCCAGTGCTCGAGATTTCTGCCAACCCATACAATGAGGTGGTGCTTCCTCCTTCCCTGGATGATCTCAGAGAATTCTTTCATGCCATTCCCCAAGGCGAGGAGCGTTCTACCTCCATCAGGATTGGTGCCTTGTCTCCCTCCCACCGCATGCTGGCCAAGATCATTCAGCAGAATATCTGGCCTGTTGTTCGGCGCAGTGGATTGGTGCTTCAGTCCACCTTCGCTTGCCTTTCTGCCTGTGCAAGCATATTCTGGGTGTTATACTGGAAGCCCGTGATGAGGGAAATGCCGGTCTCCCGTTTGGCTGCCTGCTCACTCAGATTATCCTTCAGTCGGGAGTCAATGTCACTGGCGAACCGAAGATGAAGATCCAGCAGCCCATCAGCAAGCAGACTTTGATGAAGTCCAATGCGCATCTACGGAGGGATGACTCCGATGATGAGGTGCCCATAGTTGCTACCATACCTGTTGGTTTTCCGGATATGGCTTCATCCTCCCAGACCGTCCCGCCATCTGAGCCGAAGGTCAACTATATACAGATCATGGAGGCCCTTACTACCATTCAGGGGGGATGAGCGCTATGCAGGTGACTATGTCCTCCATTCAGCAGGAGATTCACTCCATCAACCTGCGTGTAGAGCAAAACCAGCTAGACCTTCAGGAGTGCCTGAAGTTTCATCATCCTAGCAGTAGTGATGATGAGGATGATGCAGATAGGATGTACCCCTACCTGGGGATGTTTGATTCCCTCTTGTTTTGTTTTGTTGTCTTTTTGTTTAAGACATTTGACTTACGTTAAACTTTTTGACTTATATTACTCTATTTCTCGGGTCCTTCTGAGACCGTTAGGGGGAGTAATTTTTATTACAGTTGGTTTTTATTACTCTGTTTTACCCTTTGTCCCTTTGTGACAAAAATGGGGAGTAATTTTTGTGTTTGGACCGGGAATGTATTTCCAAACAGGTCAAGTATTTTTTGTCCTAGAATGGCCAAATGGGGAGTTTGTTAGTATTTTGGTCTCATTCTGGACAAAATCACTTGTGTGTGTAAAAATGCTGTAAATAGGGATTCCACTATTTAGAGCACTCTCAGAAGATTTTAAACTGCGAAAATTTCGGTTCCCTGTCAGCCGTCCGGACGATCGAGCCATCCCATCCGGACGCACATCTGACCACTGTTCCATTCGTCTGGACGACATGCCATACTGTCCGGACGCCAGTCAAACCAAGCATCATCCTTCCGGACGACGTACACTTTCGTCCGGACCCTTCACTGAGTCGAGAAGTTTCTATCCAGCTTGCATCCATCCGGACGTCTCAGCAGCACGTCTAGACGCCTCTCGATACTCGACCAGTCTCAGATTCTTTCCAACTTCTGATAAAGGAAAGATCATTCAACCGTCCGGACGCGCGTGTCCTTAAGGCAAGAATCGCAATTCAAATATCACCGTCCGGACGTCAGTCAGCCTTGGTCCGGACACGTATGCAACTAATATGGAAATTGCCAATTCGACTTCAACGGTCCAGACGACTGCCTCTCATGGTCTAGACGCGCGCATAGCAGATATGGAAATTGCGTGTTGAAGTTTAGCCGTCCAGACGCTCATCCCCCAAGGTCCGGACGCGCGAAGCCTTATAAGGAAATTACTTGCAGTGGACGTGCGACCGTCCAGACGATGTGCCATCCCTTCCAGACGCGGCTCTTAAACAGGAAAGATTTCTCAGGGAAATTTTTGGAAAATCCTGTCGAAGAGTTGTCCGTCCGGACGGCCATGACCACTGTCCGGACGGTCCTCAGCTATATTTTGCCTGATGCTCATTTGAGCCCCCAGCCTATAAATAGAGGCCCCTGGGCATTGAGAACTGCAAGAATTCGGTATTGAATTCCACAACCACTCAGAGACGTGATTTTTCCTCTGAAGCCATTGCAAGTGTATTGTTGCTGAGCTACATCTGAAGTCTATCTTAGGGGTTGGCCCTAGGGTAAAGGATTCCATTGAAGACCCCTTCAAGTAGGAGACCTGGTTGGGAAGCGTTCGTGTTGGGTTACACATCAAAGAGCAAGGTACGACCACTGCATCGGGTATATGTGAGTGTTACTATCTTGTATCTAGCTTTGCCTCATGAATAGTAGAATTTTTGGCTGTAAAGGAGTGGTTTTTCTCTTGATTGAGTTTCCACTTCATCAACAAAAATCTCTGTGTCATTTACTTTCTGTTGTGCTTATTTTTGTTACACTTTGTGCACACACTTACGTTTTATTTAGAAGTCAATTTCAATTTTCAAAATTTATAACTCTGAATTTTATATACTCTGTTTACCCTTGTCCTACTGAGACAATAAGGAGGAGTATTTCATAACGGTGGTTTTTCTATTCTGTTTACCCTTTGTCCTTTTGAGCAAAAAGGGGGAGTATTTTTTTATTTTTGAATCGGAAATGAATTTTTAAAACCAGTAAAGTGATTTTTTTCCCAAAGTGGCCGAAGGGGGAGTTCGTTAGTTGCAATCTGTTGACAAAATCACTGTCATGTAATGTTGTTGAAAATTGAAATTGACTTCTAAAGATAAAATCTGTGCATAAGTGTCAACAAAAATTAAAGCACAGCGGAAAATAAATGACACAGATTTTTGTTGACGAAGTGGAAACTCAATCAAGAGAAAAACCACTCCGGGGCAGCCAAACCCAGGAATTCCACTATTCAGAAGACAAAGCTAGATACAAGATAGTAACACTCACATGTACCGATGCAGTGGTCGTACCTTGATCTCTGACGTGTAAGCCAACACAAACGCCTCTGTTGTGCAAATTTTAATACTCGCAAGCGCACGAATCGTTTGCAATATAGTGTATGTGCAAGTGCGAGATCGTATCCACAGGGAATTGTGTTGCGAAAATTAATCTCTATTCAAACTAATCCTATTTTAACCTAGTTCCAAATTTAGGGGTTTTTGATAAAAGAAAACATAAACAAAAATAATGAAAATAAAGGGGTCTAGGGTTTTGGAATCCACACTCACCAAATCACAACAACCTAATCTCATGCTCATCACACATATTTTGAGGTTCTCACATACAAATCTTAGGTATGCTCTACATTGCTTCAAAAATCATTTAAATCATTCAATGAATCCGTTCATTGAAATCACAAAAGATATTAGGATTAAACCAAATCATCAAATGTATTAGTCGAACGAAACACAATGAATATCCAATGTTTTGATAGATGAAAAACCAAGCAATCGATTTAATGAAACTTATTCCACATCATCACTTGTATCCGGAAACCACAAGAGATATCAAAACATCATTTCAAAAATCGAAGTAGAACAATGAGAAATCAAGACCCATAAACTCAAATAGCATAAACAAGCATGAAACTCAGTTTCTCTTCAATGGTGAGGTTTCATCCTCAACCCTAAACGAAAATATTAGCTACCCATAACAAAAGAAAGCATAAATAAACACCAAGGATGCATTAAAATCAAAGAAACTTACAAGGATTTGAAGTTCTAAGACAAAATCAACACTAGAAGCCCTAAACTACAGTGAGAACGGCGCCTAGGGCGCTCCCAAGCGGCCTCCTTGTCTAAAAATGAGAAAAGAATGGTATTTATAGAGTTAGCTAGGGTTTCTGAAATTCCAGCTCCGCATAAATTCGATCGATCGACTTTAAATTCGATCGATCTACTTTTCGATCGATCTACTTTAAATTCGATCGATCTACTTTAAAGTCGATCGATCCACTTTTTCAGCACTTCAGAAAATCCAGCTTTTCTATGTATTTTTGCCTTGAAAATTGTCATTTTACTCTTATAGCCCTGCAAAAACGCAAAAACACTAAAACTAACCAAAACATCAGAAAGTAACAAAGCTAAAGGTTTAACTAATGTAAATTAAGGGGTCCAAATATACACTTTTTGGCACTCATCAGCCTCCCAACCAAGTCTCCTACCTGAAGGGGTCTTCAATGGAATCCTTTATCTTAGAGTTGACCTCTAAGATAGACTTCGGTTTATAGCACAACACACTTGTAAAACGGCTTCAGAGGGATTGATGACTTCTCTGAGCTCTAATGGAATTCACACCGAATTCTTGCAGTTCTCAATGCCCAGGGACCTCTATTTATAGGCTGGGGGCTCAAATGAGCGTCAGGAAAAATATACCTGGGCGCTGTCCGAATGGTGGACATGGGCCGTCCGGAAGGACAACTGTGCGACAAGATTTTTCAAAAATTTTGCGGGGAAATCTTTCCTGTTTTAGATCTTCGTCCGGACGGAATGGCACTTCGTCCGGACGGTTGCACGTCCGCTGCAAGTAATTTCCTTATAAGGCTTTCGAGCGTCCAGACCATGGGGGATGAGTGTCCGGACGGCTACTCTTCAACACGCAATTTCCATATCTGCAATGTGTGCGTCCGGACCACGATAGGCAGTCTTCCGGACGGTTGAAGTCGAATCGGCAATTTCCTTCTTGGATGAACGCGCGTCCGGACCACAGCTGTTAGACGTCCGGACGGTGATATTTGAAATGCGATTCTTGCCTTAAGGAGACGCGCGTCCGGACGGGATACCACATTGTCCGGACGGTTGATTGATCTTCCCTTTCTTGGAACTTGGAAAGAAATCTGAAACTGATCCAATACTGAGAGGCGTCCGGACATGCTGCTGAAACGTCCGGACGGATGCAAGCTGGCACAGAAACTTCTCGATACAGTATGGGGTCCGAACGGAATGAACACTTCGTCCAGACGGAATGAACACTTCATTTGGATGGATGATGCTGATCTGTCTTGGAGGTCCGGACTGTAGATACGTCGTCCGGACGTATGGCACAGTAGACAGATGGGCGTCCAGACAGGATGGCTCGATCGTTCGAACGGCTGACAGGGAACTTGAATTCTTCTGACTTGCAGACTCTGAATAGTGGAATCCCTGTTTACAGCATCTTTACACTTAAGTGATTTTCTCGAAACACAGAATGAGGCCAAAATACTAACAAACTCCCCCTTTGGCCATTCTGGGACAAAAATCACTCGACCGGTTTGGAAATACATTCCCTGTCCAAAATAAAAATTACTCCCCTTTTTTATCACAATGAGACAAAGGGTAAAATAGAGTAATAAAACAATGGGACACGGTCTCAAAAGGACTCGGGAAACAGAGTAATATAAATCCAAGTGTTATAACAACTGAAAAGTAATAAAATGTTCCAAAAGAATAAGATACAATAAAAACAAGAGGGAATCAAACATCCTCAGGCAGAGGTAAAGTCCCGTCTGCATCAGCCTCATCATCACTGCTGCTGGGATGATGATACTTCAGGCACTCCTTGAGGTCCAGCTGATTCTGCTCCACGCGCTTGTTGATGGAGTGCACTTCTAGCTGCATGGAAGTGATGGACTGCTGCATGGTAGACATAGATACCTGCATATTGCTCATCCCCCCCTGAAGAGCAGCAAAAGCCTCCATAATCTAAGCATAGTTGACCTCCGGCTCAGATGGTGGAACAGTCTGTGAGGATGAAGCCATATCCAGAAAGCCGACTGGCATAGCAGCAGGTGGGGGTACGTCATCATCGGAATCATCTCTCTGTAGCTACGCATTGGACTTCATCAATGTCTGCTTCCTGATTGGCTGCTGGATTTTCATCTTCGGTTCGCCATTGACATTGACTCCCGACTGAAGAATAATCTGAGTGAGCAGGCAGCCAAACGGAAGACCAGCATTTCCCTCATCATGGGCCTCTAACATAACACCCAAAATATGCTTGCACAGGCAGAAAGGCAAGTGAAGGTGGACTGCATAGACAAACTTGGCCAGTTTCAGGATCAAATCACTGCGCCGAGCAACGGGCTAGATGTTCTGCTGAATGATCTTGGCCAGGATGCGGTGGGAGGAAGATAGGGCACCAATCCTGATGGCAGTAGAGCGCTCCTCGCCGTGAGGGATGGTATAGAAGAATTCCCGGAGATCATCCAGGGAAGGAGGGAGCACCACCTCATTATATAGGCTGGCCGAAATCTCGTGCACAGGGACTCGGATGATGTGACTGATGACCTAAGGATCAACAGTGATGAGATGGCCTGCAACGGAGGACTGAAGCACCACTCCGTGATCATCGTTCTGCACCACTTCCAGGTTGGCGTAGAACAGCTTGACCAGTTTGGTGTACACCACACAAGCACAGCTGTGGAGATATCCCCAATTGTATGTCTGGATAATGGCAAGTATGTTGTCCAGTGGGGGCACCATGATATCAGCCCGAAGGACGTTCCGCTCAGCAATGACATGCGGTCCATAATCTTGGCCTGAATTGCAGCCCTATCTTCCACAATCCTCTGACGGACCCTGCGGGGTGAACTGCCTGTAGACATGATTCTGCAAAAGATCCAACAAGAATTTTGCAAAAAGGATATTCCAAAAATATTCTTGTTAGGATAACAAAAATTTGGCAGAATAACAGTAGTAAAAGGACTTGTGTAAAAATAAGGACAGAGTAATATCACAAGAAATTTCAACATGGCAGATATATGCATCTCATATTCCCAAAAAAAATAACATTCTAACAGTTTTTAAAAAAAAACTGAAGAGAAAAGGACGAGAAAAATACCTGGAAATGGAGAGGAATATGCAAAATGCCAAAGAACTCAACGACAAATAACTCACACACAGCCAAAAGTTCAAATTTTGTGGGGTATGAAGAGAATGCGGCGAGCAGGGGTATTTATAGACACTGTAGGGTCCTCGTCCGGATGGTGCATTTACGTCGTCTGGACTCGTGCTACATTGGGAACATGCGGACAGGTCGCGCGCGTCCGGACGGTTAACTAACCGTCCGCCTGGTGGTTGCCGTAGCGTCCGGACTCAATCAGGTCCTGTCCAGACGATTGGGTTCCATCCCTGTCCGGACTCCAAGAGTGTGCAGTCCGGACCACTAATCCGTCCGGACGCTTCACACTGAAACACCAGAAAAACTGAGAAAAATTTACAGAGATCAAATTTCCTCAAGTCAGTGTCAGAACACGCATGTATAATCAACTGATAACACAATCAGAGAGCATCTCAAAAACTAAACAGAGATATAAATGAGAGTTGAGATTTCAATTAGCACAAATAATTTTCCTAATCATAGAAAATTCAAATAGGCAACTCAACTCATACAATGCGTGTGTGTGTGTGAAGACTGAACCCACAAGGTTTGAAAAATAATGATAAGAGCAACCGAATTTCCTAAAAAGAGAGAGAATCCGTGACAGATTAGCCAAAAGTCAAACCTTACTCTTACTAGGGCCTAGCCATCATCATCTGATACACTCCCCTGAGATACAACACCAAATTGTTTTACTTGTACCATGTAGGACAAGATAAATTTTTACTTGCTCATAGAGGGCAAGGCGTATTTCAGTACACAAGCAGTGAATAAAACAATTTTAAAGCACACAAGTCATACGAATAACTGCTCAATTCTTATGGTGCTGCAAGCTAGAGGAAATGCCAGAGTTTTTAGATCCTAGGTTCAACTAGCCTGTGGTCAATTTGACCATCTTATCACAAACCTCTTCTCTTATTTAGAAATTCTAGAAGGAAATAGTCAGAGAAGGAAAGATGTACCTTTAGGGAGTCTCGGATAGTGCATTTTTTTTTCATCGCATGAGGAAAAGAGCTATCCTACTTTTGCACAACCAGGAAAAATAACTTGGCCAAAATAGTCATAAACTCTCAAATATATCTAAGCAAAGTAAATTAATGCTCACAGAATTGAGATATCAGGTAAAGATACATACAATATCTAAACAGCCAAGAAAAGAATCCTGCAAATTCTCATCAAAATATATTTTTTTTTTTTTTTTTTTTTGTATTTTTTTTATTATTTAAAACAAACAAAACATGCAATATGGAAATGACATCATATGCAAAGGTAAGATCACACATGTTGTACGCTAGATGATGCCAACACAGAAAAACAGTCGCTCGACCTGCTTTTTCTGTCTTCCCCAATAGATACCTGCAAAATTCTCTCAAGAGACATAGGGGGCAAACATACCTGGTTCCTAGATTGCATATAAAGATATATCAAGTAAAATAAGCAATCTAACCTGATGCCATAGGATTAGGAACCAAATCCTAGGCATAAACACCCGAACCTGCTAAGTGTGTCGGTTCCCCCTCATGGGGTAACTGTCCTTCTCAATCCAAGTCTTCCTTCCAGTGGGTGGTTGCTGGCAAGACTGCATCATCCACTCCATCATATTCTGCATCCAGATAGGAGGCTCACTGGAGTATTGCATCTTTTGAGGCCTTCTCACTTGCTTGGGTTTGCTCTTGTAGGCGCCACTTTGATTGGCTGGTACAAACCGCTGCTGAGGCTGCTGATGCTAAGGAGCATGAGACCAAGGGGTTTGATACTGATGCCTTGATGCTTGTCCCCATGGTACTTGATAGGATGCCTGATGCCAAGGAGTCTGATGCTAAGCCGCAGGTCTAGCGCCATAATGAGCTTGTCTGGGGGCTTCTTTCTTGGCTTTGGCCTTTTGAGCTTTCAAGAGGGAGCACTGAGGCCGGACAGCCCACTTAGACCGCAGTGATGGCAAATAGGAGGTCTTCTGATGGAATGAGGCTGCTGAGTGCCTGGAACATCATTATTGACCTTTTCCTTCTATTTATCTTCAACAGCGGGAGGAAGCTCTGGGACTGTAGGCTTCACAAATACAGTCTTTGAGGAAGAAGGAACAGCAGAAGAGGAAGCTACATACCCGAGACCAGTCTTGTCATTTGGGCTCTTCTGGATGGACAGCATACGAGTCAACTTCTCACCAGTAACTCTCTCTAGCTGGAGCTGTGTCTCTAGTAGCTTTTACTCGAGCTCTTGTACTTTGAACAGCAATGAACTCTCTCGGTCTGCAAACTGTTCAGATCATTCAGGTGCTGCTTTCGTCCTTCCCTCAGCTTCTCATACTCTATGTAGAGTTTCTTGTAGGCCTCCTTGAGCTCTTCCTCATTTTCACTATGCTTCGAGTAATATGAGTCTTCTTCTTCAACATGTGGGGCTACAAAGGCCAGAAAGTTTTCAGACTCTGGAGCTTCTTCTTCTGACTCATCACTGAGAGTCACATTGCCCTTTTTAAGATTCCCGCAATCGGCCTGGATATGCCCAAAGCCTGAGCATTAAAAACATCGGGGACCTCTGGGATCTTTCTTCTCCTCTTCCTCTGGTTCAACTTCTTTGAGAGGTTTCTTTATTTTATCAGAAATCATCTTCTTGAACCTATCATCTTTCATCAGTCTTCTGAAATTTTTGGCTAACATAGCCACAACTTTGTCTTGATCCTCAGAGTCATCTTCAGAGGAGGCTTCTACCTTCTTCTTGGAATCCTTTTGGGCAATGGTCTTCAACTTCTTGACCGGGGGCAGAGATAGCTCATATGTTTAAAGAGATCCCACTTGCTCTTCAATCTTCATCTCTTCAAGATCCTTGCTTTCCTCGATTGTCGTTACCTTGATCCTGAAACACTCGGGCAAAGATCTGAGAATTTTTCCGATGAGTTTTACATCTGAGATAGGTTTCCCAAGACTCACCATGGAGTTCCTCAGGTCACTCATCTTGGAGTAAAACTTCCAAAGGTCTCTTCTTCCAACATCTTAATTTCTTCAAATCTTGAAATCAACATTTGAAGTTTGACAGATTTAACAAGTTTGCCATGCTTGTTTGGCTGATTCGCAGTTTGAAATTTTGGCGAATTCAGAAGGAGAAAGTGCTTGGCACAGAGCTTTGAGGGATTTATCATTGGAAAGTCAGGCATTTTACAAAGGGACTGTCTCGAGAGTTGTATCCTCTTGTTTAGTCCAACCAGTTTCAACAATACTCCAACAGTCAATAGATTTTAAAAAGAATCGCATCCGAGCTTTCCAATAGCCATAGTTCGTACCATCGAAGGTAGGAACAGAATTAAGAGTTTGAGACATATCAAAATATAGAAGTCAAATATAATAACACTCAAGAAATTAATCTTCTCAGAGTGTACCAAGCTCTGATACCAATTGAAAATTGAAATTGACTTCTAAAAATAAAGTGTGTGCATAAGTGTCAACAAAAATTAAAGTACAGCGAAAAATAAATGACACCCAGATTTTTGTTCACGAAGTGGAAACTCAATCAAGAGAAAAAGCACTTCGGGCCAGCCAAACCCAGGAATTCCAATATTCAGAAGACAAAGCTAGATAAAAGATAGTAACACTCACATGTACCGATGCAATGGTCGTACCTTGATCTCTGACGTGTAACCCAACACGAACGCTTCCCAACCAGGTTCTCCTACCTGAAGGGGTCTTCAATGGAATCCTTTATCTTAGAGCCGACCTCTAAGATAGACTTCGGTTTATAGCACAACACACTTGTAAAACGGCTTCAGAGGGATTGATGACTTCTCTGAGCTCTAATGGAATTCACACCGAATTCTTGCAGTTCTCAATGCCCAAGGGCTTCCATTTATAGGCTAGGGGCTCAAATGAGCGTCAGGTAAAATATACCTGGGCGCCGTCCAGACGGTTGACATTGGCCGTCCGGACGGACAACTGTGTGACAAGATTTTCTGAAAATTTCGCGGGGAAATCTTTCATATTTAAGAGCTTCGTCCGGACGGGATGGCACATCGTCCAGACGGTCGCACGTCCGCTACAAGTAATTTCTTTATAAGGCTTCGCGCGTCCAGACCATGGGGGATGAACGTCCGGACGTCAATTCTTCAACACGCAATTTCCATATCTGCAATGCGCACGTCCGGACCATGATAGACAGTCGTCCAGACGGTTCAAGTCGAATCGGCAATTTCCTTCTTTGATGAACGTGCGTCCGGACCAGAGCTGTCAGACGTCCGGACGGTGATATTTGAATTGCGATTCTTGCCTTAAGGAGACGCGCGTCTGGACGGGATACCACATCGTCTGAACGGTTGATTGATTTGACCTTTCTTGCAACTTGGAAAGAAATCTGAAAGTGGAATCCCTGTTTACAGCATCTTTACACTTAAGTGATTTTGTCCAAACACAGAATGAGGCCAAAATACTAACACTAATTTTTTTCCTCATGGTGTAGTTGAAATTTAAAGTTTAGCAACTTCCAAAGAGTTCAAGGTGAATAGCCATAGACTTAAGATTTTCTATGAAGGTTTCCAAGCAGAGAATGTGGCAAAATTGGACCTTGAGGATCCGATTTACATTGATTGAAGAAGAAAGCCTTGAGTCGAGCCAACGACAATAAACAAAGATGTTGCTTGGGAGGCAACCAAAGGGGAGTTGCTTTTCTTATTCTCACATTTATATTCTGTTTATTTTTGTCTTTTCTTTGCATTTCACCTTACAATGGTGACAATGTAAGTTTTAAGTGTGGGGGAGGGGATTTAGGTTGTGTTTTAATTTGTTTTCTTTCAAAAAAAAAAAAACAGAGTTTTGCTTTTTGTTTTTGTGGTTTTCAACGATTTAGGTTGTGTATGTCTTGAGCAAGATTCAATTAAGCTTGAAAAAATCATAACATGATTGAATAAGTAATCTTCCGACTTAGAATTAATTAGTTTGGTTATTTTCCTTGAGAATTGTCGTGACGAAATTTGGTAGACAAAAGCCAGTGAGATTTTGAGCCTT